>CM031238.1:751655829-752171116 GCA_018340775.1 Taxus wallichiana var. yunnanensis
TAGATATGTTATCTATGAATGGTTGTCTTGGACATGCTAGTTGTTTTATGTAGAATGTAGTATTTGGATTCTTTTAGTTGTGCAAGCATTGTGGAGTAATTAACCATGGGTTGCATGTAGAACTCATTTGGGTTGTCTTGACCCAGGATCTTGTTTTCCTTATGCATATTCTAGTTTGACTTATCTTTGGTCAGTTGCATTAGTGGTTGCATGGAGACATGGATAGATGGATGGAGAACATGGTTTGTTTTACGGGTATGGCTACGAGTATGTAGTTGAGGCTTAGTACTTTCATTTTAGTGGGATCTCTTGAGTGTGTTAGTGATGATGGATTGTTTCATGAGGAGCTTAGTTTGATTTACTACCTAATACCAAAAATTAGTATGGTGTTATAATTTATTGGGAGTTACGGCTTGGTGTGATCAGATTGTTTCATGAGGAGCTTTTGATTTTTTCTGTAACTCATGGTTTTATCTTCTTGGTTTGAGAAGATGGTTTGATCTTCCTGGTTTTATTTTGAGAGAATTGTTGAAGGAAATAATAGATGGTCTTCACGGTGTGTAGAGGATAGTGATGTATAGGTATAGGTACAAAGGTTCAGAAATTTATCTCCAAGTGGGAGATTGTTAGGTTGTGGAGCTAAATAGCTTCACTAGAGCATGCATTACAAAGTGACTAGGTTATATAGTGAACAACATCGGTCAGGAAGTGACCGCATTAGTCAGGACAAGAAGCGGAATGGTCAAGAAGTAACCGACATAGGTTACATGTGTAGTAGGAGTGTTTTTTTTTATAAGTCATGAGATTTAATATAGATTTTGTTTTAAAGTAAATATATTGGATGTAATTGCATGGCTATTGTGCCCTAAGTTTTTAGGCTTATATAAGCTAGAAAAATAGGGTTAGAGAAGTGAGATGAGAAGAAGAGCATAATATTTGGTTGAAAGGATGAAGAAGAAGAAGAAGAAAAAGTAGATTGTATGAAGACAAGAGATTTCATGGAGAGAAGCAAAATAGAAAGAAAGTGCATGTACACTATTGGTGAGAAAATGTTATTATCTTGTACTGTATTTCCTTTGTATTGTTTAGTCTCATGTAATGGCTTACATAGTATGTAAATCACTTAGTGTTTCTTCTTGTTAGATCCATAGGTTGTTGTGAGATCTTGTTATTTCTCATTTTTGTAGATCCACATGTTGTGAGATCTTGTATTACAGATCCATGAGATCATGATGTATTGTTGATCCATATGAATCTAGTATTGTAGATGAAGTTGTCTTCATGTTTGCACATGTTGATGTAGTGATGGAGGAGAGACTTACTTCTTGGTGCATGGTTACGGTTGCACATTGGTAGACCCTTCTAGAGGTCTTGTGTGTAGATTCACAGTACAATGAGAGTTTGATTGCACAAAGTGGAAGATGCAGGATAGCTTCAGGTATGTGAGATCTGGTGGTGTTTTAGAGGCATAGTTGTAGTGCACTTAGGTAGATCTGGTTAGAGATCTAGAGGAGACACAGGTGGTGGTATGGAGGCATGGTTTAGTGTACTTAGGTAGATCTCGAGAGAAGGAGATACTCTTGTAGAGATACATGTACTCTTGTGTATAATATTTGGTTTATAATCTCTTATTATAATATATATATATATATATATATATATATGAGATCTCTTTCTTTGGTGGACGTATCCCAAATTGGGTGAACCATAAATCTTGAAAGAGGGTTTAAAACCCAAACAAGGATCATGAGGGATGACATGCACATCAACGGACATGCGAACGACAAAGTGTGAAGAGATCTTGGGAGGAGTGAGCATCAACTAAATGTGCATGCAAAGATTCAAAAAATGGGCAGAACCTCGATAAGCCACAAAACTCTCCTCTATCTCATAGATCAAATGGGGTGTACATATAGGAGGTGTTGAGTAACCCCTAGTGCTGCAATCATGACAACTTGAGTAGAGAGGGGAGTTACATTCCTAGAATATAAGTGTAACTCCAATGATGCATATGACATACTGACGCACTAACGCACTAACGCACTGACACGTAAGAGAATCTCATAATGACCCCTAAATGACACATGGACCTATGATCTCACCTAAGTGAGATGACTCACCTAATGATGTGGAAAATAACACACACCAACACCCCCCCTTCATCGTAACTTAGGATGAGGTGGCAAGTTAGAAATGAGAAATGGGTCCCGGCACAAATCCTGATGAGGTACCCATGTACAAAAAAGAAGTCCCAAGTAGTGAAGGAAAACCCAGTGGGAAAAACATCCACCATAAGAGAACAAAACACACTCTCTAATCTAAGAAAGATGCCAAATATGGGTCCTGACCATAGATGAGCCTGAAAGGGTACCCATGTATAAAGAGGCAATCTCTCATAAAGAAGAGGAAGAGAGAAGAAGAGGGAGATGAGAGGAATGCAGAAGATGTCATGGATGGATCTGAACTCTATAGCTCCAAGAAGTCTCCCAAAATAAGGTCGATCACAAGATCCTCTGCCTCTGGACTGAAGAAGATCCACCACACTGAACTATGTACCTACCCTTAGGAATGACATAAATGATGTCTTTGGAAGTCTTCCCACTCCACAAAGGAAATGGAAGACAGCAACACGAAGAACTTTGAGTTTGGTGCACGGAAGTGTGACATAGGTCTAGCAAGTGAGTGCCAAGGAACCAAAGGTAATGACACGTGTGCGTAGAAGCGCCGAGTATGAAGGTTGAATACCTGTAGAAAGGATGTCCAACTAATGTGAAGGAAACAAAACATCCCCCACAATAGAAAATGGATCCATAAGCAAGGGTGGATCAATTAAGGTCTCCAGAAAAGTGGGAGTGGTAAGAGTCCTAGAATGGGCACTCCCAACAATAGAGATGATGAAATCCTCTGAAATACTTATAGATGGATGAGGAACTTGTAGACCATCACAAGTGGACTCGTATGAAAAGATCACTTAAGGTTAGCAGAGATACTCATCCCAATGAGGGGCTCAACAAAAAGAAGAGTGATGGCAGATAGGTATGAGTCATCCAATGAAGGTAAAGGAGTGAAGTGGGTCTCATACACTAAATTTGGAAAAGAGGTAGGTGTGATGAATGTATGACACTATATAGAGACTCGATCGATATCTAATGAGATGTGGGATGTGACAACACTCTCTGGAATAGTGAGAGAAAGAGGAGAAGAGTCCTTTGTAGTACTCTCGACATCATAACTGGGTGCACAATCCTCGTCATCAGAAGTAGAATCAAGTGAGTCTCATGGTGGAACTATCATCACATGAAGAAATGGAGGAGACAACTAAATCAGTAAAAGCAACAACAAATAACTATAGTATGTGAAGGGTCTCCATAGAGGGACTGAAGAATGCTCCAGACACGGTGGGGTGGATTTGAGTCTGCCACGTGAAACTAGAGAGATCTAGAGACATGCATCATCAAGTGACCAAAGACATGGTCACAAGTGTCAAGAAAGTCCTCTAGATGATGATGATCAGTGGGTGCAGGAACTGGCCAAGTAAGAAGGGTGAAAGACCCTCATGAACGAAGTAACGTTCCATGGAAGCACTTGAATAGTTCCTCTCCCGATGAGAAGTAGTGGAGATTGTAAAGAAATCCTACGATGCTCAAGTATAGAAAGAGAACTCTCCATGATGTGGAATCAAAAGTGCAAGGTGCCAAAAAGAAAGACATCGAACTTGGTCGATAATGCGTCTACGTGTGAAAACCCAAGAGTATTAGTCAACCCCCCAGAATGCGGCACTTTATAAAGTAGTGTGTTTACAAAATAACAATGTCATCATGTAATGTGTGAGAAATCATGTAATTTTGACCAAGGAAGTGCTCAAAAATGAGCTACGAGTCAAAAGTTATGGCATTATTACGATTCCCGTAATTGATGGAAAATGCCAATAGACCTGCAAATGGATTAAAAAAGTGCCCAAAATGGGTGCAAAGGGTGTCATGTGGGTACTCATTGGAAATGGCATAAAATTTTAGATATGGTTTGTTTTTTCTTGTGAGGGGGATTAGCCTCCTACCAACCCCGGACCTCGCCCTCCATCTTAACATGTGTAGGAAGGGCATAATACAAGCAAATTGGAGCCTTAAAAATTTATTACAATGCCATAAATAATGTTTTTGCCTCAAAACATCAAAAAAATAGGGATTGTTTTTACCTCCAAACAATTCTAAAAGGGAGATGGGGGCCCACGTTATGGAGCCATGTGGTCGCATCTTGAGTCTTGTGTTGTTGACCGAGTTGGGACTGTTGTGTTGGCCTATGTGGAGAGAGAAACCACCAAGAAGACCACAAAAATGGCAGGACTATTGTAGGGCCACGTAGCTAGTGAACTAGAGCTGGGAAATGTGTAGTAGGTGCAAAATCCTTGAAGCCGGTGAAAAGGACTCGAGAACCCGTCGGGGGCACAGAATCCAAACGGTGCACTCAACAACCAAGCAACCAAACACAACAACCAAAAAAAAATTTTCAAATGGCCAAGCACAGGTTGAAAACATAATTCAAAACATTTTCCAATGCAAGGAGTAGAACAACCATGCAGAGGCAGGGAATAATAACGAGCACAGGCACTTACAATCACTTCCAATCATGAGCGGAAGGAACAATGGAATGAAGAACCAAGGCCATACGGAGTGCGAAAACAACAATAGGTTTTAACGCAAGTGAAGGTAATGGACCAGTTCCGAATGGTAGTAAATAATCTAAAGCAACAAACATGTACACCAACTACCTATGATTTAAACAAAGTAATGCAAAGAGTGTGCACAAAACACTAGTGCAGATGTGGATGCAACATGCATGAATAACCAACGTTGAGAAGTGTTGAACCAAGAATAGAGATCCGAGGCAAGAGGTACCAAAACCCAATGCATGCAAAAGGCAATGCAAAACCAAGAACGAGCCTCCAAATCCAAAAAACTGAAACTCAGATCTAAGCCCTCAAACAACACCCAAAACTACAAATCACCTCTGAAAACCACATGCAAAAGCCGGAAAACCACGAACACCCAAAAACAACCATGATCACATGAACAACTCTACAAGAGGTATGAAACCTGAATCAGTGCAAGTAGAGCACAATAAATAGAATAACCATTATGACACACACAACGAGAACTAGATATCACGCCTGGAAGCTGGAAAATACATGAAAATTTTAGAGGAGTGAACGGATCCACAAGATCCGCTCTGATACCATGAAAGAGGGTTTAAAACCCGCAAGAGAGGATCATGAGGGATGATGTGCACATCAAGGAACGAACTGAACAGAAGCATGAAGAGATCTCAGGAGGAGTGAGCATCAACCAAATGTGCATGCAAACATTGAAAAATGGGCAGAACCTCGATAAGCCACAAAACTCTCCTCTATATCATAGATCAAATGGGGTGTACATATAGGATGTCTTAAGTAACCCCAAAGTCTTTGTAATCATGACAACTCGAGAGAGGGGGAGTTACATTCCCATAATAGAAGTGTAACTCCCAATGACGCATATGACATACTAACGCACTAACACTCGACGTCTTCGACACTAACGCGTAAGACAATCTCATAATGACCCCTAAATGACACATGGACCTACAATCTCACCTAAGTGAGATGACTCACCTAATGATGTGGAAAATAACACACACCAACAAGTACATGTTGTGTTATGTGTGTGTACTTTTGTGTGATTTGGATTATTCTAGTTTATAATTCCCCTTCTTTGTGGATTGAATTTTTAGATCCCTGTGTGCATGATTTTGTTTGTTATTAAATCATAGCACTATTTCGCAATCCAAATTCCCAACACAACATAACTTTTCTACTTTGGTATAACATGTCTCGACTTATATAATAAACAACTTGTTCATGACCTTGCTCATCTCGGTGTGTTATCATAACACCCAGGCATGATTAGTAGTAGATATGTATAAATATAAGGGCTCCCCTTACATGGAGACGTAAGGAATGGTGATGATAAGAGGTATTTCTTGAGGTTTATGAAGGATTTTTGATAATTTTGACCACATTTGAAGTGGACATCCTTTCGAAGGAGATGGTGGAAAGGTTGACAATGATCTAAAAGTTGTGAGATGAAATGATGGACTGATTGAAGTTGGCATTGAAGGCTATGAAGTTGTTTGAGGTTTGATGGATGAGGCATCTCGATGATGACTTTGATCTTTGTGGTGTCATCTTCAATACCCATGATAGAAATGATGAATCCCAAGAACTTCCAAATGAGAACACCAAATACACACTTAGTAGGGTTAAGGTGAAGAAAATATTGGATGAGTCAAGAAAAGATAATTTATGGATAGAGAGATGGTCCTTACATTGTATAGGTTTTCCTAAGAGGTCGTCAACATAGTCTTCTATGGTTTTGTGGATAAGGTCATGGAAGATATATGTCATTACGTACTGATAAGTGGCTCTTACATTTTTAAGTTCGAAGGGCATGAGGTGGTAGCATAAAGTCCCCAAGGAGTGATGAAGGATGTTTTATATTGATTTTGGTGGAAATGAGGATTTGATTATAGCCAGATAAGCCATCCATAAGGGAAATCATTTCATGGCTAGTGGTGAGGTCGATGAGTTGATCAATGTTTGGAAGAGGGAAGTCATCTTTGGGACAAGCGAGATTGAGGTCTCAAAATACGTGTAGATGCGTAACTTTCTAGAGGATTTAGTCACATGTACAATATTAGAGACCCATTATAGATAATCAATGGGTATGATGAAATTAATAGAAAGAAGATGTTGTAACTCTTCTTTGATGAGAAGAGCCACGTGAGGGTGCATCCTACATAGCTTTTGTTTGATAGGATTAGTGTTGGGATAGGTGACGATATTATGAATGATGATGTTAGGGTCAATCCCGACATGTTGCTCATGTGAAATCTTGACTATTTTTAGAGAGGAAGGAAATGAAGTCCTTTAATTCTTCTAAATCTAAGGATTGACCAAATTTGACTATGTGAGGATCTACAAAGTTCTTATGTTAATGTCAATAGTGGATTCATTGTGAAGTGTCGATGTGTTAGGTGGAAAATTATTTTGAAGGTAATGGTCATCCACCCCCATTTAATAGAGGATATAATGATCATCATGGCATTGAAGGATGTAGATGGTAGGAGTCCTCCTCCATCAATTCAAGTAATACAAGTGGAAGGGTTTTAGTACCATTGTTATTTTGATAAGTGATCAGTCCTAAGGTAATCATATTAATTAAACAAAATTCATATGGGATATAAATGGTGTCATTTGTGTCCATAAGGTCGTCATGTGAAGGTGGAGAAGATGGTTATGGTTTTGTTACTAGATCCAAATGTAATGTTTACGGAGGATTTTGAGGCCGGTTTTTTAAACCTAATCCATATTTTTTATGATTCTTGCAAGAATGGTCAAGGATTATGTCATGAATACCCTAAGAAAAAACCATTCCAAGCAAAATGATGGAGGAACATTTACGTGAAGGATTTGTTGTATAAAAAGATGAAATATGATATGAACATCTTAGTGTGATGTTGATTATCAGGACATGGGTAAGGATGATCGATCCATCTATAGAAAAGATTATTTTTGAGATGTGGATGGATAAAGGAAGTAACATCTCCAATGTTAGGTTCATACACGGGTTTTTGTTAGGTCTTCCATATGCCTTGCGTAGAAAGATAATTAAGGGTGAGGAGGTGATACTCCCCAATGAAAGATGTTACATGACATCATTAAAGGAGTTGTCATCTAAAAAATTTTATGCGGTGATGGATGAATTGGTAGAGGATTCAATAGAGGATATTATGTTCATTTTAGGGACAAACACATCATTAGGTTGATACATCATGTGACATTCCTTGAAATGGTTTAGATCATTGGAACAATGAAGGTTTTACCTTCATGTTTGTATTTGAGACAATGATGGAGGGTGGATGGGATACAATGCATAACACGTATCCAGGGTCATCCTAATAACATGTTATATTAAAACTCTCCTTCTACTAGATAGAAGAGTTCATGGAGGGTCTTAACGCGTAGACCTTTATTAGTATGATAACTACACTCAATGTGGGAGCAATGGTGTCATTAAAGGCTCACAATACCATAGGTGAATGGGTGACGATTGTGTTGGGTAGTTGGAGCTGATCAAAATTGTGTGATGATATGATATTGATGTTGGTGCCATTGTCGATCATAACTATCTTAATGAGAGTATCATCGATTTGGGTGGTGTAGGGAAAATTTTAGTGGTAAATATTTGTTAATTCACAAATATTCCGGTTTTCAAAATTTGAAATTGGAAATTTTTTGGGTATGAATAGGGACTGGGTCACCAAAAAAATTTTCTAGAGTACAAGTTAATGTTAGGGTTTGGTTCACCAAGGAGTTTCCACCGACAACCGATTGATGTTATCATTAAAATCGCCCTTATAGTGAAATTAAAATATGTCAAATTTACCTCATATATATATTGTATTTAAGTATTTATAATTCATTATTCATAGTTCTAAACATCAAACTTTGGAACCTCCCCTTCCATAAATTTTTGATTACCAAATATTTCATTTTTAGGCTTTCTACGGTTTCGAAATTGGAGAAATGGTCACAGAGGTAGATATTTTCTTTCTACTTTCAAGGTACTTTATTTTGTTTTGTAGCATGTAGGTAGCATACTGTCTGACATTTGCATGATTCCATCCGAAAGCATGAAGGATGCTATCGACCGTAGTAGCATTCGACATGATGTTAACCTTGAACACATGTAAAGCATGCTACCGGATGACATCATGTAAAAATGATATCGTCCAGTAGTATGCAACATGCTACTGACCGGTAACATGTAGTATGCTCAAGATGCAACGTAGTAGTATGATGTATGCTATCGACCAACACCATTTTGCATACCACCACCAAGTTGGTAGAATGTAGACATACTACCGCCGAGTAACATATTGCATGCTACCAATCGACATCATGGTTGAGATCATTATACATGCTACCTTCGAGAGCATGCATTATGCTACCGTCAAGTAGCATATTGTATGATTTTGATTACATTTATAAATTTTAGAATTGTTTAGATGTTGATTACATTTATCTAATTTAAATATTTTCATGGATAGGTACAATGGCTTCTTTGAACAATCAACAAAAGACAAAAAAATAAAAAATAAAAGGTAGCATAACAATTTTTTTCAGCCCCACAAAAAAATGAAGACCCAAGTTGCTTCCACTAGAACATTAACATGGGTACTAGTAAGTTGTAACAAATTATCATAACCTTTTTCCTCTTTTTCATTAATACAATTTAATTTTTTAATATCTTTGTAATAGAACATTTTTCATTTTTGAAATCGAAACCCCTTTTATAAATTTTATTCAAAATGAAACAATAAACCAAAACATAAACCCTAAGGAAAAAATTATTTCAGTAGATGAATATTTTATCGACCCAGACATGTTAGAACTTGAAGATTTTCCGAATGCTAAATGTGTTTCATTGAAGAATGTTCAAATGAAAATATTCCAGAAGAAGATGATAATGACACAAACCTTCATAAAAATAAGTATGGGAGAAAGAAGAAAACATCCTAGACAATTGGAAGGTCTTTTAAGTAGATTGAGGCAGAAAAATACCCATTTATTGAGCCTGTACAACTAGATAATGGTAGTGATACTCCTAAAGAATGTAGATGTACTATTTATACTTAGAAATTGGGTAAAGAACATAGAATGCAACTTAAATTGGACACTATAGAGAAACATTGTGGAAAAGTATATTACACAGTCACTAAAAATGATGGAAAAATAATGAAGACTCATAGATGGAAAACTGCAAAAGAGTGCATGCATGTAATATATAAGGAGGAGTATGACAATAAGATGAAACACACTCAAAAACTTTAGGAGAAAGGAGGAACCATAAATGCAAATTTTGGAAAAGCTACAAATGAAAATTTGAAGGCAAAAACCTCCCAGTTTTCTACCATATTCTTTATTTTGAAAATGGGCAGACCAATTTCAAATTTTTTAGAATATAAAAAATTGTTCAAGTTTAATGGGTTTCCAAACCTTCCAAATTCACATTGGTCATGAGATTACAGTGCTTGGGAAATGACAAGATGTCTTGTGATGATTGAACAAGAAGATCTGAAAGAAAATTTTAAGAATGCAAGTTTCATCTCCCTTTCAATTGATGAGGTTACAATTGTTGACAACACTTCTTGGGTTTGCATGCATGTATATACATTCTAGAACCACACTAGGACACCTCATCTACTATCGGTTCATAAAATGCAAGAAAACTGTAATGTTGAAAATCTTTCCAAATTGGTGATATCTAATTTGAAGGACATAACAGGAATGGATAATTATTCTATAGCCACAAAGCTGATTTTTGTTGGTGCTGATGGTGCATTAGTGATGCAAGGTCACAGAAATGGTCTATGTGTGTGTCTCCAAACATATGTTTCTCCTTACATGATTCCTATTCATTGCATGGCTCACAAGATGAATCTTGCATATAGGATAGTAAGCACATTCGAATGTGTTGAGAAATTTGAAGAGATTATCCATGAAGTGCATGCCTATATGTCAAACAATCTGAAAATATTTCTAGAGTTTCAGAAGTTTTCACTGGGGTCATAGATGGTAAGAAAATTCTTAAAGATGTTGATACTAGATGGATTTCTATGTATGAGCCTACACGCAGAGTTTTTGAGGAATATCCATCTTTAACTAGTTTTATGCATAAGAACCATAGGCAAGTTGACAAGGAAAAATATTTGCTTTACCACCTTACAAACTTTGAAACATTGTTAACACTTTGGGATTCTTCCAATGTTGCATGAGATGAATTGCATAAAAAAACTTGCACAAGAATGATCCATATATATAGCGGACTTCATTAGGTTTAGGAAAAGGGTGTGTCAGACTCTAGATATGTTATATAACTCTGATGACTATTTTAAATGACATGTATTTAGTCACTGAAAAGCTCTAATAGATTTAAAGGATCCTAACTACTACTTCAGATTCAATATATCTGGTCATCTGTGTATCTTTGTTAACGGGAAGGAGATTAAAATGCACACATTGAAAAATGAGTGGATATTGCTAGAGTAGAGCTTGAAGAAGTGCCTATTACACGTAATTTATATGATGTTATTATATCTGAAACAAGGAAAAAAATTCGAAAATCTCACAATGTTTATCTAGTGAGATCAGAGATCGTTTTAAAAAGGAGAGCTTCTTGAGGCCATGGGAGTTGTCAATCCTAACTTTTGGAATCCTGTAGGAGGCACTATAGCTGATTCATTTAAAAGACACATGGGTACTATAATTAAACATTTTGGAAAATCAGTTGAATGTAATGGATTTCAGATTAATGGTATTCTTCAAAAGGAAACTCTTGCATTGCAATCAACTAATTTTGGATAGGTAATGAAGGAACAATTTGAATTACTGGAAGAGCCAACAAAGAAGGGAGAAATTACACTTCTATGGAAAAGGTTATATCCTAGTTCCATCCTTCATGAAATCATAAGTGAGTATTTCTGATTGTATGAACTGTGTCAGACAATGATATTGGGATCAATTGAAGACGAAAGAGTTTTCAGCGCATTAACATTTATAAAATCAAAATATCGGAACATGCTTGATAAAAATCTTGAGACTTGCTTGAGATTGTATGTTTCACAATATGATGTGGATACCTTTATTTATGAACGAGTAATGGTTGTATGGAATTCTCTTGCAAAGAGAAGAGGGATCAATAATACTAATACATGGATTGTTGATAATAATGAAGCGTGCTTGAAAATCACATGAAAGATTAGATAAAAGTGTTGGGAAACAAAGTTTTCAAGATAATTTGCATTTGATCTAGCTGATATTGAGTAAAGAAGAATGACTGTACATTTTTATTCAAGAAATAAAATTTCATATTAGGATTCAGATTATAATTATGTATATTGTTATTTTTGTTATACGCTTGTTCATTTTTTAATAATATTTTCAATGTTGCAATGTGTTTTATCGCTTAGATTTTTTAAATTTGTCATAACTATTGTTTTGTTTGTCTTTAGAATGAAAAATATATAATTCCATAATTATATAATTTTCAATGTTTTTAGTCTTATGCATGAATATAGTACATATCAAACACCATATAATTTTTTAGATATATATAGTTCACTATTATGTCGACAAAGTATTTGAAAATGATGATAATCAATAATGTACCATTTAATAAATATATCAAATAAAATCGATAATAACAATCACATTTAGAATAAATTTGAATAACTCATGCACAATATAGCAAAAGTAAAAGTAAAATGCCACAATCCACATTGATTAAAGTTTGGAAACTTTCAATATTGTCATACAAATGAAACAGTTTTATAAAAGATTCTACAACAACAATTATAATTTCACAATGTTTTTGCAGCTTCATCCTTGAGAATATTCTTCTCTATGTGGTTCTTTCTCCTACACTAAAGAACTTTCTTTTACAACACCCGAATGAACCAAATCCTTTGCAGAAGCTTCAATATTTGAAATAATATCTTTTTCTAGATTTGCAACATCACTAGCAGACAATAAGTTAGGATCCTATTTTGTTTGCTTCTTCAATAGTATCTTTGGATCCATTCCATTTTCCTTTATTATTCTTCTCAAGGTATTATTTTGCTTGTTTAAGATAACAAGCTTCTCTTTCAATTCAACAAATCCATTTAAGCTTTTCTTAGCACTTTGTAAATGCAAATCAAGCACACTTGCCTCATTTTTCAAATTTTCATACTTTGATTGCATTAGAAAAGAGAAAATCTATTAGTAAAATTTCAAAAATGTAAATAATACTTGAAAATTTAGTAAGACTTACCAATGCCTTATCTCATTCCGCTTTTGCAATAACTACAAGGCCTTTGTCTCTTGACCACATATTGTGGTACGCTTGTGCTTCAACATTTAAATTCTCAATTTTGTTCAACATAACATTCAACACTTCATCTTCATAATTATTTTCAAATTTTACAGAACCAAACACAACCTGATTTAAAAAAATATGAATCTTTCCTTCGCTTGTTCTAAAATGTATAATACAATATTTTTCTTTGGTTGTGATTTTTATATCATGAATTTATTTCTTTAATCAGAAATTTAGCCTTAAACTCCCACAATTTTAATTCTTCAACATCCTTTGAAATAATATCAATATTGGTTTTAGTATTATTAGCCAAAAGAACATCAATTGAAAAGTTAGTGTTAGTGCAAATCAGCAAAGCACCCCGGATGTTGATCGATTTCTAGTTTGACATTTGGACATCCATTGTGATTGCACAACATTGAATCTTTTCCCCAAGTGTGAGACTTGTAAAAATGGGAAAATAATCTCCGAGTTAGAGCTCGGTTCCTCAACTCCTCTGATCAGGTGTATTACTTGAAAATTGTAGAGGTTTAAACTCAAAATCCTACTATAAATTCCAAGGGGACAAAGATAGAGAATGCAAAAGAATTAGAACTAATGTTAATAAGGTGATGCACCAAAGGAGTGGTGAGCATTTTTACTTCTGAAAATTGACACAAATTACAAAAATGTAGCAAAACAATCATGCATAAACTCGATGAAATGTAATGAGAGATCATGGATGAATCAAACAAACAAGAAGAGGACTGAAACTCATTCACAAAGCTTACATTGTCATTTCCAATATCAAAATACATGCATTACATTAATAGGAAGGTAGAAAATATGTTTCAGTCTTGAAAGAGGTTTGGTATTCCACAAAATCACTTTCTAAGGTGAAAGAGGGAGCTTGCAAAACATAAAAATGTCCAACCCTTTCAAAATGAGCCAAATCTAGCTTTTAACAATGCCCATTCGAGCTCAAGAGAGAGAAACGTGGGAAAACATGAGAGAAGCTTCAACCACCAACCAAAATGCAATAAAACAGCATGGGCATCCTTAAAATTCCATTCCCTAACATTTTTCACCATGCTGGGAGAGAATGCGAGCCATGCTGCATTAAAAATGGTGGTTGAAATGTCATTTTTGTTCATTTCCACGTGCCAGAGGTGTTTTCTAATTTTATCTCTCTAAACTCCACCAAAACACAAAATTGACCCCGAGAATCATGTAGATAATTTCACCAGACTTTCCATTGATATAAATAACGCCCAAAACTAAGCTCTGGATTGAAAGTTATGCCCATTTGAAAATTTAGGGAAAAACAGGGCCAAAATGGGTTGGTGGGCCAAAAATTTGAAATTTCCCACTTTTCGCATTTGGGAAAATTTCCCAAAAATCTCCATGCCCCGCTAGTTTGGTGCCACGTGGCATGTTCTGATTGGTTGTGGGCCTTTCCTACTTCTTTTTCACCGCTTTCGGCCTTTGGAAAATTTTCCAAAAATTCTCCGCCGGCTGGATGACCCGAGGACACGTGGCATGATGTGATTCATCGCACCCCTCTACTCCCAAATTCTCCACCACTTCGACCATTTTCCTTGAATGGGACACATGGTGAGATCCCATTTTTGTGGGCCTTTTACGCTCATTTTCCTCGCGGGCTTACCTTGCATTTTTTGCCACCACATGGACACGTGGCATGGTCCTATTGGCTTCGGGCTTTGGGGGGCGGGTTTTCCTTTTGAAATTTTTCTTTGATTTTGTTTTGGGAAAAAATCCCAACTTTCCCCCATGCCCCACCATCCTGGTACCACGTGGCACGATCTCATTTGTTGTGGGCCTTGGGGCAAAAATTTAACTTTGCGCCCTTGCCAAAATTTCTATCTTCCTCTACGGCCTACCAATTCTTTGCTAACGTGGCGTGCTCTGATTGGCTCAGGCCTTCCCTAGATATTTTTCCATGGCGCCAATACTTAGGAAAAATTTGAAAAATTTCTCCCACCTCCGCCACTCCTTTGGCCTAAGGACACATGGCACAATCCTATTCGCCGACGGGCCATCGGGCTGAAAAATTCCTTTCTGAATTTTTCCAACACTAGGTAAAAATTTCAAGTTTACCTCCGCCTCCACCTTTCGAGGACACATGGCCTCATCTTATTGGCTCGGGCTTTTCTAGGGAAAATTTCCCACAAAAACTCTATCGAGCCATAACTTCAAAAATACATGGAGTTAGGAAGAAAACTTTACCTTTCTGGAAAGCTAAGAAAGAGCTCTATCCAATGGTGCCATTTCCAGAAGGTTTTGAGCCTGAAAGATAAAAAATTATGATTGAGGCACACAGGAGGGAGGAATGAAGGGAGTTAGCCAAAAAATGAGCAAGGGGCTCATTTTGGATAACAATTAGTTTTTTGTTAATCAATTAAGGCGATGCCGGCACCAGTATTGGAGATGGTGTTCTTGATCTATCCTCTCTTATTGGAGTAGGTTGGCTTGCCGCATGAATCATATCTTGGGGATTGAATGTTCCATGCTCCATGATATCCACTTTCAATCCCAAGATACTCCTCATCCAAATCAATATTGTTCAACACCGAAACACCCTGTCCACTAAGAGCATTTCCCAATGAAAATGTTGGAAAATCAGAAGCAAAATTAAGGGTTCCCCTACTTGAAGTTGGACGAGCAAATGAAATATTCTTTAAGGAACCCGGTCTCTTATATTTTGTGGTGTGGGTGGCGGAGGTGGCATATGCATTTTTGTGGACATGGAATTGGAGGCCTGAGACATTGAATTGTAATTTTGTAAATAATATGACAAAATTCAAAATTCAAACATAATAGCAATGAAAAATAAATAAATTCATATAAGATTATAAATATTACTTTGTTGAGAGGATTGTTGCTGAGGTGAAAATGAAGTCTATTTCTATTGATGTGGTGGTTGTGGAGGAGTAGATTAAAAATATTGGTAGGTGTGATCTAAAATTTAATTAAGAATTAAATATTTATTAGAATGTTGAATTTTATATCAACAAATATCAGCAAAAAAAAAAAAACAAGAGATTCAAACCTGGGGCAACAAAGTGAGGTATTGAAGATATTTCTACCTCCTGCATTTCAGCCCGATGATATGATCTTGTTGTTGGTGGTTTTTACAAAGAGAAATATAAATTGCAAGAAATTTTTGAAACACACAAGTTTTAAAAAATTAATTACATTTATTTTCATACATTTTGAAAGTTGAAACATATATACATCATAAATTAAAATACCTACGATTAATGCCTGTGGTATTTTGGATGATTAAGTTTGAGGGTTTAAGGAAATCCTCATATTTTTAACATAATGTGGAGGGGTGTCCTCCTCTATTTGCTGATCGTCGAAAATAGTAACTAAATCTCCTGAACCAGGTGGGAAATGACCTCTGATAGTAGCTTCCCTTCATGATGTAGTTATATATGCCATGTTCGTGATAATGTAACATAAATTATTAATTAATTTCAAATTTTAATTTTAAAAGATAAATATTACAATAAGAAAAATAATAATTAAAAACCATCTAATCAAATTGGGACTCACCTCTTGCTCTTCAATTGATAGTGTTAATGACAAAGCCTTTAGCTTTGAATGCATTGTTGTCGAAGGAGAGGTGCCACGTAAATTATAAAGAGATTCATAATATAAACCTAGAATAAAATTTTTGAGCTGATGGTAACATTATCATTCAAATGAATATTTTCCAAATCATATCTTATCCTTGAGGATAAGAAGTTGCACTAGTCAAATTTCTACCCACTTAAGGTGTGAACAATATATGCTAATGCCCACTAGGAATATCCACATATCGACCTTGTAAAATAATTCGGCTGGAAAGAAGCGCACAATGGCCTATAGAAATGGGTGATTAAAATCCTTGAGTTGAATCCCTCTTTTTGAAGGGTTTTGGGAAGTTATAATTGTCAATACGAGGAGAAGCATTTTGTTAGTAGTGAATTTTAAACATAATCAAATTTTGTTAAATTGAAAATAATGAAAATGTAATGTTGTAAAATAGAAAATAAACTTACAAGCAGTAGTAGCTGCAATTGCATCAATAGATAATTGAAAACTAGACTCCAAATACTTGCATTCTTCATCCAATAAAACAACCTTCATCGTGACATGATCCACATATTTGTGTGGTAGTCCTGTGAGACGTTCAATGTCATCAAGTGACATTCCAAATGACTCTACATGAGATGGGATTGTATAATGAAATGTGAAAGTGGAAGTGTCGTAGTTGAGTAGAAGATTGTTAAGTGTTTTGTGGTCTATCTAAAATTGGGGCATATACACTAGCCCCTGTGAAACTAGTTGCTTCGATCCATTGGGAAAACAGTAGGATCCTCTAGAAATGTGTACAATTGAGGAAATACCAGGATCTTGAACAAAAAATTCTTCATATTTTTGTTGATGCACCTGGGATCTTGGGCTCTCTCAAGTGTTCTTTCTTCTAGGCATTTTTTCAATTTGTTATAAAATTCCTGGTTGTAGCTGTCCTTTTGCATTCTACATTCTTCCCTTTTATATGTCCTTTAGCGTTCAAGTTTCATCTTTAGGATTTTTCCTCATATGCTCTCAGCTCTGGCTTCTCTGTTGTGTGGAGTGAAAATGACTACCTTCAGGTATTTATAACAAGTTTAATGAGGTGACCAACAACATATTTAATGCCACTTTGGACAATAGCATGCATAATGTTACCAACCGGTAACATTAAATATGTTGTTGGTCGTGCCGGTAGCATAAACAATGCTACCATTTGGTAGTATTCTACATGCTACCATCCAAAGTAGCATTCTACATGCCCGACTCATAACATCCTTCATGCTATTGGCTGGTAGCATTCTTCATGCTACCAACCATTAGCATATAGGATGCTACTTGGCCAAGAGCATGCATGATGCTATCGGATGACAAAGCATGCGAAAGTTATCGTAGCATCGAGAATGCTACCGGTTCGGTAGCATTTTGCATGATGCTACAAGTCGGTAGCATTCTACATGCTATCCTCCGCTGTTATATATTATTTTACCACACTATAAGGCCAACAAATAAGGGCCAACCATTCCCACAATCATTTTAAAAAACTACCTCGCCACACGAAATAACTTTTCTTGTAATTCACCAGACATGTGAAAGTGGTTTTACCAATATTTTCCAAATATTTTCTAAGGTTTTTTTTGGAGGGACCCTTAAAATTTTCCCTGGGGCAGTGATGAATAATGGAAGGTCATGGTCTTTGGGTTGTAAAGATAGGATTTCATAATTATAGAAAGAGATAGAAGTGGTCATTTTGAGGGTACTGACTAGATTTGCAAAAGGATGGGGATCATCTAAAGGCATTAACATGGATTGAAGTGTTTGGATCATGCTTATCTATTTTGAGGAAAATTTTAGACAAGTTTGTAGAGGGACATATTTAGTGGAGCTTGATGAAGTTGTTTAATGATGGTGTTTTTATGGAAGTGGTCGATTAGGTGTGTAGAGCAGTAGGGATGGATACATTATCCTTGGCATAAGTTGTTGGAATGATGATTCAAGAGCAAGAGGGATGGATACCTTGGAATTTCTCTGATTTTAATTCTTAGGGCCTTATGCACAAAATATGATATTTATACACACTACATCAATTTGATGTAGCAGGGATTTTCTAGAATAGGCCTCACCTTTGTTAGATGTAGACATAAGATCAAGTGACAATTTGGGTGTTGTGGTTTTGAAATTTTGTTGAGTTTTTTTAATTTGATTTAATTACTCTAGATTTTTGGGGAGAATCCCTTTATTAGCAAGGATTTGAATGACAGTGTGGAGGGATTTGCAGTCATTGGTGGAATGTCTTGGTACCGGTGATAATCGTAAAATGCTTCAAAGTTTTACCAAGAGGGTTTCCACCCCGAGAGCTAGATGGCTTGAGAGGAGGTAATGTCCTATTGAGGATGAGGTTGAAGGAATGGTGCTTTGTTCGATGGTATGGAAGTTGGTGTTGAAGGGATCATTTTCTACGTGACATGTTTAGGTGTTGATTGGGGAACAATCTTAGATTTTGTAATGGTGACTAAAAATTTAGACGAGGGGTGTGGACCCGAATGGAGGAAAATAATTTGCATCCTACACTAAGGATTCATATGATTTTATGTTATGATTATGGATGGATGGATCGAAGATCGCGTAGTGTATTTTTAAGATTTTGGACGTAATCATAGGGTGACATGATTTTCATAAGAGATCTTCATGATTTGTATGATGGGTTATTTTTCTAAGGGTCTTGAAGAGGCCACATGTAAGTTTGAAGTAGATGTAGTGGATGTAGAGGGATTTGTAGTCTTGCCGGAGGAAAGGCTAGGGGAGTTGTGTGATTTAATGGTTGTTTCTGGGGTAGAAACACTAGGTGTTGATGGCATGGATAATTTAGATAATGCTTCTATAATATAAATAATAGGTGTTGATGATATGGATGGTTCAGATGGTGCTTATGTGATAAGAGTATTAGATACTAAAGGTGTGGATGATTGATCTTTAATAGTATTAATAGTGTGATGAGAGTGGATGACATTAGATTGGGGTTGACTAGTGGATGGGGCATGGTTTGGAAAGGGTTGTTTGAATATACATCTAAGTTATGATTTGGAGGTGCATTTGGGTTATCTAGTTATAACTCACCTTTTTTGATAAGGTCCTGAAGGATGTTTCTAAACAAATGACACCTTTTGATGTCTTGACAATTGAGTTGATGGTATTTATAGTAATCATTATCTCAATACCAAGATATTTTTGAAATTGATGTGCCAATGGTATGAATATGAGGAAGGGTGATCATACATGCAGCTAAGATTTTATCAAAAACTATGTTGTAGGATTCACCAATGGGTGTATAATTACATTGAGGATGGGTGCATTCGGGAGCCAAACGTTCAATGGAAGAAACTTTTAGGACAACCATATTTGTCAAGGTTTTAGATTTATCATGACTAGAAGATGGTTTGAATGAGGACTCAGGTTTAGGATTCTTCAATATGAGTTTGACCTTACCGTCCTCAAGGACATGAAGTTCTAGTTTGTGAGCCATAGTAAAGGCTTCATCAAATGTTTGGAAATATTGAATTTAGAGTGTTGATGATATGTGTTTGGAACAAGAGTGAGAAAATAGCTCAATTAAATTTTTATGGGATGGAGAATGATAATTGATTAATAATACACCTCCAACGGGTGAAAAAATTTACAATAGATTCATCTTCAAATTGTTTGATGGCGTAAAGATTGGTAATGGTGAATTTACAAGTGATGTTAATTGAAATGTGTTCTAAGAAAAGTTATGCAAGTTGGGTAAAGGAGAAGAGTGAGTATTGTGGGATACTATTATACCAATCTAATGCAGGTCCAACTAAGGACATAGGGAATTTCCTCAACATGAGGTCCTAGTCATGTGTGATAAGATAACAGGAATGTGAAGGCTTGAATATGTTGTTGAGGGCCATCTTTACTATAAAATTTAAGGAACTTAGGAGTTCCCAATGTAGCCTTTGATACGAAGGGATGGATAGGTTAATGAAAGAGGGATATGTGAGAACCGATATCAAAACAATGTACCATGACAAAGTTTCACTCTAAAGGTAATGTCGTAGCTCCATCACAATAAGTAAGATTCGAACAATGGAAAGAATATGAAAATAAGAAAACAGGTCTGCTCATGCTCATAGATCGAAAAAGGAAGTACAAATAGGGGTGTTGTGTAACCCCCATGCCTAAACAAGGAAAGAACCCCTATGACGCCACTGACACATATGACGTGATTGACGCATATGATGCCACTAAAGGAGGAGTTACAATTCTAAATAAGGAATGTAACTCCTATGACACACTGACGCAAATGACAATGAAAAATTCTATGACAGAATCTGACACTTTTCATTTGACTCCCTAAGACCTATGACTCTCGCAAGGCAAGATGAATCACCATGTGATGTGGACGATGACTAGGCAGGTCACACACACCAACACCCCCCCTTCATCGAAGCTGAGGTAGAGGTCATGGTAAGATAGAACAAAAAAGAAGACTCCCCTAGACAACTAAGAAAGATGTGCCAATGGGGCTTGAAAACTAAAGGCCTGATAAGGTGCCCATATACAAACAACATATTTCTAGAAGGAAGAAGAGGAGGAGAAAAAGCTATATATCTCAAAGAAGATGGGTGGCTACAGAAACCTCACCCCAAGAAGAGACCGTAAGTGAAGAAATTTCACCTCAGTGAAGGGCTTGGTGAATATGTTTAGCTTCATCATCTATCCGAACATATTGTATTTCTATGATGTTTTCATGTATCATCTCCCATATGAAGTGCATGTGAATCTCAATATGCTTTATCTCGTTGATGTTGAACTAGATTTCTACAAATTGAGATAGTGATCATGTTGTCACAATAGATAATGGTAGGCTACCGAAAGTGGATGCCAAACTCTATCAAGATACCCTATAACCAAACAGCTTCTGTAGTAGCGTTAACCACTCCTTTGTACTTTGCTTCTGTCGATGATATGGCAATGGCATTCTGCTTCTTCTGGACCAACTGACAGGACCTGAGCCAAGAGTGAAATCAGAGCTGAGGTATACTTCCGATGATCTAGATCACTAGCCCACTCGAGTCTATAAATCCAATTAAGTCAATCTCGGTCCCTCTAAGCAATGAATACTATATGTTTGAGTGGCAAAAACATAGTGAAGGATCCACTTTGCTGCTTTTAAATGTAGCTCATGAGGCTCCTGCATAAATCTGGACATGATCCCAACAACATACGATAGATCTAGATGAGTGTGAGTAAGGTAGATCAAGCTCCCCACCAACTACCGATAAAGGGTACCATCAACCAAGGGGGAAGAGCAATCAGAAACCAACTTGACCCTTGGAAATAAAAGGAGTAGGTGAGGACTTGCAATCAGACATGTGAAACCAAGAAAGTAAATCAAGAGATTACTTAGGCTGCATGAGATCATAATTCCCGAGTCAGATTGTGAAATATGGATCCCAAGAAAGTAATGAAGCAATCCTAAGTCAAACATGGAGAATTTTTGGCCAAGGAGATCTTCACAGAATCAATGATAGAGGAAGAGCTACCCATGATCAACAAGTCATCAACATAGAGAACAAGAATAAGCATGGAGTCATCCTACCACAGAATATACACATTTGGGTCAAAGTGACACCGAGTGAACCTTGATGCAAGTAAAAATGAGTCCATCTTGGCATACCAAGCCTGAAGGGCTTGTTTAAGGGCGTAGAGTGACTTCTTTAACTTTCAAATGAGGGATGGACCATGGACATATCATAGAGGTTGTTCCATATATATCTCTTCCTCTAGGTCCCATGAAGGAAGGCACTCTTAATTTCCATCTGGTGACTTCCCATCTATAAGTGGCGGTGATGGCAAGGGTAAGTTGAATGGAAGTCATCTTTATAACCAAAGCAAAGGTTTCGAGTAATCAACCCCAACTACCGGGACAAACCCTTAGCTACAAGTCACTCTTTATACTTCTGAATTCTCCATTGGCTCCATACTTTGTCGATATACCCACCTTCACCAAACAATTTTTCTTCCTTTCGGAAGATGGGTAAGATCCCAAGTGTCATTTTTTATGAGTGAGGAATACTCCTCATCCATAGCAGAATCCCACCGAGGAATCCCATAAGCGAGGTGAAGAAGGAGTGGGGTCCAATGAAACTTGAGCGAGTGCATCTCTCATCTGAAGGATCTCCAACTAAATCTTCAACACTCTATAATTTTTCCTGGCCCAAAGAGGTCCCAAAGGATCAAGCTTAGATTAAAAATATTCTTCACTCGAGTGAGAAGGGACATAATCCTCATCATCACTATTGTCAGAATCAAAAACTCATAAGTTTGAGGATTGGGAGGAATAGGGAGAGTAGGAACTTGCTCAACATTATCATCATCGATGAGTCGAATGAATTAGTGGGCAAAAGAACCTCAGTGGAGGTAAAATTCAAGGATGAATCATCAAACTTCACACTTCTCTCAATATAAAGCTCATGGGTTGTATGGTTCAACAATCGATATCCCTTCATGCCATCAGGATACCCGACAAAGATACAAGGTTTGGATTTTGGATCCAATGCCTTGCGTTTCTTCTTGGGAATCAAGCCATAACCTTGGATATGAAGACTTGAAAGTGCTCAACATCAAGATTGTGTCTAAACCTAGGCTTCAAATGGTATCATCCCTCTTACTACCTTGTGTGGAACATGATTCTGAATGTAAAAAGCACAATTCACTGCTTCATCCCAATACTGCGGAGGAAGGGACTTCGAGTGAACCACACAAGTAGCCATCTTCTTTAGAGTTTGGTTCTTTCTTTCTACAACTCCATATTGGGAAGGGCTGTAAGAAAATGTATGCTAAAAATAAATCCCCTCAGAAGTGCAAAAATCCTAAAACCTATTTCTCACATACTTGCCTCCATTATTGGTTTAAATAACCTTGATAGACCGTTCCGCTTGTTTCTTGCAAGAGCCTTAAAGTTCTGAAAATGCTCAAAGACTTTAGACTTAAGCTTAAGAAAATATACCCAAGTATAATGTGAAAATTCATCAATGAAGGTTAGTATATATAGAGCTCTAGTGAAAGAAGGAGATGGAAAGGGGCCGAAACATCACTATGAACAAGATCCAAGGGATGAGTAGCTCTCCAAGATTTTCCCTTATCAAATTTTTTTAGGGTGCTTTTCGAGGGTACAACCCTCACAAAGACCTTTAGAAAACTTAACTCAAGGTAACCCGTTGACCATTTCATTTTGGCTCAATTGTTCAAGGTAACGATAATTTAGATGCCCAAAATGCTCATGACATAACTTGCTAACTTGATTTTCATGGGTGAGAAAGGCATTGGGCGTCGAATAAGAGGAAAAGTGGGAAAAGGTATACAACCATGAATGGTGATCCACCTTTCCCTTAGCCATAATGCAATCAGAGTTAAGCTCACGAATGATCACGAGTTAGGACCAAATTCCACTCACATTCCTTCACCAAGGTGGGTGATTTGGTAAACCGATAGAATATTGGTAGAGAGATTGGGAACACTCAACACTTGGTTAAATGTTCCATCTTCTTTCTCTACCAATCCACTACTAGAAACCGACACATAAGTTTCATCACCCAACATGATTTGGGACATGCCACATGGTTTAATGCTAGAGAATTCAACCTCTAAAGAAGCCATGTGGTATGAGGTACTGGAATCAATAATCCAAGTTGATGATGGAGCTGATCTAGCTACAAGGGCCTTACCTTTCTTCTTTTCATTTTTAGACTCCTTTGTCTTAGAAGACTCACCCTTCTAAGCATTTTTTTACGGATTCAGAACACTTATTTTATTCTTCTCAAGTAACTGAGTTAATTGATCAATTTTTTCGAAAAGCATTGATGCTCTTTATGGCCAATATACTTACAATAGGAGCATTTACACTTTTCCTTCTTCACTTTAGGCTCAGAAGTCGAAGTGTTAGTGTTGGGATTAGCTGGGGTTTGGTTGGTCTTGGTTTATTTCTTAGGTTGGTCCTTTGTTTCTTTCTTATTTTCATTTTTCTTGCCCTTATTTGCCACAAGGGCATGTGACTTGGATTTTAGAGTCCCCATTTGAATGATTTTGTCCTGTTCTCAAATGAGTTGGGATGAAAAAACTGTCAAATGAGGGCATTTTCTAGCACTACCCAAGGCATCTTTCATGGCATGGAAAGTTGAAATGAAGATAGATTATTTAGGACCTAACTTAGAAAGAATCGACAAGATCAATTAAGAGTCTTTCTTCTCCACTTTACATTCCTTTAGAAGCAATCTAGTGTGGAAAATTTTTGAGAAGAAGGCCTATAGGTTTTCAAAGTCACTAGGATTTAACCCTAGTAGTTCATTCTCCAACTCATGTGCTCTCATGTCATCTTGCTTCCCAAACATCTTGTCAAGATTTTTCCATGCTTCATCAGGTGTCGAGGAAGTTTGATGTGGAAGAGCAAGTCGGGAGAGACGAACATACAAAGAAGACCTAAGGCTTCATCATAGTAGTTGAACCATTTAGATATTTCAGGTTCATCATCAAGTTCTATCTCTAACCCCATGGTAACATGGTATAACCCTTTACTTCATAAAACCAATATAATTTTAGATCTCCATTCAAATAAATTAAAAGGTGTGAGCACAGTTACTTTAGAGATATCCATAATGAAGAGATAAAACCAACGAAGGTAGAAGGAAGGAGAGAGAAAGGAAACAACCACCCCAGAATAATATTACACCCCGAGTTTGGCACTTTATAGTTTAATGTGTTGATTACAATCAGATGCGACTATGTGTCGAGAACCAGTCTGTCACTCACCTTGCAATCAACGTAATAACGCAAGAGTGGAGACCACAATCAAGGTTCATTGGGTGCAATAGTTCAATACCATAAGCAAGCACAAGAACGAGTGAAAACAAGAAGGGGAAGAGAAGGCCTTGTGAGAAATGGCATCTCACGTCACACGAAAAATCCCTTTGCCATAAGATTGTGGTGGACGTGCTCACAAGTCCACAAGCAATAAAAGGGATAGTACAATGCTCAAGATGATTGAAATGAGCCGACACAAGTAATACAATGACACTCCCTAGAATGTGGCACTTTATAAAGTAGTGCATTTAAAAAACTGATAATACCATCATGTAGGGTGTGAAAAAAATGTAACTTTGACTAAGGAAGTGCTCAAAACGGAGCAAGCGAGTCAAAAGTTATAGCAAAAAATTGATTCTCACAACTGATGGAAAAAGCCAATAAGTCTTGCAAATGGATTAAAAAGGTGCCCTAAACACATGCAAAGGGTGTCGTATGTGTGCTCATTGGAAATGACATCAAATTTTAGATAGATTTTTTTAATTGCGAGGGGGTTAGCCTCTGCCAAACTCGGACCTCACCCTCCATCTTCGACACTCGAAGGAAGGACAATAAAACAAGCAAATAGAGCCTCAAAAAAATGCCAATGAAATAAATGTTTTTCACCTTAAAGCATTTAAAAGGAGATTGATTTTACCAATAATCAATTCTTAAAAGGGAAGGGTGGACCGAGCTGAGTTGGTTTTGCAATAACTGCCGAGAGAGTTATGACCACGTGTCAACTGTAACCATGGTTTCAAGTTTGTAATGATTGGAGTTGCAGAATGAGCTAGTCATTACCACATGCCAAGTGAACAGGTGGGCAGTGCTAGTCATGTTGACCAGTCCATAGATGAAATGGTCACATCGACTAGAAACCAAGGATGAATGGGCGGTGGAAGAAGAAACAGACTCAACACAAAAAAATGAAGTCTCATGCCGAGATGAATGGAGAACAAAAGCAAGGTGAGTGTGATCTCTAGGTAAGTGCTAGCAAGAGACAGAGATTCCAATGGTGCACGAGTTGATGAAAAATGAGCTTGCAAGGTGAGACTCAAGCTATAGACCAATGCAAATGAGCCTACAACCTAGCACGAGAAAAAGAGATCGAACGTGTCCACGTAGCAAAGCTTAATCCCAACGAGCAAGATCACCATGAACAATGCAAAAAGGATCCTCCAAGCCAGATATTAGGGAAGAACGATGGTAATTCCAAATACATTCACCAAAGGAAGAACTCAAGCTTCCAAAGAAATAAAAATAGTGCATGTTTGACCCAGGAAACAAGGCACGAGTTGATCGTAGTTGATGTGGATGCAGCATGCATGAATTACCAATGAGTTTTCTGAAGCCAATGCAAACTTTAGAGAACTCAATGGAAGGAAAACACCAGATATAAATCGGAGACCAAATATGAGCTCATGAATGCAAGGGTCAATGCAAGGTGAGTTATTAAGTGTAACGAGTTATTTGGAAAACTCGGCCCAGCTCGGTGACACAGGGCCGAGTTGGTCCTAGAGAACAAACTTCAAAAACCAAAAAGACACTCCACCTTTGACTTGCACTTTTGCATGAACCTGAATAGTGCAAAACACCTCAACATAAGGTGAGAAACATGATTCCAAAGTAATAATCAAAAAAACTTGCATGAGGAAATAAGAAGAAACTAGAAGTAATAAGAAAGCGATAAAAAAGAGTGCACGTTTTACCAAAACCTCGCTCGATACCATGAAAGAGGGATAGGTGAGAATCGATATCGAAACAATGCACCACGATAAAGTTTCACTCTGATGGTAACATCATAGCTCCAACACAATAAGCAATATTCAAACAATGGAAAGAATATGAAAACAAGAAAACAGTGTTTGTTCATACTCATAGATCGAAAAAGGAAGTATAAATAGGGGTGTTGTGTAACCCCATGCTAAACAAGGAAATAACCCCTATGACGCGCCACCGACGCATATGATGCCACTAAAGAAGGAGTTATAATTCTAAATAAGGAATGTAACTCCTATGATGCACCGACGTAAGTGACAAATGACGGATTCTATGTGAGAATCGACACTTTCATATGACTTCCTAAAACATATTACTCTCGTAAGGTGAGATGACTCACCATGTGATGTGGATGATGAATAGGTATGTCACACACACCAACAGCTCATCATTGTAAATATATTCGTAGGATAACATGTTTTTGGGACCCATGGAGGTAACTTCTAGACTAGAGATCCTATTCATGAGCACTTGTAAATGATCATTTTATGTTGGTTGTTGGGGATTGAATGACGAAGATCCTAGTTGATTATATGTATGGGGCTTTGATTTTGATATGGTATATTGATATTATTCTAGAGTGGAGTACTCATAGTGATGTTATATGTGGGATATGAGACTAGAGGTTGAAAGGGTTAGATATATTGATACTTGATAGGCATTAAAGAGTTTATAAGAGGTTGTGATTGCTTGGGTATATATTAGGACAAATTAGAAGTATGGAAAAAGGGTTGAGATTGTTGGGGTATATGTTGAAAGGGGATAGAAGTATGGATGAGGGGTTGAAAAGGTTGAGGTATATATTGAGAGGATTTGTGAAATAGGGCGGTCGATACCTATTGTGAAGAAGGATGTGTGCTATCAATGGGACTAGTGTTGATAAGGATTATTAGTGCAAGGATGGACATGACTAAAATCCGAGCTAAAAAGGTGGGTTGTGTTGACTTGATAAGAGGGATCAAGATGGGATGGTAGTTGAGCTTACGGGAGGTGTAGAAGAGACACTTTGGATATTATAGAGCTACATGGGGAAGGAGATGTGTTCATATTTTTTGTGAAGATGATGAGCCTAACGAGGGGTCTGGTGAGGAAGATGGTTTTTATTGGTTTTATCTTGTGATGAAACAACATTAAGGTCAAAGGTGATGACAGGTGTTGATGATGCAAAATTGATGTTTCTGGTCCACTAGCAAAGTGGAATAAGGATGAATCTATTGGATAACCAACTCGTGATTAGGGTTGACAAGTTGGGAAAGGTTAAAAGTGAAATTGGAGATGGGAGTTTGTTGTTCAAGTGTAGGCTTCAAGAGGAAATATCCTCGAAAAAAGATATGCATTCAAGGCCACAAGGTTTGAATCTAGAATCTCTATGAATACTGGATCACCACTATTGAAGAAATGGGGACTAGGTAGATCAAGGATTTTGATGTGGCCAATTGATTGCTAGGAGAGTGTGGGGGTTCTTGATCGATTGTTAGAGGTGATGAAGATGCTCGGTATTGGTCAATTAGGCATGGAATGTCATCAAGGTGAGACTAGACATTTTCTAAGGATTGTTGGAAACATTCAGTCATGTTTTTAGAGTCTTGTAAAGGGATTGTTGTCTGGTTAGGACCATGAAATAAAAAAACAATCAAAAAATAAAAATAAAAAGGTAGATGGTTGATTATAATCACACAGACAAGTCATACAAGAATTTTTTTAATTATCTTAATTAGATTAAGAAAAGATGAAATGTGAAAAATGGTTAAAAGGTACTAGGAAATGGCAATCTAAGGTTGGTTTCAAGTGATGTTAAAGGATGGATTCCTTGATATACTTGAAGGTACGTGAGGCCCGAATTGTTTTGCTATTGGTATGAGGCATGATATTGGGGCCTACCTCCTCACTTCATGGTCCCACAACGATAAGGGTGTTGGGTGCTTAGCCAATATGTTGCTCACCAACTTAAATCACACTCGGCCTAGAACATCGAGTTGGCTTATCCTCTTGGTGATGAAATCCAAGTAGGTCCACCTGGGAAGGAGTGTTTAGATACAAGTTGTGTTTTATGTGGTTTGGTTATGTGTGAGGGGACTTAAGTGAATGTAATTCCTTAAACCCTTAATTAAGCTATGTGATCAGGAAGATATTGAGTGTTCATTTTAAATTCCAAAAGAAATGTCGATTTGATGAGGACAAATAAAAAAAGAAATGAAGAAATAGAATGGTGATAGAAAAGAAATGTACCCATGATCACTTTTCATTTTTTCATTTTTGAATCCAAAAACAGAAAATCAAGATTAGAGAACCTACAAGGTTAGATGAAAATAGAAAACAAAGGACAAAAAGGTAATATAAAAGGTAAATGATTGAGTAATAAAAATAAATTCACAGGAATTATCAAGGATTACATGAATTGGTAGCGATTTACTAAAATTGTTAGCGATTACAGAGTAGAGAACCAAAATGACTAAAAATTTAAGGAAAAGAAAGGAAATATCCCAATGAGTGTGCTAGGAATGTATTAGGTAGTTTTTGGTTAGTGTTATCAAATGCGAAAGTACCTAAAACTCAAAATAAACAAGGTTTACTGATACCTACACCGACAACTTGCAATATCGGGATGATGGAATATAGACAATGTAAAAGTGTTCCTTATTTCACCAAATGAAGAGATCTGCAAGAAAAGACAAATAGACAGAAGATATTAGATAGATAGGATAACAAGTTGCTTGGTAAAGGCCGATCCCAAGAATCCAAAGGGACTTCCTTAAAGGGTGTCAACTCATTGATACAATTAAGTTGATTTGATAAATATAATATAAATGATAACATATAATACACCTAGAATTCAAGATGGATAGGAGATCATAATCAACTTCGTAGGTGGCCCGGGCTAGGGCTATGATGAGCTTGAAGTCTTCGAAGTAATCATACCAATACTCCTCGATTGCTTCTCATATCTTGTTAAGGATTTTGAAATGCTCCTTAATGTCCTCAAATTTTGGTGTAAATGTGATGACGCACAAGGTGGGTTCGTAGAGGATGTCAAAATTCTCCCACACGAATGGTTGTTGGATGATCAAAAGATCATAAATGCTTATGATTAGATGGGATTAACCTAGAATAGTCATCTATAGGAGAGACATCTTGAAAATAGACATATTAAGTCCAAATGGATAGATAAAATATGATAAAATGCAATGAATAATAAAAGTGACTATATTAATAGTAATCGTAAGCAATTCACAACAATCATGGGTGATTTGGGATAATCACTGGTAATTGAAGGGATCACATGTGATTTCTGTGAAAAAGATGATGTTTGAAAAATGCTAAATTAATGGAAAATAGAGACTAAAATGCTTGATTTGACCTTGTTTTTGATGCATAAATAGAACGGAAACAAGAATAGTGCATGTGCGCTTGAGACCACTTTTAGGAACCTAGTGACTCCACAGAGCTCAGATCTACTTTGTAGTGTATCACAAGGTCCTCACTATTGTTTTCTATTAATCACCTAATAGTCACAAAATGATCGTTGAGGGTACCCGTAATGTGAAAAATAAGAGTTCACTTGCACAATCTCACAAACCATATCAAATCTAAAAAGGAAAATGTATAATGGGGAGTTGGATTGACCCCGATGGTCACCCCGAGAGTGAACTTACAACCAAGTGCTGCACTACATCTCAGACTCTATGTAGTTCTTGTGAGTGTGTGTAGAAATTGTGCCCTAGGATGCCCTTGTGCAAGTTGTACTTGATATCGAGGTTGTAGCTAGAATGTAGAAATGTAGTAGAATGTGTGGATGGAATAGAATGAACTTCCCCTTCCTATGTTATGTATGTAGAGTTGATGTAACCCTTGTCCCTTAAATGAATGCTTTTGAATGTTTTAGGTGCCTTTTGGATGCAAGATTAGGTGATAATAGTAATGCTTAGTACTTGGTCCTTGATTTTTAACACATAACTATGTATTTATATGATTCCCTTGTTTGAATTTTGTAATTGAAAACTAGAAGGCCAACCCATAAGTGAAAAAGATGCCCAAAAGATAAAAGATACCCAAAAAGAGTGAGTAAGGTGGAAAAGGGTCAGGGGCGCCCAAAGGGGACATGAGCATTTGGGCGTTGGTGTCTGAATCCATGAAAGATAAATTAGTAAAGTTCCGACTAGGTTGTAGGGTGTGTAAGACCAAATAAAAACAAGAAATAAATAAAAGAGGCCAAAGATAGTTGTCAACCACTAGTTTTCTTGCTTAGGAATCATGTAAATGCTAACATGCTTTTAGGACCTAGAAATATACCCAAGTGCGTGATTTTGTGTCTACATTTTCCCCACTTTATATTATTGAGTGAATACTCAATAACATAAAGTAGATAAGAGATGTGTACCTTATGATCCTATAGAGAGTGTGGCGAATAGCATGCCGAGTGCACAAGTGAAGCATGGAATGATCACAAAGTGAAGCATGGAGACTAGGAAAGTGACCCTAGGGATGAAGCATATGTGTTGTACCATGTTGTTGTAGTTTGTGATTGTTGCTTCTTGTAAGGATGGACCTGCAAAAGAAGAACAAGAATGTAGTCAAAGTCTTGTATATGATAAATCAGATAAAAATGTGCATAAGTATGTAAAAGTGTGTAAAGGAAAGTGTGAACATGATGTAAAAGAGTGTAAAAGGATAGAAAAGTGTCCTGAAATGTTGTGAAAAGTTTTTTTGGGTTATCTCATGCCAAAACTAAGTTTTTGGTCGATCTCACACCAAGTGCGAGTTTTTTGGGCGATCTCACACCAAAAGCAAGTGTTGGGGAGAGAGGTATAGTTTTAATCTCCTTCCATGACTCTTCCCAATAAGCACCACATAGATTGTACATCCTTGATTTGTTCCTGCTGTCCCATTTTGTTCTAAATTAGTTCCAAGTTGTATTGATTAAAGAAGATAGAATGCATTATGCAAAAATACGGTACTGTAATTGTAAACTTCTCTAAAGGTTTCTTTGAACTATACTTGATATCGATAAGATGATTGTATGTTCCTTAGGACAATTAGTGCCTAGGGGAGGACACAAGCATCGAGACACTACTTTCTAAGCATGGGTGTTGGTTTTTGTGCTATGCCAAGGATTCAAGTCATATTTTGGGTCGTTCATGATTTGTGTTCATGTACATTCTGTGTTGTTTTAATTGAACCTGTAGTTCGATTTTTGTAGGGGTGATTTGTTCACCCAATGTATTCCCCCATCATTTGGGGTATATGAAATGTTGGTAGGAGTGTGTGACCCAAAAGAGAGGACCTGATGTTGTCTTTGAAGTGGATTCCTATAGGGGTAGGGGGTGTGCATGGTATAAACCAAGGCCATGCAAACAAAGTGGCTAATAACATGTGTTAGTAAAAAAGTAGCAACCATGTAAGATAAGATTATTGTAACAAGAAAGTGTGCAAGAAAATTGGACCGCGAAAAGTGGGTTTTATACATGGGACATCACTCACAATGTCACAAGACAATCAGGGCCAAAACAACCAAATGCATACAAACAAAGTGATAAAACAAGACATAGGTCATAACCTACAAACAATAATGTATAAAAAAATAAAAAACAAAATGTGGTAGATAGTCAAGGTTTTATATAGTCTTGCAAGGAAAATACTACACATGAAGCACGTTAGCATGTTAGAAAGATAAATAGTATGTCAAGAGCATGTATATAGCAATGAAAAGTAAAGTAATTGTAATGAGATGTAATAATAGAACCTATTTAGTATGTGTTAGTAGTTAAAAGTAGATGCCCCCATGAGCCTTGATGGGACTGGTAAAAGGTACAATGAAAAACATCATTGTAGTGTGTAATAACATGTAAGAGATCTGCTTTCACCGAAAAATACCAATTGAAAATGAATGTGTATATATAGAATGATAATGACATAATAATAATCCATCTAGCATGGAAAACAACGTGTCACATGTAGATAAAATAAGATAGAAAGAGTAAATACAACCAAGATATACAAATGATGTGTATGGGTGTGATGGAATGGTATACAAAGTGTGAAGATGATAGGAGAAGTGTGCCTCCTAGTGGATATGCATGAGATGAATTTCATTTATAAAATACCTCTCAACAATCAAGAATGAACCATAGAACAAGAGTGCATCATCAAGAAATGGTTTGAGAATGTGTGCTATAAAGATAGATCATGAAGCATAGAGCGTGAAAAGTGAATGTGGTGAGGTTCATTTCATATTTATACCCTCAGTAGTCGAGTATGAACCATGGAACTAGAGTGCATCATAGGGTAATGATGATACAAGGTGTGTATCAAGATGTGTAAGAGTATTGAGAAAGATTAAGTGTGAAGCATGCGCAAAGTGTGATAGTAGATACTATAGAAAACTGATGATGTTAGAAGGGGAAGAAATCGTGATGCCCCCAAGTGTGTGATGGAGATCTATGTGGTGATATGAGAAGGACCATGCCATGGTGGCAAAGTTTGAAATGTGTCCCGCCATCAATGTAAGGATTAGCTTATCTGACAAAAAGAATTGGATGCATAATTGAAGGAGGTTGTAAAGGGATATTGAATGGTGGTGGCTTATTTGGGATTGATAATGCTGTAAAAGACTTGAGAGGAGGAGGGGATGGACTTATTTTTAGAGGATGTTGCTTAGTTGGAGTTGGTAACGTTGTAGAAGGCTTGAGAGGAGGAGGGGATGGACTGATTTTTAGAGGAGGTTTCTTAGTTGGAATGGGTTGGAGAGGATGCTCTTGACTTACCAAAGAAGGAACATTAGTGATTATGGATTGATGCTCATTAGACACGGAAGGACTGAATTTAGGAGCCCATTGGGATTTAGAAATTGGAGATCTAGCCATATTTTGTGAATAAAATGAGATAAAACCTTGATGTTGAAGGTGATTAATTCTTCTTTTTAAAGCATAACAATCATTTCCATGATGTCCATTAAGTATGTGATAATTACAAAAGGGTAGACTTGATATTTTTCAAACCGATAAGGAGGGTAGAAAATAGTAGATGTCAAGTTGATCAATTGGTTATTTAGGAGATTAGGAAGAATAACATGTTTCTTAGAATTGAAATCAAACTTGAGAGGTGTGGGTAGCGGTAAGACTAGGGGTTCACTAATATGAGAACTTGCAGAAGTCATAGAATGAGAAGCATAGGAATGAGAAGCATCATCTGGAGTCCATTAAAATGCAATTGTTTCTAAAATGAGGTCAAATAGGTAAGAGAATTCATGAGAGAGAAAGAGTAAGAGTGAGGGAGTTTAATAATTCAAATGATAGCTTTTCCCTCAGGATACAATTCAAATTGTAAAGGCATAACCAAGGATTACTAAAGGTGTGTAAGTTGTTGTAAGTGTCTAGTCAAGTCATAGTGGGTGTAGTTAGTCTTCATGTGAGTGGATAGTTGAGTCTATAATAGATGTTACTATATGTATTAAGGAATGCTAGGGGTTTATTAAAGTTTGAAAGTGTCTTGTTAGGTGTTAAGTGTCTTTAGGTGGAAATGGGAGTTATGAAGTGTGTAAAGATAATGTAACCAAAAATGTAATGATAGTAAATCATCATGAGAGGAGTTACATCTGAAAAAGAGTTACATGCAATAAAAATTAGAATATAGTAGGAGTGTGGTTCAGTTTTGGGATTCATTCCTCGTGGGGAGGATGGAAAGGAGGAAGTAATGGAGAAGAAAGAGGAAGTATTTATATGGAGTCTTGCATTTGAATAGATATATGTTTTCTATTTTGTATATGCATCTTGTATCTCAATGAAATTTTTGAGTTTGCATTAAGACAACATGAATTCTCATTCTTAGTGCATGAAGTAAATCTATAGATGTCAAATCGAAACAATGAAAAATCAAATTCCCTCATACACTTTCCAAGGTGAACTGGTCGCGAGGACCAAGAAAAATCAATGCATTAAAGGCTCTACCTTTTCCTTACTTTCCATGCCACCGCCACTTGGGTTGGCGAACTCAATCTTTCAAAATTCCCATGCAAAACCGAATTTGGCTCTATCTCCAAATAGATGCCTCTATTTCTTACCTGCCCCGCCAAAACTGGCGCTGTCCACGTATGGACTGTTTATTAAATGCCAATGAATGCCTTCTTCCCATCCTTATCCCTTTCCTTCCAAGGGTCTGCGCGCCCTTTTAGATTAGAATTAGTTTAGGTTGCATATAGTGTTCAACCTAGGTCTTAGTTTAGCCTTAGGTTTTAGGGCTTAGGTTTATTTTCCCTCTTTTTCTTTTTTTTGTAATTTAAAAATCCACTTAGGATAATAGTGTAGGATGCATGTTAGGACTTAGGATTAGTTTAGGGTTTTAATTTATACTAACCACTAACACTAATCAACTTCCATCACCCCTCCTACTGAGACATTCACGTTAATGCGAGCGGGGCGTTCCATCCTTTGGATCACGTGCCAAGGCCACCCGCGTCCAGGGGCTTCTTGCCTCACGAGGTCCCAAGTTCAACAGTACAGGGTTCAAGAATCGAACCTCTGTCATTGGTATCTACGTGCCAGCTGCCCAAAACTGCAATCAGGCGCACGCTCATAACAATCCTGTTCGGTTCCAGTGTGAATCGACACAGAAATCACAAGAGGACCTCAGCATACTTGGATCAATGGAATTGATTCAAGGTATGTTGTCAATCAGTAACGAGAGTATAGCAAATATACGACAATTTGTCGTCACATTAGCAAACACGCAAGTACAATAATTGTTGTCCTATACAATAAATCACAGCATGCAAGAATCCAAGTTAGAAACACATTCCTTTAAGATCAGAGTTTCCCTTAACATGTTTGCTTTCATTCCAGCAGTTATAACAGCATGAAAAACATTCACCAATATAATTTGCAAAATCAGAGTGTTACATTCTTCCCTCCTTAAAGAATCATCGTCCCGATGATCAGATTAAACAAATCAAGGAGTTCCTAGGACAAAGTTCAGTTATTGTCCTATCATTCATAAGTTCATACCAAAAGCAGATTCTCTCTTAAAAACAAGTGTTTTAAGACAACTCGTACAATAGACTAATAATTGTCTAAATTTGGTAGAATTATCGGTTCTTGAATTTCAAATTCAATTAAACAGTGTGGAAAAGTATATCTCATTTCTTCGAGATTTTCCCAAGTTGCACTTTCTTCACCGAACCTGGTCCCACTGGACCTTACATTGGTTCACTTCGCGATTTCTCAATCAAGTGGCGAGTTCCCAAAGACTCGAATGGGCTTAACCACGATTATTCCCGGGTCTTGGCCCGCTAGGAATTCCAATTTAGCACATGTGATAAATCATCACGTATTTCTTAAGCAAAGAAATATGAAAACATCATGCATTTGAGACAAAGCAGGAGGTAATGCTAGACGATAAGCTACAGGGTTGATTATTTCAACAATTTCAAAAGGTCCCACATAACGTGGCGACAACTTGGCAGCCTTGCCAAAATTTATTGAGCTCTTTTTCGGCTTCACCCGAAGAAAGACCTTCTCTCCCGACTTTATAATGCCTGTCAACCCGCTAAGTCTCTGTGTTATCCAAAATTCACCCTCAAGGTAATTTTGATAACATGCATCAAATTCTTTAGTCCCAGGCAAATAGATTGAGTCAGGGCAAAATTCATGTTTCTAGGGTCCCCTCATATTTTTCTAACTCCCCTGTCCAAGTAGAAGAGAGCAAGTTCTGAGAAAATGTGAAAAAATTTGCAAAAACAAGCTCGGGCCAGGAAAAATCACGAAAAATGGCTAAGTCCTAGTCCTAGAAGCATTTGGGACAAGTGGGACAAAAAGGCGCGGATCGGCCGAAATGAGCACAGGCGGCCCCGGAAGCAATTGGGACATCTGGGACAAAAGGACGCGCGGGACGCGGAAATCCGAACTGGCCGAAAAGAGAAAAAATTGGCTAACTGCTGAGAGGGTCGCCTTTGGGACAAGCGGGACAAAAGACGCGAGCCGCCGGCGAACCGGCGAAATGAGTCAAGGCAGCCAAATAGCCTGGGATGCGTGGGCCAAGAAACGCGAACCGGCTGAACTAGCCGAAATGAGAACTTTTGTCCTCAAAGCAGTTGGGACAAAAAGACGCGCACTGCCGGCTGGAAAACGGCGAATTTGTCCTGCACAGTCCGAAACCAAATGGGACATATGGGCCTAAAAGAAATGCTGAACCGGCCGGGTTCGGCGAAATGGGAAATTTTAGCACCGAAACCAAATGGGACAAAGGGACGCGCTGGATGCGAAAAGCGAAATGGCCGAAGGCGAGAGGAGAAAAGTCAACATTTGACCCGTGGAACTTCAAACGGCCATAACTTTTGACTCGAGCTCGATTTTGATAAAATTGGACTTTCGGAATGAGCACGACGTCCTCTATGCCCCAAAAGCTGGATTTCTTATTTTTAATGAGGGTAGATATGTTTAAATAAAAGAAACATATTCGGCTCCGATAATCAATGCTCATTCCGTCAAATGACAAAAACGTCTCCGAGGCCCAAAAGAGCTGCCCGCACTCAGAAGGCCATAACTTTTGCATTTCTCAACGAAATCACACAAAATTGGTACCGTTGGAATCGTGGTTCCGAGCCCGATTCACAGAAATCAAGAAATTCTAGATTTGATCAGAAATTGATTGAGATTTTTAAGGAAACGTGGCCGGGTTCGAGTAAGTGTTTTATTTGGTATTTGGAGTGCAATTAAGCGGCATGGTCATCATTCCTTCTCTCTTTGCAGCATATGGGACAAGATGGGGATCCTTTTGTAAGTAATGTATACCCATTCCACTCAATTTAATGCCTCTTACAGGTGGTTGAAGGACAGATTTCGGGATTTCCATTTTCCCTTCTCTTTTCCTTCTCATTTTTCTATAAATTGGAGTGTTGGGCTCATTGTAAGGAGGAGAGTTTTTGGGTAACAAAGCTCTGTCAAAATTGCTTTGTGAAGCCAGTGTGTTGTAGGCCCTTGTAGTGGACTCCTTGCATGGTGATCCAAGCCCTTATCTTGTAATAGATTGAACTGTGCATATCATGAAGCAATAAAATATCAGTTTGTGGATACATCTTCCCCCCCTCGTGTTTCTTGCATTCTTCTTGCCCCTTTAATCTTTTCTACAAGTATATTGTGTCTATTTATTATGTTCTTTGCAGGAATTCATTATCATTGTGTGTGCTTGGAATATTCTTGTGAATGCATTTTGTTGGATTATGGTGAACTGTCATCACCTCTTCTAGTGTGCACTTTGCCTCAGTATTTCGCACATTTGGAGATTACTCACACCCTCTTCTTCGGTGTATCACCGCTTTAGTGTAGGCTTTCATTTTATACATTCTCTCTCTCGGTCCCTTGAAATTTTAGGTTAGAATAGCTAGTTTCTCCCGCATTAGAGTAGATTGTGGCGGAGTAGTTTAGGAGCAAGAACCAGCTTTCTGGAGGTCTATCTCAAGTAGAAAGTCCCACAACTGGAGATAGTACCCATGTTATCCAATCACACTGGATGCTTAGAGTGATCAAACTAGAAATCGATCAACATCCGGGTTTGTGATTCGGTGATAACAGCTTCCTGCACGCCTCTTTTGCCTATTGGCAGCCTCCTTTAGATGTTCCCGAATCATTTTGATTTGTTGTTCCATTTCCATAAGGATTTCTGCCCAATTACCTCTCTGTTCTCAACGCTGTCCCACTGGACGATGGGGGTTCTCGCATTTTCTTCCATACAATGCTTCAAAGGGCGCCATTTTTAAAGAGGCATGATAGGTGTTATTGTAAGCAAATTCTACCAAGTGGAAGGTATTCCTCCCATTTATACCTTTGGTCCATGCAATACATCCTTAACATGTCCTCTAAAACCCGATTAAATCTCTCATCCGTCCATCCGTCTCTGGATGATATGCAGAACTGAAGTTCAATTTAGTTCCCAAGGCCGCATTAAGCGTTTGCCAAAACCTTGATGTCATCCTCGGATCTCTATCCGATATGATTAATTCCGGTATTCCATGCAATCTGAAGATTTCATGTACAAATCTTCTTGCTAGCATTGGTGCATCGTCCTTCAAATTACCAGCAATGAAGTGTGCCACTTTGGTCAATTTGTCAACTACTACCAGGATAATGTCATGCTTATTTCTTGACATAGGCAATCCTTGAATGAAATCCATCGTAATCACTTGCCATTTATACTGCGGAATACTGTGGGGATACAATAATCCAAGGGGTGCATATGTTCCGCCTTAACACGCTGACATTCCAAGCAGTGTGTTACAAATTCTACCACATCCTTTTTCATTCCCTTCCAGAAATATTGTTGCTTAAGATCAGCGAGCATTTTTGTAATGCCAGGGTGTCCAGAAAAAGGTGAATTATGGAATTCAGTTAACAACTTCCCTCTTAAGTCATTTGCCACAGGTATATATACCCTGTTTTCGAACCTTAGAATTCCTTCATTATCAAAACGGAATCCCTTATACTTGATGTCCTCATGGGTCTCATGAAAGAAGTGCTGATTTGACTTCATCTGGAAATAAGGATCGATTCAAGGCATATTTCACCTCATCTTTAAACTGAGTCCTTAACATTATAAGAGTAGAGATATGCTTCCTTCGACTCAAAGCATCTGCTACCTGATTTTCCTTGCCCTTAATGTAGCTTATATCGAAGTCATACTGAGACAGAAATTCTAACCATCTTCGTTGCCTTGCATTTAGATTTGGCTGAGTAAAAATATACTTCAGCCCCAAATGGTATGTTTTTAACTCAAAGGGCTTGCCTAAAAGGTAATGCCTCCATATTTGAAGTGCATGAACAATGGCAGCAAGCTCAAGATCGTGTGGAGCATAGTTCTGTTCATGTGACTTAAGTTTTCTGCTTTCATAAGCGATGACATGGTTATTCTGTAACAGAATACCTCCAAGGCCTTCTCCTGAGGCGTCCGTTACAACCATAAAATCTCCATTTGGATCAGGTACAGTCAAAATAGGTGCTGTAGTTAACTGTTCCTTTAACTTTTTAAAGGAAGATTCACATTTGTCTGTCCAGACAAATTTCTTTTCTTTCTTTTGCAGCGAAGTGATTGGGGCAACAATTTTTGAAAAGTCCTTAACGAACTTTCGATAATATCCAAACCAAGCCCATGAAACTCCTCACTTCGTGCATATTCTTAGCGCAGCCACTCAGTTATAGTTGTGATCTTTGAAGGGTCAACAGCTATCCCATTTTTTCTTATAACGTGTCCTAAATAATGCACTTCTGCATCATAAAAGGAACATTTGGACAGTTTTCCATACAACTTCCTCTTTCTTAAGATTTCCAGCACTATCCTGAGATGTTCTTGGTGCTCTTCGACATTTTTAGAGTATATAAGAATGTCATCTAAGAATACAAGCACAAACTTGTCTAAGTATTCTTGAAAAATATTGTTCATTAGATTCATGAAGGCGGCAGGTGCATTAGTCAGCCCAAAAGGCAACACCATGAACTCATAATGCCCGTACCTCATTCTAAAAGCTGTTTTATGAATATCTTCTTCCTTTATTCTCAGTTGATGGTACCCTGATCGAAGATCTATTTTTGAATAAACTGATGCTCCTCGCATCTGATCAAACAGATCATCAATTCTTGGAAGTGGGTATCAATTTTTAATAGTTGCTTTGTTCAAGATTTCGTAATCAATGCACACCTCAAAGTGCCATCCTTTTTCTTTACAAAATTACCGGCGCTCCCAAGGTGAGACGCTCGGTCTCGATCACCCCTTAGTCGAAGTTCTTGTAATCGAGCCTTCAGCTCTACCAACTCAATGGTACTCATTCTATAAGGTGCCTTAGATATAGGTTCTGCTCTGGTTTGATTTCTATTACGAAATCAAACTCACGTTTGGGCGGAAGACTGCAATTCCTCCTGGGAACACATCACGGAAATCCTCAATAATGGGTATCTTTCCATGAAATCATTATCTTCCTCTCGCATTTTCTGTCATTTTTACCGCATACAAAGTGCAGCCTCTATTTTTAGCCCTTTTTAGTTGCATAGCCGTCGTTTCCTAACCGTAACTTCTCGCTTTACACCTTGAATGACTACTGATTTTTCGCAGTCATCAAGCAATAGATTTGTTTTTCATAACATCGACCTTTGCCTTATGTTCAGCCAACCATTAACTCCAATAATGATATCATATGATCCTAGAGGAGTGACATACAAGTCAACTTCGGTGGAGAAACTAGCAGATCAAGAATTGCCCCAAAAAGGCACATTTCATTGTATGGACAAAGCATTATTCCCATAATGCACTCTGTCCATGTTTTATCCATTCTTCGCAGCCTTTCTTTTTAATTTCATAGCAATTTTAGCAGAAATAAAACATTCGTAGCTCCAAAGTATCAAAAAGTATAACTACAGTGTACCGAATAACTTACCCGTAACTTCATGGGCGCACTTGCTTTTCAAATGCATTATCATTAGCCACCAAAGCATGTATCCTATCTTCCGTTGTGTCGCGATCGTCCTTCTTAGAGGACAAGTGATTCGCATAGTGGTCCTTTCCACAATTGAAGCATCCTCCACCGGCCCTTTTCTAGGCTCAAATTTGTTACTGTACCTTTGAAGTTATCATTCGCTTCCATAGACTTTCATCCAATGCCATTAACTTTTGTGAAGTCTGCTCCACACACTATTTTATGTGTCAGTTCATCACGGGTTTCTTGTTGTTATCTACAACAATTTTTTTTTTCACACCAAACCTTTTCCAAGGTCCTTTTTGGTGCAAGAGATGAAGAAGGATCGGGAATCTTCTTCCTTATCTCTTCCCCGTGTGAGAGATATTGCCTCAATTTCTGTTTCCGCCCGATTGCCTTTTTCGACAACTCCATCCATGGTGGTTGGGCCATGGACATCCACTTCGCCCCAATGATGGGATTCAGTCCCATTATGAGATTCTCGTATTCGAACTTCTCGTCACTTGCACTGCGGCACATACTTAAGGAGTTTAGTAAACCCTTCCCAAGATTCCATCACCGATGACCTTCCTTCCTTGCGACCAGTTACTGGGAATTCAGTCATTTTCCTATCAAAATAGAGTTGAGGCAGCCATCATTGCCTAAAATAACCCTTAAATTGATCCCAAGTTATGTCTCGATTCGACAATATTCAGCTCAACCTTACGGTTGTCCCACCATGATGATGCTTCATGAGAAAGCCGATATGCTCCCATATCGCTTTAGTCTCTTTAGAGAAGTTTCTTATCGCAAAGTATTTTTCTATTTCACCGAGCGGTTCTCGCTCCGTCCCCAAGAGTTGTTCCATCAAACTTTGGAGGACTTATTCTCTTTATATCATTTGTAAGTTCACCGCTAATCTTGCCCTTTTATTTTCGGGGATTAGGAGCAATTACATTATTATCATCAACACCCTGATTCCCTCCGTTGATGTTGTCCACATGGAGGCGGTGATCATTTATTTCAGCTTCATTCTCCTCCTCTTCATTGCCCATTGACTCTCTTTGTTCCAAGATACCAAATGATCCCTCATATCAAGTAGGGCAGCAAGGATTTCATCCAACTTTTGGGGCTTGCTACTTCTCCACCTCGTAACGGGTTATTCGCAAAGATTCCTCTTGTCCGACCATTTTCTGTTCAATAAGAAAATGTAAACCTTATTAATATCGTGGACTCATTAGGTCCAAGATCTGCAACCTTCACTCGATACCAAGATGTAACATCCCCATTTTAAAAATACCGGAACAAGGAAAAAAATAAAAAATTTGATAACGTTTCTCTCGTTATGAATTACAAAATTCAAACACACGTTCAAGTTTTAATAATTGTTCTCCGCCCAAACAACATAGTTTTGATCACACAATTTCTTTTTAAAACGAATGTTCCCTGCTCACATATTTACAATATGGAACACACATTCAATGCCATTCAATCTTATAATGATTCTATATGTGCTGTAAATGACTCGAGGAACGCCGATCTTCCATTTTCATGGCTCTGAGTTTCAACGATCCTTCATTTCATGACGGTGCAACAACCGATCCTTCATGTTCATGACTTAACAACCGATCCTTCATGTTCGTTTATGCATGGTATATTATATATACCTATTCTCATAACCGTTTTTAATTATCAAGTGATCCATTTAAGAAGCCTATCTCGAATATCTCATCATCGATATTCATCTCGACATCCCGCATCTTAAATTAAGTGATAAGGACAACGCAACCAGCAATTGTGATACTTTGGCCAAAGATTTTCACATGCTTTGCATGATCATATTCCTGGATGTTATACACATCTACGGAATACGTCCTTCACCTCACTTCACCTGTTATCTAGAATGGTCTTTCCTGGTTCCTACCAGTCCTCTTCGTTTAAGTTCAGTTTTAAACTTCCAATTCCAACTAGTAATATGAACGGTATAGGAAGGCACTCCTTGTAACTAAAGATACGCAGACATACGGTGTCGTTCCCCATGACTCCGTGTGTCTAGTTATCCTTAGTGTTCCGGAGTCACTCCGTATACCAAATCATATCCTATCCCCTGTTAAGAGCTACACATTCAGCCTATGTATTCTTGATGTTTTAATTCGGGAGGGCATTGCAATATGTCAGCTGCAACATTGTGTCATCATGAAGACCCCGTCTTCATGGAGACACATTGCTGTAGCTGGCGTATGCCAATGTCCTACAGAATTCTCCCATCGAGAATGCACATCCTGCTCAAGTGATTTGGATACGATTTAATAATTAAAATCGACCTTCAGCATCCACGCTGATCCCTTGATCCTCGTTTCCGTTACAGTTGTACAGAGCTAAGAGGGACTAAATCCGTCCATTAACTTGCTATGCATCTTCTCCTTCGTGTCGAAGGGCTGCATTTCCCTACTTGGTTCACTTCTTAATCAATGGATTAAGCGATCCGTACCGACGGACGTGATAAGTTTAACCTATTAAACTTAGCCAAGATTTTCTCAACTGCAACTGAATTCAGAATTCTAACTTATTAGACGTCATTTAAACGAGGTCTAATTCCCAAGAACAGTATTCATTTGTTCTCCTTAACGTTATATGGTTAAGGTCCATTAGTTATGGATATACTTATCCTATATCCTTTATTCTGAATTCAGCATACGAGATCATTAACGGAATTCGAAAATGAAGTTCGATTATTCCAAAGTTAATTGATATTCCTTAGCTCCTAAGCTAATCCTGAATACCTTCCAATTATGGAATCATATTCTTCTTAATCCTTTTAATGTCAATTAAAAATTCATCTTTACCCAAGTATGAATTAATTGCATTTTTCAACTTAAAAGTTGCATTTAGGTAAGAATAGATATCAGTTTCCATTTAACATCCATCCAAGGACAATTAAACAAATCCAATCAAGAAATAACATTATATTTCCAATTTAGACAACAATTCAAACTGATATAAACATTAAAATATCACACATGTAATTGTATTCAATATTTCATGTCATAATCCGTACAATTGCCAATCCAGCTGATTGGGCATGGTTTACATAAATCATCCATACAACTCATAGATAGAAGAATATATTTTCTTCTTTTCACAATTCCTCAAAGAGGAATAAAAGCAACAATTACATTTCATCTTTCAGTTAATCAAGAAGCATCAGAAAACAGCCATGTCTTCATTCAAATCAAATTCCATCTGCAAAATGATTTGCACGGGTCAGTTCAATGAACTGAGCATATTAAGCACTTATCCTTAAAATAAGGTGCTTCAACTAACTGTCTCAATAAAAGAACCCTGCTTTTATGAAACGACAGTAAAACATCAATCACGAAATAGGCACAAAAGAAAGATCAGCATAACAACTGAACTATCAAAATATCATCACAATCAGCCGAGGATCGTCCTGCTTCCACATCCCGTTTCCACATGAAAACCGAATAAACAACAGCAGATATCATTTCCTCACCTTTCATTAACAATAAATGCAAAGGATGTAACTAATTGAAATGTAAACTCATTACTTTCCTTTCAGTTCATGTATTAAATTAGATTCCAAGCACTCAAGTACAGACAAGAAAGCGAACAACAATGCATATAGTTGCTCCTATCTAAGCACTACAAAATTTATTATTCACGAATTACAGCTTTCCAATTGAATGAAAGAAGAAAAGATCATTTTTCCTAGTCATTCATCCGTATCTCTATTTCTTTCCACATGACTGTCCGAACAATGGAATCCAAACGAGAGACAAATCAAGATAACAGTTCAGAGTGAAACTTACAAAATCCATTCGGAATTCACTTCCGGCAGTAAGAATAATTTCATTTAATTCCGGTTCATACGAATACCAAAACAGGTTAGTAAGACATCGTATTCATCATAGAACAAGCAATATCAAGATGCATACTATGTATTTGCTGTACTAGAAGATTCCATACTTCTTTCACTGTAGTGTTAACCAAACAAGCAGTTATGCAATCACGCAATCATTTATTCATATGATCTTTTATATCCATGAACGCATACAGTTCATAATAACAATTTGCACATTGCTGTTACCTACAGCAAAACCAATTCATATGCACAGTAAGCTCCAATATTACTTTCAGAGTCCAAAATAGCAAAAAGAGAAGAATTTATTCTCTGTAATTTCATTGAGAAACAATCATTTTATTCCAAATGAAATAAAAACACCCAAATCATGTTTATCTTAGCATGACAGCTCAACTTATAAAGATAACAGAACAATCGTTCTCATTGATAAGCAACTCACATAGCCTGTACAGTTTCAATCTAATATACCACAAACAATGAACATTCAATTCGAGTTCTATCTCGATCAACTGTTAACTCCAAAAACAAGCATTCTCCATTACTTAATGAGGTACAGAACTCAAAATATAATATTCGTATATCAATACCTCTATAAGGACAAACCCGCTTAGGGTGTTAATTGCGTAGGCTTGGTACAGTCAGGGCAGACTCAGAAAACAAGCTAGTTCCCACATTTTTCCATTTATTTAAAACAGAAATCCCAGTCAAGTTCGTATTCACAAGACAGTTCAAATCAGAAGGTCAAACCACAACTACAAGACGCAATGAAATCAACTTTCCATTACAGCAAGAAGGAAATATAATCATTCATTGCACAGAATACAAAATCAATTTGTAATTGTGTCAACAGCCCGAACAGGAAGACCGAACAGTATCAAGAAAACACAATAAAACCATCTTATCCACACCGTAAAGAGAAACACAATTCATTAATAAGTTCAGAAGGAAAAACAATTAACTTTTCCTACTTCACGAATACCCAATACGTATTCGTTTATTTCCAATTCAAGGAAAGGCACAGAAATGAAAATATTGCTATTACTTTATTCGAATCGAGTTCGAATACCCATAGAAACCCCAAATGCCATTTCCATTAAAATCCCAAAACCGGAGAAGGAAGAGGATCTATTTCCTTGAAAATTTCAATAAGAAACAACTTCAAACAACTATTGCTTCTTTCATTTTAGTTCATCAGCAAAAGAACTTATAGTTTCAATAGTGAAAACAACTCAAGTAACCTGTACAGACCCGTGATACATATGACAATTTCCCCAATACTGTTAAACAACCAGCACGACAGGAAAGCATTTCATTCAAGAAATACAAGGACAGCTGAACTCAGCGACCAATAACAGTATTTCATATTATTTCCAAAATGACAGCAAGAGTCAACGGAACCCAAATCACAGCAATATACACGACTGTATTTCCATTTCCTCTTTACTTGCAAAGGCAGTTCCAAACACAACAGTAAAGAAACGATTACACTAAATGGAAAACAATTACACTATAAGGAATGATTACAGCCTGTTCCACTTTCAAACAACACGAATCAGTGAAAGAAGTATATCTATTTCAAACCACCATACTGTCAACAACCAATACAGTAAATCATTTTCCAACTCGAATCGAGCAAAAACGCATCAAGGCCGAGCAACCAGAAGCAATTCTTTTTATCATTTCCCAAAGAAAAGAAAGCAAGAACCAACAAAATCCAAGTCAAATCGACTCGACAGCAATCACACAATCCAAACCCAAGAGCAGGGTTGTTTTAATGAGACACTTAAACAAAGCAAGAATTTTTAAAGAGAAGGGCTTAACATGCCTGTAATCTCTTTTCCAGAACTCGAAGAAAACTTCGTTTGCTGCATTTTTCCTTCCACAGCGACAGCACAAACTCCCAACACTTCTTTCTTCTTCAGGCTTAGCAACAGCCTCGAAATCTCCAAGAAAAATGTCAAATTTCAAGAGTTGGTTCGACTGAACCAAGTCAGAAAAACCAAATGCAGAGCAACTTTGCAAAAGCCAAATCGAAACAATGAAAAATCAAATTCCCTCATACACTTTCCAAGGCGAACTGGTCGCGAGGACCAAGAATAATCAATGCATTAAGGCTCTGCCTTTTCCTTACTTTCCACGCCACCGCCACTTGGGTTGGCGAACTCAATCTTTCAAAATTCCCATGCAAAAACCGAATTTGGCTCTATCTCCAAATAGATGCCTCTATTTCTTACTCCGCCCCGCTAAATCGGCTTTGTCCACGTATGGACTATTTATTAAATGCTAATGAATGCCCTTCTTCCCATCCTTATCCTTTCCTTCCAAGGGTCTGCGCGCCCTTTTAGATTAGGATTAGTTTAGGTTGTATAAAGTGTTCAACCTAGGTCTTAGTTTAGCCTTAGGTTTTAGGGCTTAGGTTTATTTTCCTCTTTTTTTTTTTTTGTAATTTAAAAATCCACTTAGGATAATAGTGTAGGATGCATGTTAGGACTTAGGATTAGTTTAGGGTTTTTAATTTATACTAACCACTAACACTAATCAACTTCCATCCTGCCCTCCTACAGACATTCACGTTAATGCAGAGCAGGACGTTCCGTCCTTTGGATCACGTGCCAAGGCCACCCGCGTCCAGGCGGTTCTTGCCTCACGAGGTCCCAAGTTCGACAGTACAGGGTTCAAGAATCGAACCTCTGTCATTGGTATCTACGTGCCAGCTGCCCAAAACTGCAATCAGGCGCTGCACGCTCATAACAATCCCGGGTTCGGTTCCAGTGTGAATCGACACAGAAATCACAAGAGGACCTCAGCATACTTGGATCAATGGAATTGATTCAAGGTATGCTGTCAATCAGTAACGAGAGTATAGCAAATATACGACAATTTGTCGTCACATTAGCAAACACGCAAGTACAATAATTGTTGTCCTATACAATAAATCACAGCATGCAAGAATCCAAGTTAGAAACACATTCCTTTAAGATCAGAGTTTCCCTTAACATGTTTGCTTTCATTCCAGTAGTTATAACAGCATGAAAAACATTCACCAATATAATTTGCAAAATCAGAGTGTTACATTGTCTATATGAACAAACACCTCACATCCAAAGACTCTAAGAAATGAATAATCAACTTTCTTACCATACCATGCCTCCTCAGGTATGCCTCCATCCAAGGCACTTGAGGGTCCTCTGTTTATCAAGTACATAGTTGTGCTCACCGCTTCTGCCCAAAAAGAAAGAGGTAGTCCTGCATGTAACCTCATGCTCCTAGCACATTCCATTATTGTTCTGTTCATCCTTTCCGATACCCCATTCTGCTGCGGAGTTCTTGGAACCGTCTTTTCCTGTGGATTCCATTCTTAGAACAATAATCATTAAATTCATTGCTGCAATACTCCCCTCCATTATCTAACCTGAGACATTTTAGCTTAAGACATGTTTCATTCTCTACCAAGGCTTTACATTTAACAAAAGTGTCAAATACATCATATTTTTTCTAATACAATAAACCCAAACTTTCCTTGTTGCATCATCAATAAAAGTAACATAATAACTTGAACCCCCAAGAGATGATACCTGAGCCGCCCCCACACATCAAAATGTACCAGCTCTAACTTACTCTCTTTCTTCGTAGGTCCAACCTTGAGAAACCTTACTCACTTTTGTTTCCCATATATGCAGTTCTCACAGAAATCCAAACCTATTTCTATATATCCAGGAAAATTCTTCTTTATGATGTTCATGCCCTTATGGCTCATATGACCGAGCCTATAGTGCCATAATGTTGTATTTGCATCTAAAGCCACAAGATTACAATCATTAGTATTATCAGTGGTTAAATACAAGGTTCCAACCTTCTTACCTCTTGCCACCACAAGAGCACCCTTGGTAACCTTCCAAGAGTCAGTTGTTAATATCACATGCACAACCATCACTTCCCAACCGCCCCGCTGATATCAAATTTCTCCTTAATGTAGGCACATTTCGACATCCTTCAATAGCCATGTATTCCCATCTCGCATCTTAACCGAACAAAACCTTTTCCAACTATACTGCATGGCTCATCATCACCAAAAAACATGCCCAAAATCCCCTTGAACATAATCAACAAAATAATGCCTATGTGGAGTAGCATGAAAAGAAGCCCCGAATCTAAAACCCAAGATTCAAAGTAATATTATGCAAAGAAAGAATCAAAGCATCGACATACATTACCCGATGCCACATTTGCCTCCTTGTTTTCTTCTGTTGTTTCTTCTTATCCCGAAGCTCCCAACGAGTCCTTCTTTGCATGCCAGGATTTCCACAATTCTAGCATACAATCTTGTTCTTGGATTTCGACCTTGCACGATCTTTTGATTTTCCACGGTTTCCTCTATTCTTCCGTCTCCCTCTAGTTTCCATTGTCAAATCATTCCCGAAGTAGAAGATTCCTTGGATCTTTTTCTTCGCATTTCCTCGCTTAGAATCACCCCTACAACATCCTCAAACTTCAACTTTGAGTTAGCTGAAATTGAGTTACTTACCGCCATTACCAGGCTATTCCAACTCTCAGGTAAAGAGCACAGAATTAATAAAGCCCTAACTTCATCATCAAATTCTATTGTAACCAAAGCTAGCATATTCACAACCGTATTGAAATCATTTAAATGATTTGCTACTGAACTATTCTCAGATATCTTCATATTAAACAACTTTTTCATTAAAAATATCTTGTTAGAGGCAGAGGGTTTTTCATACAACTTCCCTAATGCATCCATTAGATATTTTGTAGTCTTTTCCTTTGAAACATTAAATAATACCGAAGATGCAAGACACAGCCGGATTGTCCCAAGTGCCTTCTTATCCAGCAAATCCCATTCCGCATCTGTCATACTCGAGGGTTTGTTCACCTTCTCATACAGCGGAGTATAAAGATCCTTTTGATAAAGGTAATCTTCCATCTGCATCTTCCAAAGATTGAAATTCTGCCCGTTGAATTTATCAACCCTAGATCTTCCTTCATCTACCATAGCTCCCACTCAAGCTAAAAACTTTCCCTGCGATTCAACACTTCAGCAAACAAAACTAGGCTCTGATACCAATTGTTAGGAAATAAGGGATAAAATATGCGGAATAATCCCTTACAGAATCACAACAGTAGAAACTAATATGCAGAAAATATTACATATCTCAAATAAAAGTGCAGAATAAATAACACAACACAGAGAGACAAGATTTAACGTGGTTCACCCAATTTGGGCTACATCCACTAAGAATCACTTGCTCAGATTTTATTACAAGCCTCCACTCTCTCAATACAATACCCAGATCCGTTTGGAGCTATGCTCAACAAACTCTATAGAATTCACACCCAAATTCAAAACACATCTGCAATACATTTACTTGTACATCTATCATATGCATAAGACCATATAAATAGACAATTGCTTAAGCAGTTTGATACAAAACCGTGGGTATCAAAACCAAGGGCAAAAACCGTGGGTATCAAAACAATGGGAAAAAGACCAAAAAAACCATGGGCCCAAAAACAACCCATAACGGTTACCCATTACCCATGGGTTAATAAACCACCCATGAAAATTTGCTTCGGGGGCTTCGCCCCGAACCCCCCTAACCCGCTCATCGCCATAAAAATACCTGAGTGTAACACATAGAAGGTGTACCAAATTCTAACATGCAAATAGGCTCCACAAACATAACATGTTTCCCTTCAACCAACTTCCCAACAAAGGAATAATTTTCTCTTGGCGCAACATCTTGCAAAATTCTTTCAAGTCATCAACATTTGTCTAATGGAGATCAGCTACTTTCTTTTGTTCCAACTTCCATGAATGTTCCTTTAAAAGCGCATCTCACCCCGTAAATTTGAGTCGCTTCCATAGTTTCTTGATAAACCTCCTTCTGATGCATAGGGTCTAGATACTTGGCATGTAGGACTTCCTCCTTAGTAATGGCAGGGTTTTTACTTGTAAAGTCTCCTTGGCACGCGTTGCCTCGGCGCGTGTAGTAATCTTCATAGGAACCAACTCAGAATCGATGCTAACTTTGGCATCCATTGATCTTCCATGACACATTGTACTCTAACCATTTATGCGCCCTTATTTTCCTGTTTTGTTTCTTACTTAAGTGTTCATATAAGTTGGGGCACTCTTCATAACTATGATTCTTTTTGTAAAAAGAACACACAATATTCTATGGACATTCGCGCCTATAGTGGTCAGGAGATCCACATGTATAACAAGTTCCATGAGGGAAATCACTCCTTCCTCCCCCATGACCTTGACCTCGGAATCCACCTCTGTAACCTCGACCTCTACCACATATGCCATCAGAATGCCCCTCACTATGATCATAGTCATGATGTTCGCCCTTTTCCTTGGAATTATTTACAATACCAATTTTTGTACGCTAACATCAATGACATCATGGATCTAATCGATCAACTTGTAATCTTCAGTATCATGAGTCAAGGACTGTAAATCTTATAGTAATTGGACACATTATTTCTTATTGCATGCTACAATAATGGGAACCAACTTGAATGTGGTCCAAGTGACATATCTCACAATCCATTAATAAGGAGTGCACCGATTTCGAGGGAAAATATCCTTAGTATGCCCCTCCACTTCACAATATGTACACCAGACTCCGCTGCGCATCTCATGTGTTGAATTAGTAGATAATTTCTCCAACTTCTTCATCATCCCTACAATCTATGCTTCCAAGAATGGGCTCACTCCTGTGTCCACACTTCCTACCGCCTCAACGTGCAGAGTTGCTTCAAGTGCTTTGATGGATCTATGTAATTTTTATGCAAAAGAACCCTTCAAAGGTGTGATTAGTCCTCCAATGAACCACCGTTGTGCATCTTTGGCTCACATGTATGTCATAAGATAACTTAGACAGAAGAGTATTGAACCGAGCATCATATTCTGAACACTCTCAGTAGTGCCCTGCTTAATATCCTTGAGCATGCTTATGCTTTTCTACTCAAACTCGGGGATATAAAACTCCTTTAAGAAAGAATCTTATAGCGTCAGATAGTCCACACAATTCGATCGGGATCAAAATTTCTAAACCAATTGTGTGTGCATCCTCAGTAACCTAGTTGTAAATCTGGCTAGCCTGCACTTCGAAGATGTAATCCCCTTGGTGTGCCACAATATTTCACATATATGCATGTGTTTGGATGCATCTTCAATACCTCTATACTCTGGTAGATGGAGATACATCTCCATATAAATTTTCTGAGGTTGGTGCGGACCTTTCCCACCAGATCCAGAGCCTCCTATGTTTCCTCATGTATTTCCATCACCCCCAGATCCTCCAGCACCCAAGCCACTTGATCCTCCTGAGCCTCCTCCTGTACCATGTAACAGACTAGAGGATGAACTACATTGTGTTCTGATGGTTGTGTTAAAATGAATACCCACAGTATGTGAAGTTGCACTACTTCCAGATGTGATGCCAAGATTATGCGCGACTATGTTATGTGTTGACGATGGGCTAGAAAATATACCTCCAACAAGTCCTCTAAATAAAGTAGATGAAAAATGCACAATAGATGAATAAAATCCCTAATTAACTCCCAAACTTAACATAAATTAAATCTATCTACTATAACTCTCATGCTGTGCACACTAGCTTGCTTTGATTATGAATTGTCGTAAACTGGAAAACAAGCGCAAGGGCTAGGTCGCTATATAGATTCAGATGTGTGCCCACGGCCCATGTCATCTCTACCAAAGCATGCTCTCATTTGAGGCTAAAGAGGGTTCCCTACCATGTTTTCCCGAATGGGGGAGATCCAGATGCTCTGGCTCCACGTCTTCTACATGAGCCTTGAATCCTTCACGATCCATCTCTCTCCACAATGCCATCTATTCTGCAACTTCACGTTGCTTCTCTAGATCCCTTTCACGTGCCTCATTGAACTTAAGCCGTCTTTCTTCCCTCTGTCTCTCTACCGCTAGGTCCGTTGTCCTTACCAAACCTTCTCCTACCCCAGGTGTGGTGGGGTTTAGTTAGCCATCGGCTTCTTTTCCAAATATAGGGTTACAATTAGGATCTTGATCGCTAAGTGGAATACCGCACAAATACAATCCTCTAGGCTCACGTAAAAACTAAAACTCAGAACCTATGGGAAAGAGTAAGTCAAAACTGCATACTCCAGAATATAATTGTTCAAAACACCACAGAAACAAACATCCATAGAGCGCGTCCAAATCAAATCTACATCATATAAGGCCTAAAATTCTTCCTGCATCTAAACAAGCGTGTGTAATCTCTAATTCCTCTTTGACACATAAGAAACTAGCCACATGTACAATTCTATTGGGAAGATAACAAAGAAGCTCTCATATAAGCAGTCATACAAATTTTGCTCGGCCCACGCACGTGCGTTAAAATAAGGTCCGGTGTTGAATTTATGAGCATATTCTTCATCCAGATCCACTAACCACTCTTGAATCTGGCTAAGGTCAGCCGGTATGTCTTCATCACGCAACATCCTGAAAAATAGCCGAGAAAGAGGTCGACAACGGAACCAATGATGCAACCTAGAATATACCCACAAATCCCAAGGTGCGCTGGCACATCACTTAGCCAGAACTGAGCACTCACCCAAAGCACACAAGGGTACCAGGTCCCTCTTTAGAGTTGCTTGTCTAGAATGTTAGCATGATTGTGCATGTATATATTCAGATCCATAATAGATAATCAATTAAACCACAATACATGAACCAGATCTAGATCTAAACCACATGAAAGATTGACTAAACAATGATCATAATAAGATTTACCATGCAAGAACTAGATTCAGTCACATCTAACACCAATATCCCACCAATATGATCCATTATATTAAATACTGCAAAACATAGAAGCTTCATACATTCAAGATACAGATTTCCATGGTTATGCACGCTAGCAAATCCACATCATAACTCTACAATAATTGGTCTCTTCTAAGCCATGCAAATCAATACACATATATAGGGGTGGGGACTTTTCCTTCACTACCCATGCACCTTTCAAAAATAGGCTACATGCTAATAATAGCCATGCACCTTTACAAGGGAATACAAAAACATGCAAGTGCTCTAAGTAGAAATCCTATTATTAGATCAAGACCCTACATGGCACTCGAACTGTTGCATATCCCAAAATAGCCTTGCGTGAGCTGCAAGTCTTCATGTTTATCACGTGCTCAACACTCCATCTCCAAAATAGCCTTGACCCACAAAAGTGGCTAAGTCCTGAATTCAAACTATTCTGGCGTGCTCATGTTCCTCCCTGAATCTGTGCCTTCCCACATGTTTGGTTTCTGCACGCCCAATCCTTATGCACTCTTCTACTTGAGCTATATACCTGTAGTCAACAATTACTATAAAACTAGGAGATTAAAAACATGTTTCATACCCATTCAAACTACTTCCCATCTATTGATTGGCTAATTGCAAGTTTATTTCACAATACATTGTAATCAATTTCTATTGTGCAATATCTTTTGTGATATATTCATAATCTTCTTGTGTACTCAATTTTATAGATCTACTCTTTGCTCGGCCTACTCGACACCTATCCACTCTTACTAATTTTCTTGACCATATACATGTTTATTTTTATTGCGTATTTCCTCGCACGATTATTACGCACTTGTGTGTTTGTTTTATCACATAATTCATTTTGCAATATTCCCAAGTATGACCAACTAATTGCTCTCTCCATATGGCACATGCATTGAAAACTCTAAAGGCCCTTCTCTACCCCATCCTTATTGTGCATTAATTTTGTACTCTATATTTCCTTCTATTGTGCGATCGATCCATTGCATGCTTGAAAAAGATACCATTTTCTCTAAACTCTTGAAGATAGTTGGACTAACATTTGCTTTGGCATTAAATTATTCTGCAAAGTCATTCTGGTTTCCTCCATTTTTGTCTAGTCAAGTAGCATTGTTATCTATGGATTCCTTGTCCTCCAATCTTGTTATTATGGAAAAGTTCATACTTGGTATAATGTATTCCATGGGCATAACCACTTCTATTGAATGCACTGATCGAAATGGGGTATATCTCGTGTTACATTTATGGTTCATCCTATAGGCCTATAATATTACAGGGATTTTCTCTTCCCGATCGTCTCTTTACACATTAAAGATCTTCATCAATATCCTTTCTAATATCTTATTGGTGGCTTTTACTTTCCCATTTTCTTGTCGGTGGTATGCGACGCTCTAATGATGCATAATCATAAACTCCTCTATAATAACTTTGATTGTATTGTTGAGAAAGTGGGTTTCTTAATCACTTACCAATTTCTACAGACATCCATACCTTTTTATGATGTTTTCATATAAGATTTTGGCCATATCTCTTGTCTTTGTGTAATTGGGTGTTGAACGGCTTCTACCCATTTATTAAAGTAATCTATTGCGATAATGGATTTTTGCATCTAATAGCTTTTGGCATGCTATGATTAAGCCTAGTATCACCCATTTTATTCTGTATATTATCTACTAGCGTATCACATTGGAAGCAATACTTAAGCATATTGGAGTTTCTAATCCCAAATGCCCAACTTGTTCTCGAATTGAATCATTTAAGTATATTTTTGGACTTGTCCTCGATCTCGAGAGTCCTAACAAAGGATATATGCCTTTCCTTTTAACCACTAGGATCCCATTAAATGGAGAATGACTTTGTTTGGGGATAACTCATAAGTGTCTTGCTTACGTATCATTCTTAAAGAATTTTTCGAGTTATTATTTTGTTCCACCTTTAAAAAGCTATAAATGTTGTAATTTTCAATAATGATGGCATCTCGGATTATTTTTAATTAATGAGAAATTCTTTTTATATCTTATGTCCGGTTTTAGATCTACGTGCAAGTAGAGAAGGTGGATTTTGAGTTCCAACACCTCTAAGAGTTTCTTAACCACTGGTGGAGCTCCCCTTACACCATGAGCAAAGTTCCTTTGGATCAATTGTGGTCAGGCTTCCCTTGTACCATGAACAACGTTCCTATGGATCAACCTAAGCATCGGTCTCACCTCCTCTTGCTTCCAAGCATAGGCAAAGCCACTCTTGAAGTCATTTCTTCACTTCTCCACCCTCCTTCTTAACGAAGGATTTAGAGATTGATGATGTATTGTCCTAGTAGCCCTTCTTAGTGTAGGGTGGTGATCAAATAGTGCATATGTCTCTGCCATTTGGATGGAACATCTTGGTACATTTTGCTATGTAGGATGGTACTCAAGACAAGTGAATTTCTCCAAATCCATGTTCGGGAGAACTTTCTACTTGGATTACTCTTCCTTTAAAGGATGATCCACCACCACCCTCTCTTGGTGTTATTCCTTGTGCTTAAGTATTACACTATTTTTCTTAGTTTTTGGCTTGCTATGTAGACATTGTTGTTGTATAACCATCATTATCAGTATGGACTTCCTTTTTGAATAGTGATTTTTTTAGGCATGAAGATCAAGTCATGAATTCCAACTGACCACCCTTCTACTACATGAACAAGCATTTTACAATGATAGTAAGGGGTGGGATATAATGGTGTGATTGTGTTCACTTTTATTCTCGACCTTAAATTTGACATACATTTGACTGTCACATGGAAATTTCATCCTCGACTTTGATGTCCATCTAACAATCACTTCAAATTTTTTTCTCTTTGCATGGAGAAGTCAATTGAAAAATAGTAATATCTTACCATTTACTGGAGTTTGGAGCCCACTTTTTTCTTAGATTTTTTTTCCAAGTTAAACACAATTGTACACAATTAATACCATTTATCATTGATTAGTAGACAATTAAGAAAAAAATATATAATAAAATTATTAAACAATATAATATTTGAAAATACAATCTCTCCTCTTTAAAATATATATATATATTTATATATATATATTTAAAATATTTATACTATTCTATCTTTTTCACTACTTAATTAATTAAAACAAAACAAGACAAGAAACCAAAAAAACAAATCGTAAACGCCTTACATTTGACCTTAATATACATGACTCTACGTCGATCGGATCCCGCACACTACATCGCAAAGAAAACTTATTTACAACTAGCAATCGCACGAGATGTGTGCGATGTTAACGCCGAAAGTGAAATATTGGGGAGCGGAAAAGAAAATTGAAGCAGACAAAAAACATCGATCAAATTTGTTGACAATAATTAAAGACAAAAGAGGGGGAAAAAACGAATTTCCGTAAACAATGTCAACAATAGAGCTATCAATACCATTTATAAGGCATGTTTCAATCCATAAATATGCACAAAGCATGATTTTTTTGTTGATGCAGAGAAAAAGTGTGTTGCAAAAGATTCATAGTCAACCTATTATGAGTCAGTCTTCCCTGTGTTTCGAAAAAAATGATTTGGTAATAGGAGAGTAAAGGAGTTTCAACATTTGAAACTTGTGGTTTGCCAACTCATCAACAATTGCTATCATCACTCGTAGCTGCTAGGAAAATACATGATTTCTTTATCACACCGACACTTCTACTCCTCCTTTTGCTCACCCTCTGTTGTACATCGCATGCTATAGTTAAGGCCTCCATGGATGGGAAACAATTTTTTGTGGTCACCACGGATCCAAAAAGATATGAGTACATTCTGAAAACCATGTCCAGGAACGACCCAAAAGGAGTCTATTATAAATCCATCTTCGACTTTGTTTAGGGAAAAAGCATCCTGTGCACAGTCGACGTAAAGGAGGACCGCACCGTAATTTCTATTGAAAAGAACTCATCGGTTTGCTAGCTTTATGCGCTAGCTCCTGACTTCACCCCCAAATTGCAATCGTTAGGGCTTGTTCAAATGAATACACCCACGCAGAAAACCCCTAAGTGATGAAATCAGGAAAAATATTCTCTAGTAGGTACATGTGAAAAAATGATTTATTTCTTATTTCGGAAAAGAATTAACTGTCGAACCACTAGTCTACTCCAAAATGGCTAATCGATGAATTTAGGAAAAAATTCTTTAGCAGGTACATGTGAAAAAATAATTTATTTCTTATTTTGGAAATGATTTAACTGTCGAACCATTGGCAACCATGTGAAGGGCATATGCAAGTTCATGCTTCGTCGATCAATTCATCTCTCGCATCCATGCCTCGGCAGTTGTCAGAAGTGGTGGAGCATTTCGCATGTGCAAATGCCTCTCGGCATAATGAAATTTTATGATTTCCAAGTTACATAAATATTTTAGATTTATCCTCAATTAGTTATTTTTCTTCTTTGCATCTATTTGTTGGTTTTTCTCCTTTTTCTCGACCTCTTTTTTATCTACCTCGCTGCTCCACCTCGAACATCTTCTTCTTCGTTTCTCTTCAACCATATGTGCATGCTCAGCTCCAGGGTGGATTTGGGATGTTCAGAAATCAGACACCTAGAACTCACCATTAAATAGGCCTTGGATACGACAATGCTCAAGTAAGTTGCTTTGTTGCTCGCTCTTCATTCTCTTTCCCTAAATTAATCTTTATTTTGTAGGTTCATCACCCCTTCTATCATTTAGAAAAGAATAAGATTTATGGGCATGGGGTCCGATGGGAAACTCAAAGTATTCATGTAAACCATCAATGCATTTACATCGCAAGCAAGTGATGTAATTGTTGCCCTCGAGGAAATCCATGGAGAAATTTTTTTCTTATAAAACCCTAAATGAGGAAGATGATGCTATGTTGAAAAGCTTCAAAAAATTAAATCTTAACCCAACAAAGGCATCATCGGCGCCGGTTGCTCTTGAAAAGAAGATGACATTCAACAAGCTTAATGCACAAGTTCTTGAGTTCATTCCCAGAGTGTAGTCTCCCCTTCTCCATGTCCATGAAATATGTCTTGGCGAGGTCATAGTGAGAAAAGGTGGTGTGGATGAGCACCGTCTCCTGTTTTTCCAGCACGAAACTCACCAGCCCGCTAAGAAAGATGGCTCGATGAATTCATCTCGTCCGTCACTGTCGCCATCAATGTCAGAGAAGGGGAGCCCTTTCCCTAAAGTGAATATGCCTTTCGGCATAATTAACGTAATAATTATAAGCTTACTTATCCGCTACAAAACAATTTTTTCAACCTACACAAACTGTTGACTTAACAAAACAAATCAAATATCTGCCCGAATATTCTTTAGTTTACTCACTCTTCTTTTCTTTTCAAACATGAACCGTGCTAACCTTAAAATTTCAAAAAGAATGAATTAAAATAACTGAAAAGATAATTTTACCATTCCTCGGATGTTAGAATAAAACTATGCCCCTTAAATTATTTAACATATTTAGCAAAGGAGAAAACTTCGGTGAATTTAGCAGCAAATTTGGCCGTAAGAAGTCAAACTTATATGAGAGCCTATACGGAAGGGATTTATTTTCACACGGTTTGAAGTTTTTATTTCAAAAATATCTGGAATTCTTTAGTTGTTTGAAAGGAATTTTAATTCTGATAAATATTTAGCTTTTCTTAAAGGGGGAGAAAGGAATTTAAAATCGTAAGGCTCACAGTATTTCAAAACTGAGAAATTTCTGGTTGTTTTAATGGCGGAGAAAGGATTGCATTAGTCTTCCACATAAGATTTGGGTATTCCTTCGGGGCTTAACAACATTAAAACGCGATCAAGCCCCTTAAAAGAAGAGAATCAAATGGATTTAATTCCCTCCGATGTCAATCTTACGAGATGACACATTTATGTGGAGAGCTAAACGATGTTCTAGACCTATCATTTTCCTTGCGTAATAATATAAACGGTGTTTCCAACCTGTTAACCGTTCGCTAGCGTTTCAGACCTATTAACCATTCGTTGCCAAGTGTAAGGAAAAAAATGAAAATCACAGAGGTCCTTCTATTAATCTCATTACCCAACACCAAACCGACAGCACCCATTAACACATAATGGACTGAATGCCTTGCATGCAACCCGAATTTGAATGCCACAAACGCAAAATTCAGTAACAGTGCCTCCCACAGTGGCAAAGGTAGGTGAACCCATTGAATCTGAAAAACCTTCAGAGCAAAATCAATTGGCACACATTTTGGAAGCATGGCCAGAAATTACGAAATGTTCTCTGTTAATCGACACAATCAAAGCATGGTTGTTGTGTGCATTGTTCTGGGTTGTTCGATGAAAAGGCAGTACAAATCTGTAGCAACGCTGCACAGTGGAAAAAAAAATCAACGGATGTCAACAATTCCATGGTCTTTCACATGGACGGACATGCTACTCAACGTCAATTTCACTAGTTCAAGTGGATCCCGACTAAGGCTGAACCTAAATTGATCAATCTCATAATTTTGAGTAAAAATACCGATCAATCTTAGAACTTCAACAAAATTGATTTAAAAAAAACAGAAAATTAGAATAGGGGAAGAAGCTTAATCATCACTGCTTAGCTACAGAAGTGCAAATAAATTTGGAATCCCACGAAGACATAGACATATAAATACATACATATCTATATAAATAGATATAGATATAATTTCTATTGTGTGTTCTGGATTTCATTTACAATTTGATTCTAAATGTAATGTATTTGAAAAAATGAAAAAATATATTTTCTTTGGACCTCCAAAGACGAAATCCATGCTTCCAAATATGAAGTGGACATTTAATTTTTTTTATTAACTGATCAGAACAATAGAGAGAGATATTAACAATTCTATAGAAGTTTGCTGAAACCATAAATAACCAACCTATAATCTTAAATTTGAAGTGGATATTTAAAAAAAAATTGTTCTGGTTGAATATATCTAAATTATAATTATTTAATGATCACAATAAGAGTTACATTATCTAAATAGAAATCACAACTTAAACTCTCTTTAGTTCTATTATTATAGATTTTTGTAACTACGATATGCCTAATAATAAAATAGAGGTTGTATATCTGAATTATTAATATCTTTCTCTATTGTTAATATCTTTCTCTATTTTTGTTAATATCTCTCTCTCTATTGTTTACGAATTTCAAATTCATGACATCACAAAATACTTAAATTATTTTCCTCATGGAAAATAACATAGATTATATGATATTCTCGGAAAGAAACTATAAATTTATTGATTCATCTCAAAAAGCTTTGAAGCCTGAGCTGATTTACATATGAGGATAAACCCGCTCTTCTATCACATTTACTCACACGACAATAAGCTCTGTGCTATGCGCTTGATGAAAAGGAGATGAGCAGAGACATTTTATTTATATCTGTAGAACTACATACATAGTAGTTGTCTACTAAACAGTCCCTGGCATGAAAATGCCTGCAGCCAACACAAACAACAATATATGTAATCAGTTATAAATAATTGTAATGAATTGCAGAAAATGGTGGAGGAGGAGGGTAATTACCGGAAGAATGTTCTCTGCTTCGTCGGATGTTGCAGCGGCTGGGTGAGACGTTGCAACGTTCAGGGAGTTGTCTTGCTCTCTGTAATTGCTGCTGCTCTTGTCGTTCACGCTCTCCTTGCCTTCCTGCAGTACGTCGATTATTATCAGAAGTATAAGTTTGATCTTCCTGAGCTTGGTCGAATAGTTGTTGAATGGCGTCGCAGCGACATCGTTGAGGCATTCTTGACAGACCCTGGCAGCACATGGAAGACGGTCTCTCCTCTTCCTCCTCATATTCCTCCTCTCCTCTTCCTCCTCTTAAGAAATCTTTGCACTCATACAGTTGCCGGGGGTCACATGACTGTTGTCGCCTCTGGTTGTCGACCTCGACCTCGCTCTCATGGCAGTCTGCCCATGTGAAGGGGGCAGAAGAGATGACAATTATAAGGGCTACCGCTAACAAACTCAAAACGAACTGCTTCTTCATTGTAATTGCTGATCACCGAGTATATATGACTATGGATGTCCTTTGAACGAAGCACGGAAAGACTGTATATATAATGTTGCAGGAGTGCCTTTTGCAGTTTTAGAATGCCGAGAGAGCTGAAAGCACGAACATATATCGCATGTGGTGGAAAAACAGCACACCAGATCTACATCCCGCGATCAAAGATAATGCCCGTCTTTGTGGGAGTTGTCAACCGCCGTGGGGAGATCGGGGGAAACTGCTCAAACCAACACTGAAACGTCCTCAACCTGCTCAAGGTCATCGACGTGCTTGTCCGAATGGTAGTTTTTGAAATGCATGAGAATACGTGTCAAAATGCATGAGAATACCTGTCGAAATGCATGATTGCACATGTCATCCAGCCATCGATTAAGTCTTTCCTCCATTAGATTTCAACGAAACTCTAAGGAAGATTGTGGTCCGTTTGATTTCTGACTTCTGTCAGACAAAACAGCTTCAACTCCACCACAAGAACGCCTTACGGCGTAAAAATACTTATTTAAAAAAAAAAAAAAAACAATCCTCTCCCCATTTATGGGTATCGTGCCATAACAAGAGTATATATAGTTTGCGTAGAGGACAAAGAGGAAATTAATTTGAAAAAGGCCATCTCGTGCCGTAGCTAATGATGGATTTTATTAGATAGTGACGTTATAGATTAGACATCCATATACCCCTTTAGATGTTAAAAGCAGCGCATAAAATGGGCCTCATCCTATTGGAATTATCAAAACTTTAGCCTTATATTCAATTGACCAAGTTTATCCCATTGGAATCACAGGAACTTTAGACCTATACTCAATTTTTTGCGTCTCCCTATCATAACATCGACCTGGAATTGAAACAAAGCGTATGTCGAATTGCTAACCCGATGCCCTCACAATCGTTGAATTGATATTTAGACTGGATGTTTCTTTTTTGATAGTTGCTTTTTATTTGAATGGATCAATATATTGATAAAAAATAAAAAATAAAAAATTAGATAGTTGTACTAAAAAGGTGATTGGTAACAATGTATAGTCATATTTTAATTGGTAAAATAGTTTTTTTGAATGTTATAAGTGGTTGGTTATATATCCAAAATATTTAGTGGACACAATAAAAGACAAATATTATGGTAATCACACACATGTAACAACAACATTAGGAAAGATCATTATTAAAAGGAAGGACAACCAAACTAGAGGGCTCTTCCATAGGAGAATTCAAGGTAGGACACACATCTTACACTTGAGAATTATCTTGCATAGCAAAAGGCACCATGATACCCCACACAAGAGGTAGAGAACCAACCACACTTACATGTCCTTGCACCAAAGACAACCATCGAAAGAGAGCAACAATGGAGTTGTCACGGGATGACATGCTCTAGTCTCCTCATTGAGGTAATGGAGATGAGAAACGACCACATATATGTGATAAAAATTGAATACGGGAACAACTTCGCCTATAACTATTGGTAGGAGATGAAGAGCCCAATTGTGGTAGACCCAATGGTATATGGCTCATGATATAAGGAGCACTCCTTCAGTGATCTAATAAATCCTAAAAAATGTTGGAATTCCAACACCACTTTCTCAACTTGTGTATACACATTATTTTTCACTCTTACCAACTTTTGCTCTTCATGGGAACTATTAACACATTGATTTCCACGAAGTGATGTCCTTAGAAATATTACTAAGAGTGGTGATGATCGGATATGATTGGGTTGGTTAGTGGCAGTACTTGTGAGAGAGATTCGATGTGCATTCCATATTACCTTATTTCCCTTATCCTTTACACCTTACTGGTCATCCTTCCGCAACCTCCCTACGACATCACCTTAGCATCCTCTTACAATCGCCTCCATATCCGCTTACACCACACTTATACCTCTGTGAAATCACTTTTTATCAGCTCCAAAGTCTTCTTCCATCCTTATGAGCCTTCTTCTATGACATGTTAATGCACAAAAGTAACACCCTATGATTTGTTCATGGCAAATCATTACTTTTGGGTAACATGGGAATGTCTTCAAGGTGTGGGACCTTGCTCCTTGAGACAAACATCCAAAGAAGGTTGGTCCTTTTATCCTAGCTCACTACAAACTAACCTAAACATCTTTAAATGTAACAACCTAAACCTAATCTAAAAAATGCTAGGATTCAGGGTTGAGAGAGAGAAGAAATGTTGTAAAATGAAGGATGTGATGCACCAAAACTAGAACATGGATCAATTATGACCTTAAAGAGACATAAAGTTAATCACATATGCAAGAATTTAAGGAAAACATAGAGTTTTAAATGAGATAAATGAATAAAAATCAAGGAGAATAAGAGGGTAAAACATCCACATCAAATAAAAATGCATTCAAAGGGGAAACCACATTTGTATTGCACTTAGAAAATATTCATTTACATTAACAAAGAAGAGGAATGAAATTCATGCAAAATGAGTGATACAGAGGCTTGAAGGAAAGAAATGCAAAGAATCCAAGGTAGAGCTTCCAAATCAACATAAAAAACCCTTTTTTGTGCATAAGCGCTTACATTTATAGAGAATGGGAGAGAAGGAGAGGGAAATGTCCAATTAGCCATAAATGACCCATTTCCACCTACCCTAAGACGAAATACCATCATTTTTATAGAATAAGGCACATGCACCTTGTCATCCTTCAACTTGCATGTCATTGGAATCTACAGGAAGAGCCGTGGGTGCAATCGAGCAATAAATTTGGGTAGGTGAGGTTTTTGAACGTTTGGAACAAGTAAACTGCACTTTTCCCCTATAATCATGTGTTTTAATGGTTCTCCCTTGAAGCAAAACCCTTTTCCGCACTTCTTAATGTAACATTTAGGTCTTGGAGAGATGAAGTGAACGCAATAATTCTCATACAATTTGGAGCTCCCAGTTGAAAGTTATGGCCAAAAAACCAATGCGCGAGTTAGGGGTAGAAATGCCTTCGTAATTTATAATTCACCTTATTCCATGCCTTCTAAACTTCCTTTGGTTCCTTTGTTGTGTGGAATTTGAATGTTCCATGACATACTATCTTTTGTCAACCCATGTAATACTTAACTGATCTCCACAACCTCACTCTTAGCCTTCGTGGCTATTCCTTGTTGCGCGACTTGCAAATCTTGCACACTTAGCCATTTAATGTTTCCGCTATGCCATGAAACTCATCATTCTTTGTTGTGAGAAAATTTCACCCGTTGTTGTATTCCTCTATTCCAAAGACTTTGAAACTCCACAGAAACACTACATTTGAAACTTCCGTGGGACACTAAACTAGCATTTGTGGACTTTTAACCTTAGTCATTCCACAACATACTTATCTTTCTTTATGACCTTGCACAACATGTTCTCCATGCATTGTGGCTTATCTTGAACATAACCCATGTGTTATTTCCTATCACAAAGCACTAACTATCTTCACCATTTCCGTGAAAGACTAAAACTTATTTGTTTCGAGAGTTTTAGAGGTAAAATCCGTGGAACACTAACTTTTACAAACATTTTTTTGCAGATTTTCTTCCTTAGCCAATTTTGAACTTGTAATTTCAAAGCTCCAACTCAAATGTCCAAAAGACATTAATGCCCTTGATACACACTCACTTATGCCACAAAACTACAATTTTGCATTGAAAATCCCTTAGGTTTTTTAGAATGGAGCCTTTGAATTTGGAACTCTGATGAGTTATTTAAAATAACATGGGGTGTTATTTTGGATAACATGACCCTATAATGCATCATTACCTAGAGTTGACGACATCGACCAAGGTCGATACAATATGGCTTTTATTCCCAACAATCAACTACATCAACCATGGTCAGTGCCCCCGTTTAAGAGAAGCCTCATAGGGAATTATGTGGTTGTATGTATGACTATGGTTAATGATTGTCAATGATGTTGGTTGTAAAAAGGGGAGAACCCTTTTAAAAACCCCAAGTTTACCCCTAAATCAAAAAAACCCATGGTCGAGGCCGTCGGCTAAAAAAAATTATAATGACTAATTATGTTCCCTATTTATAGGTGAATTTTGAGTGCATTTCTCATTACATCATCATCAATCATTTATTTAAAATGGGCCTAGTGAGGTTATCCTTTTGGAATTATCAAAACTTTGGACTTATATTCAATTGACTAAGTTTATCCCATTGGAATCATAGGAACTTTAGACCTATTCTCAATTGTTGTGTCTCTCTATTATAACCTTGACATGGAATTGAAATAAATCGTATGTAGAATTACTAACCCGATGCCCTCACAATCGTTGAATTGGTATTTAGATTGGATGTATCCTTTTGGATAGTTATTTTTTATTTGAATGGATCAATATATTAATAAAAAATAAAAAATAAGATAGTTGTAATAAAAGAGGTGATTGGTAATAATGTATATTCATATCTTTAATTGGAAAAATAATTTTTTAAATGTTATAAGTGGCGGTTATATATCCAAAATATTTAGTGGAAATATTAAAAGAAAAACATTATGGTAATCATACATAGGCAATAACAACACTAGGAAAAGGTGGCAGATCATCATTGAAAGAAAGGACACCCAAACCAAAGGGCTCTTCCATAGGAGAATTAAAGGTAGACCACACATCCTACACTTGAGAATTATCTTGCATAGAAAAAGGCACCATGATACTCCACATAGAGGTAGAGAACCAAACACACTTTCACCTCTTTCGCATCAAAGACAAACATCAAAAGGGAGAAATAATGGACTTTTCACGAGATGACATGATCTAGTCTCCTTGTTGAGGTAATAGAGATGAGAAACGACCATAAATAGGTGACAAAAACTAAATACATGAACAAATTCACCTATAAATATTAGTAGGAGATGGAGAGCCCAATTTTTGTGGACCAATGGTATATGGATTATATGGCTCATGATGCAAGGAACACTCCTTTAGTGATCTAATAAATCCTAAAATATGTTGGAATTCCAACACCACTTTCTCAACTTGTGTATAAACCTTATTTTTCACTTTTACTAATTTTTACTCTTTGTGGGCACTATTAACAATTGATTTCCAAAGTGATGTCCTGGAAATATTACTAGGAGTGGCGATGATACGATATGATTGGATTGGTTTGTGGCGGTACTTGTGAGAGAGATTATATGTACATTCCATGTTACCTTATTTCCCTTATCCTTTACACCTTACTGGTCATCCTTTTGCAGCCTCCCTATGACATCACCTTAACATCCTCTTATAATCACCTCTATATCCACTTACACCACACCTTTGTCAAATCACTTTTTGTCAGCTCCAAAGTCTTCTTCCATCCTTATTAGCCTTCTCCCAGGACATGTTAACGCGTAAAAGTAGCACCCTATGATTTTTTCATGAAAAATAAATATTGTTGGGTAACATGGGAATGTATTCAAGGTGTGAGACCTTGCTCCTCGAGATGGACCTTCAAAGAAGGATGATTCCTTCTATCCTAGCTCACTACAAAATAACCTAAACAACTTCAAAATTCAACTAATTAAACCTAATCTAAAAATGCCATGATCCAAGGTTGAGAGAGAGAATAAATGTTGCAAAATAAAGGAGGTGATGCACCAAAACTAGAACAAGGATCAATTTTGACCTTAAAGAGACAAAGATAACCACATATATGTAAGAATTTAAGGAAAACATATAGTTATGAAAGAGATAAATGAATAAAAATCAAGGAGAATAAGAGGTTAAATCATCCACATCAAATAAAAATGCATTCAAAGGGGAAACCACAGTTGTATTGCACTTAGAAAATATTCATTTACATTAATAGAGAAGAGGTCTGGAATTCATGCAAAATGCAAGTTACAGAGGCCTGAAGAAAAGAAATGCAAAGACTCCAAGGCAGAGCTTCCAAATCAACATAAAAGAACCCTTTTTTGTGCATAAGCACTTACATTTATAGAGAATGGGAGAGAAGGAGAGGGAAGAAACCAATAAACCATAAATGACCCATTTCCACCTACCCTAGGATGAAATGCCATCATTTTTACAGAATAAGGCATGAGCACCCTGTCGTCCTTCAACTTGCATGCCATCATAGTCTACAGGATGAGGCATGGGTACAATCGAGTAATAAATTCAGGTAGGTGAGGTTTTTGAACATTTGGAACCAAGTAAACTACTCTCTTCCCCTGTAATCCCATGTTTTAATGGTTGTCCCTTAAAGCATGGCCCTTTTACATGCTTCTTTAGTGTATCATGTAGCTCTTGGAGAGATGATGTGAACGCAAAAATTATCATACAATTTGGAGCTCCCAGTTGAAATTTATGGCAAAAACATTATCCGTATCGGGGGTGGAAATGCCTTCATAATTTGTAATTCACCTTATTTCATGGATTCCAAACTGAACTTTCAATTCCTTTGTTGCTTATAATTTGAATGTTCTATAGCATACTATCTTCTCACAACCCGCATAATAATTAACTAACCTCCATGACCCCACTCTTATCCTTTGAGGCTATTCCTTATTGCGTGACTTGAAAATCTCGCACACTTATCCATTTAACATTCCCTCTATGCCATGAAACTCTTCATTCTTTGATGTGTGACACTTTTACCTACGGATATATTCCTTTGTTCCGTGGACTTTAAAATTCCGTAGAACATGCTTTGGAACTCCATGAACATTGAGCTAGCGTTTCATGGATTTTAACCTTAGTCATTTCATAACATACTTATATTTCTTACGACCCTTCGTGACATGTTCTCCTTGCATTGGGCTTATCCTAAATATAACCCATGTGTTGTTTCCGCAGTTAATCACTAACTATCTTCACCACTTCCGTGGAAGACTAAAAATTATTTATTTTGCGGGTCTTAGAGGTAAAATATGTGGAACACTAACTTTTAAAACAATCTTTCACGGTTTTTCTTCCTTAGCCAATTTTGAATGTGTAATTGCAAAGTGATTTAATTTAATTTGTAATTAAATCTTAATTTCATAGTAGTTACTATAATAAATGGTATTAAGGTAATTAAGTACAGTAAGACATAAGTAATAAGCATTTAACAATGTAAAAACCCTAATCAAATGAGAGAGGAAGATGACTTAGTTGATTATGCGCAACCTGAGAGTGATCTAGACTGAGTATTTGTTGGATTTGGCTAGAAACATTGTCACAATGGATTGATGAAGATTCAGAAGTATATAAATGTGTAAGACATAAGCACCCACAAGAGGACATGAGTGTCCTAGGTGCTAGTGAACTGATGCAGAGCATCACTAAGAAGCCATTCAAATACAAATGTTCCTAGCTATGAGGTCAATGGAGTGTTCTAGAGAGAGAGAGAGAGAGATAGAGAAAGAAATAATAGTGTAATTCAGTTATAAATGCATAACAAAGAATCCTAGAGGTTGATTAAGGGTTGGTAAGTGTCTTGTTAGGTTGTAGGGTGTGTAATGAGTCTTCATGTGAGGGTGAGAGTCATGAAATATGTGGAAATAACGTAAAAATGCCAAAAAAGGCAATAGAAGCACATAATGAGTCATTATGGGATTTGTAGGTTATGTAAGGAGTTCAAGTAGGAGTTACATGCAAGGAGGAAATTTGAATATAGGAGGAGATATGAGTAAGTTAATAATCATTCCTCGTGTGGAGGATGAGGAGAACTATGAAGTGAAGAAGAATTAATCATTTTTTATGAAGACTTACAATTGAATATATAGATGACTCTATTTTGAGTGTACATCTCATACTTTCAAGGGTATTTTTGAGTTTACAACAATTATGCATGATTTCTCCTTTCAAGGCATGGGTGGTTTAACTGTGTGGACTGATGTTGAGCCCTTGTTTGTGTTTTCTTCTAAGTTGATATGAAAGTTCAAGACTGTTATGTTTGTGGAGCCTATTTTCATGTTAGAGTGTGGTACACCTTCTATGTGTTACACTCGGGTATTTTTATGGCGGTCCCGCTCGCCGGTGAGCGGGTCATGGGGGTTCGGGGGTGAAGCCCCCAAAGCAAATTTTCATGGGTGGTTTATTAACCCATGGGTAATGGGTAACCGTTATGGGCTGTTTTTGGGCCCATGGTTTTTTCGGTCTTTCGCCCATTGTTTTGATACCCACGGTTTTTTTGCCGTTGGTTTTGATACCACAGATTTTGTATCAAACTCGCTAAGATTGTCTATTTATATGGTCTTATGCATATGATAGATGGACAAGCAAATGTATTGCAGATGTGTTTTGAATTCGGGTGTGAATTCTGTAGAGTTTGTTGAGCATAGCTCCAAATGGATCTGGGTATTATATTGAGAGAGTGGAGGCTTGTAATAAAATCTGAGCAAGTGATTCTTGGTGGACGTAGCCCAAATTGGGTGAACCACATTAAATCTTGTCTATCTCGTGTTGTGTTATTTATTTCGCACTTTTATTTGAGATCTGTAATATTTTTCGCATATTAGTTTCTACTTTGCTTGCGATTTTGTAAGGGATTATTCCGCATATTTTATCTCTTATTACCTAACAATTGGTATCAGAGCCTGGTTTGGTTTGCTGAAGTGTTGAATCGCAGGAAAGTTTTTAGCTTGAGTGGGAGCTATGGTAGATGAAGGAAGAGCTAGGGTTGATAAATTCAATGGACATAATTTCAGTCTTTGGAAGATGCAGATGGAAGATTACCTTTATCAAAAGGATCTTTCTACTCCACCTTATGTCGAGAAGGTGAACAAACCTCGAGTATGATAGATGCAGAATGGGATTTCTTTGGATAGGAAGGCACTTGGGACAATCCGGGCCGTGTCTTGCATCTTGGTATTATTTAATGTTTCAAAGGAAAAGACTACAAAAGATCTAATGGATGCATTAGGAAGTTGTATGAAAACCCTCGCTCTAACAAGATATTTTTAATGAAAAAGTTGTTTAATATGAAGATGTCTAAGAATAGTTCAAAAGTTAGTTAGATAATTTAAATGATTTCAATACGGTTGTGAATATTCTAGCTTTGTTACAATAGAATTTGATGAAGAAGTTAGGGCTTTATTAATTTTGTGCTCTTTACCTGAGAGTTGGAATAGCTTGGTAATGGTGGTAAGTAACTCGGTTTCCATTAACTCAAAGTTGAAGTTTGAGGATGTTGTAGGGGTGATTCTAAGCGAGGAAATGTGAAGAAAAAGCTCTAGGGAATCTTCTACTTCAGGGAATGCTTTGACAGTGGAAACTAGAGGGAGACAGAAGAATAGAGGAAACTGTGGAAAATCAAAAGATCGGGCAAGGTCAAAATCCAAGAACAAGATTGTAGCTTTGGAATTGTGGAAAGCACAGGCATACAAAGAAGGATTGGGAGTTTCAGGATAAGAAGAAACAACAGGAAGAAAACAAGGAGGCAAATGTGGCATCGGGTAATGTATGTCAGGATGCTTTGATTCTTTCTTTGCATAATATTACTGAATCTTGGGTTTTAGATTCAAGGGCTTCTTTTCATGCTACTCCACATAGGCATTATTTTGTTGATTATGTTCAAGGGGATTTTGGGCATGTTTTTCTTGGTGATGATGAGCCTTGCAGTATAGTTGGAAAAGGTTCTATTCAAGTTAAGATGCAGAATGGGAATACATGGCTATTGAAGGATGTTAGACATGTGCCTACATTAAGGAGAAATTTGATATCGGTGGGGCAATTGGGAAGTGATGGTTGTACTGTGATATTTACAGCTAACTCTTGGAAGGTTACTAAGGGTGCTCTTGTGGTGGCAAGAGGTAAGAAGGTTGGAACCTTGTATTTAACCACTGATAGTACTAATGATTGTAATCTTGTGGCTTCAGATGCAGATACAACATTATGGCACTATAGGCTCGGTCATATGAGCCATAAGGGCATGGACATCATAAAGAAGAATTTTCCTGGATATACAGAAACAAGTTTGGAGTTCTGTGAGAATTGCATATATGGGAAATATAAGCGAAGTAAGGTTTCTCAAGGTTGGACCTATGAAGAAAGAGAGTAAGTTAGAGCTGGTACATTCTGATGTGTGGGGACCGGCTGTATCATCTCTTGGGGGTTCAAGTTATTATGTTACTTTTATTGATGATGCAACAAGGAAAGTTTGGGTTTATTGTATTAGAAAAAAATCTGATGTATTTGACACTTTTGTTAAATGGAAAGCCTTGGTAGAGAATGAAACAGGTCTTAAGTTAAAATGTCTTAGGTCAGATAATGAAGGGGAGTATTGCAGCAATGAATTTAATGATTATTGTTCTAAGAATGGAATCCGTAGGCAAAAGACGGTTCCAGAACTCCACAACAAAATGGGGTATCAGAAAGGATGAACAAAACAATAATGGAACGTACTAGGAGCATGAGGTTACATGCAGGATCATGCTCTTTCTTTTTGGGCGAGAAGCGGTGAGCACAACTGTACTTGATATACTGAGAGGACCCTCAAGTGCCTTAGATGGAGGCATACCCGAGCGAGGCATGGTATGGTAAGAAAGTTGATTATTCATTTCTTAGAGTCTTTGGATGTGAAGTGTTTGTTCATATAGACAAGGATGATAGGACCAAGCTAGAGGCTAAATCAAAAAAATGTACTTTCATTGGTTATGGTGGTGATGACTTTGGGTTTAAATGTTGGAGTATTAAGGACAAGAAAATCATTCGGTCTAGGGATGTGGTCTTTAATGAGAAAGTCATGTATAAGCAATAGTTGCAGGAAAATAGGGAAGAATCCAAGAAAGAATATGCAGTGGTAGAGGATCTTCCGGATGGGAAAGTGACCCATGAATCAGTTCAGGAACCTACTCAACAGGAACCCCAAACTCCTACAGTGAGGAGGTCTTCTAGGGTAAGAAAAGAACCTGAACGGTTTTCTCCTTCTCTTTATTATTTATTACTCACTGATAGTGGAGAGCCAGAGAGATTTGATGAAGCAATGCAGGTAGATGCCAGTAAGAAGTGGGAGCAAGCCATGGATGAGGAGCATAAGTCTCTCATGGAGAACCAGACTTGGGATTTGGTGAAGCTACCGGAAGGCAAAAAGAGCATTGTAGAACAAGTGGGTGTACAGAGTTAAAGATGAAGAAGGAGGAAAGAAAAGATATAAGGCTCGGTTGGTGGTCAAGGGGTTTGCACAGAAACAAGGTATAGATTTTGATGAGATTTTTTCTCCTGTAGTAAAAATGACTTCTATCGAATCTATTCTTGGAATAGTAGCAGCAGGAAGACTTGCACTTAGAAACAGCTTAGATGTAAAGATTGCATTTCTCCATGGTGATTTGGAGGAGTTATATATGCAGCATATTAAGGATATGAAGTCAAAGGTAAAGAGGAGATGGTGTGTAAACTGAAGAAGAGCTTGTATGGCTTGAAACAAGCTCCACGTCAATGGTATAAGAAGTTTGATAGCTTCATGATGGAGCAAGGTTATATTAGATGTCATTCTAACCATTGCGTGTATACAAAGAAATTTGAGGATGGAAGTTATATTATCCTATGTTTGTATGTTGATGACATGTTGGTTGCAGGTAAAAACATGCAGGAAATAAAAGTACTCAAGAAATAGCTAAGTGAATCCTTTGATATGAAGGATTTGGGGGCAGCCAGACAAATCCTTGGCATGAGGATAACTCGGGATAGGAAGGAATGGAAGTTGACTTTATCTCGTGAAGAGTACATTAAGAAGGTATTGGGATGTGTTTAACATGTAGGATGCTAAACCGGTTGGGACTCCTTTCGCGCAGCCATTTCAAGTTATCAAAGGAGCAAAGTGTCCCATGACAACTACAGAGGTTTAGATCCTAATCCTATTCTAACTTGCAAGGAGACAGGGGCAGAAGTGCAAAAATTGAAACTAACTAAAGATGGTGATGCACCAAAAGGAGAATGTTGGACATCTATCAAAACTGCCATGGGACAAAGAGAGGTGAGCAATGGGAAGGATGGATAGATGCATCACAGGCCCAAGGATAGATTTCACACAGAAAATGTCCCAAAACTCCATGAACACAGCTCCAGACCTGCAATGAACATTCAAACATGCACAAATACCTGCAATGAAGAGAGGCAAGAAGAGAACAAGCAAAAACGAGGAAGGATGGACAGATGCATCACAAAACACGTTTTTGCTTCTCCGTAAGTTTGCATTAACATCATTCCATTAGTAAAAGGCAAAAATGCCATTACAGAGCAAGGGAGGAGGTTCGAACTCCATTTTCAACCCTAGAGAAGAAAAGAAGGGAGAGCAGAGCAGAAAGAATGAACAACCTCTTTTCAAAATGAGCCAAATCTGGCTTTTACATTGCATGGGTCGAGCCCAGGGGACAAAAACGTAGGAAAACGTGCAAGCCCATTCCTCATGACTACAGGTGCATTAAATCGGCATGGGGGACCTTACAAACCCATACCCTGTTACCTTGACCGGATTACAGGAGAATGCGACCCATTCTGCATTAAATCTGGTCGCTGGAATGTCATTTCTGGCCATGAACACGCGTCAGAGCCATTTCTCAATTTTCTCTCTTCAGACTGCACCAAAACTCGAGATTGATCCCAGAATCGTGTAGAGAATTTCACCAGCTTTCCGTTGATATAAAGAACGTGCAAATCCGAGCTCTGGATCGAAAGTTATGGCGATCTGAAGAATTAGGGCACGAAACAGAAAACGGATTTTGAAATATTTTCCGCGCTCGCCACCGGATGACACGTGGCAGTGCTCGATTGACGAGCAATTCTCTCTCCTCCATCTTTCGTGGGCTTTCCTTTGAAATTTCTGTGGGGCCCTTTACCGGGACACGTGGCACTATCCCACTGGTTCTGGCCGACCCTTTAAAACTTGCCCTTTGACTTTTGACTTTTCTCCTCGAGACACGTGGCATGATCTCGGTTGGTTCTCGGCCCCGCCGGCTTTTCGCGCCTCTTTCGCTCTTTTCATCCCTGATGTCCCAAATGCTTAGTGCTCCTTGTGTTGATTTCACGCGAACCTGGCTGCGGTTCGCATCCATTTGTCCCAAATGTCCCACTTTGCTTTGACTCGCCTCGACCTTTTTCACCTGGTTCACCTGGGCCCAGTTCGCACTCGCCCGCTTGTCCCATTGTGTTTTGATCGCTTTGTGCTGATTTCACTGGGCCGCTCGGCTTGTTCGCGCCTTTTGTCCCACGTGTCCCGAACTCGTCCCTCTGTCCCATTGTGATTTTTTCTGGGATCGCATTTTGTGCTTACTTTTGTCCCGATGTCCCCCGTTGCTATTTGGGCGCTGGAGGCTTTTCGCCGATCCGCGCTTTTTGTCCCGTATGTCCCAATTGCTCCTAGGACTAGGACTTAGCCGATTTTCACCATTTTTTTCCGGATCAACCTTTGCCTTCTCGCAACCTTTTCCCGCATTTTCTCGTAGCTTGCTCCTAACTACCCGGACAGAGAGTTAGAAAATATCTCGAGAGAACCTAAACATGATGTTTGCTCAATCAATCAATGTGCTCGGGACTTGAATATTTCGATGCATGTTATCAAAATTACCTGTGGGGTGAAATTTTGACAACATTTGACGACTCAACTGGGGTCATCTCGCCGCTAGATGAAAAGACCAAGAGCTCAAGCAATCCATTGGGCATGGAGTCATAAGCAAGCCTCGAAAACTGATCTCGAACTTGAAAATCTCCCCTCGAGCCACTTGGAAACCACCGGGCATGGAGTTGTTCTCACCAAAACCATCAAATGAATCTGTGCAAGAGCAAAACCAAGCAACACCAAAACTATGTATTAATCTGAAAATCATACATGCCCCAAATGGAACATGCAGAGTGTGCACGAGCACTTCTTCTATCGAAAGCAAATCTACCTACTTACTCTAGTCGGAAGCAAAGGCAAGCTAAACAAACCCCTCAGAATCGGTTGTGAGAAATGCTTCCTTTCTTCAAAATTGGCAGCCATGCAATTGATTCGCACTCGATCATGGCTGTTTCGATGGATGGAAAATCAACAAGAAGTCGGGTCTTCTATCCAAATCATCAAGGTATCAATCGAAAAAAATCCAATACCTCTTTTAGTTGCTCGCATTTGGATCGAGAGGTATGGCAGCTGATCCTTGGTACTTCAGAGCTCATCCTCATGCTCAAGCAAGCATGATCGGTCAGGCTTCTCCTTTGGCTCCAATGAAGCCAAATACCTGATTGGGCAAGGTATGGTCCTTTGAGTATGCCCATTGCTGTGATTTTCAACTCCAAGAATGGAGTCTTCTTGTAGACCCTCTTGAATGGATGATGTGGAAGAAATGGTGAAATTCTTCTGTCCTTTCTCTTCCTCCAATGAAGAACAGGGAAGATTAGAATCTTCCAATTTTGATTCCAAAGGGCTGCTATAAGATGCAGGCTGCTGCAAATGAAAGTTCTCCTTCATGGCAGCAGGCTCTTGTGTTTGGAATGTGGATGATGAAAGAGAGAATGGTGAAAACTCAACCGGCTCTTCTCCATCAAAACAGTCCTCCAAATCTGACAGGTAAACTGCCTCATTGTTGTCCCGCTGTTCGTGTTCAACTTCCTCCATGGTGTCCTCTTGATCTGCAACTTGACCACCATGGTTTCCTTCACTCTCCAATATTGAGTTTGAGAGATCAAACTCCTTTTCAGTAATAGAACTTGAGAGAGATGAAGTGGAAAGAAGAACTCAAGGTTCTCTCAGAGCCTCGCTTTGTGCTCAAAGCCCTGGATCTCGCACTTTTCTCCTCCACAGCCTAGAATGTGCTCCTCTTCTTTGGATTTGGAGCAGCTTCTCCTTCCTCCAATGTTTGAAGAGAATCTTGCTCTTGATTGAACTCCTCCTCCAGCATGAAGTTTGTCAAGTCAAACTCTTCAATTTGTTGCTCTAGAGGACAAGTTGGGACTGCAAGATCTTCTTCTCCAACAAAATCAGTCCTCACCACCATTTGTTCAACCTCAGCCTCTTCTGTAGGCTTAACCATCAAGGGGATCTTTGTCATCCCAAATCTAAGAGCCCAACTCTTCGTGATCGTCTGTCACTTCTTTTCTTTTCGCTCTTCCTCTGTTGTCCTCGATGACCGATTTTTTCAATTTCTTCTTTCCCACATGGAATTGGGGATGCAAGAGGAGGGATAGGTTGAAACTCAACCGATTTGAAATTTTTTGTGTGGTGGTGGAGGCGGTGAAACCTCTGTTTCTTTTTGGAGGAGGGGGTATTTTGTTAGCTCTTGTGGAGGGGATGACTGCTTGGAAGGGAAAAGGAAAGAAGAATCGAGATGGGGTGGAAGACTAGGGATGGAGGGATGGATTCAACACATGGGACAGCAGATGGGAGTTTAAATGAGATGGTGCTGCTTGAGTAATGGAAAGAGAAAACCAGATGATGGTGTAGAACTTACCCATGACAAGGTTGTTCAACAACAAGTCTCAGTAGGCCTCTATCTCTCTCTCGTCCATTGTGCAAGTTGGGGCAGCATCTTTATCATGAAGTCCACTTCTCCCGAGGGTCAGTAGTGCCTGGAAAAGGTCCCACCCATGGACAGGTGCTCCATAACCGATTCCAAAAGCTTTCATTTGTGCTTGAGCCTGGATCGCACCATCCCCACCTCCATCTTTTGATTTTCTCCAATGCACAAAGCATTGGATCCGATGGTCTTCATTGTATGCATACTCTTGCTCTTGGGAAGCTTCATTGTGAAACTGACTTTGGCACTGCTGTTCATATGAGTATGCATGCTGATCTGGAGGATTTGTAAAACATGTTGGAAGTGGAAAATACTGTTGTTGTTGTAAATGTGAGTTCCATGATGGAAATGAAGTCATGGTTGCACAACTTCATGGAATGGAAAAGAATGAAAGGGATGGAAAGAAGGATGAATGAAAAATGGATGGAAATGAATGGAAAGGAAGGTCTGCAACTTCAGAGATGGTTGTTGACCAGATGGAGTCGCCAGATGTGTTTGCAAGTGCCTCCAAAGGCTGAAATCTTCACAGGAACACATCAACCTGCAAAAGATGAAGTGAAAGACCTCTAAGGTCCCACCGGGCGTGCCAAAACTGTTAGTGCAAAATCACAGCACCCCTGGACGCACATCAGGCTTCTAGGTTGATGTTCAGGCATCCAGTCTGATTGCACAACATGGAAACCTCTCTCCAAGCGTGGGACTTGTGAAACCGAGAGAGGAATCTCCAGATTAGAGGCTGGTTCCTCAAACTCCTCTGATTTAGATCTATATTTTGCAAAACTACAGAGGTTTAGATCCTAATCCTATTCTAACTTGCAAGGAGACAAAGTGAAAAAATTGAAACTAACTAAAGATGGTGATGCACCAAAAGGAGAATGTTGGACATCTATCAAAACGCCATGGGACAAAGAGAGGTGAGCAATGGGAAGGATAGATGCATCACAGCCCAAGGATAGATTTCACACGTAAAATGTCCCAAAACTCCATGAACACAGCCTGCACTGCAATGAACATTCAAACATGCACAAATACCTGCAATGAAGAGAGGCAAGAAGAGAACAAGCAAAAACGAGGAAGGATGGACAGATGCATCACAAAACACGTTTTGTTGCTCCAGAAGTTTGCACAGAACATCATTCCATTAGTAAAAGGCAAAAATGCCATTACAGAGCAAGGGAGGAGGTTCGAACTCCATTTTCAACCCTAGAGAAGAAAAGAAGGGAGAGCAGAAAGTAAAGAATGAACAACCTCTTTTCAAAATGAGCCAAATCTGGCTTTTACATTGCATGGGTCGAGCCCAGGGGACAGAAACGTAGGAAAACGTGCAAGCCCATTCCTCATGACTGCAGGTGCATTAAATCGGCATGGGGGACCTTACAAACCCATACCCTGTTACCTTGACCGGATTACAGGAGAATGCGACCCATTCTGCATTAAACTCGGGCCGAATGTCATTTTCGCCATTACACGCATCAGAGCCGTTTCTCGATTTTTTCTCTTCGATCGCACCAAAACTCGAGATTGATCCTAATCATGTAGAGAATTTCACCAGCTTTCCGTTGATATAAAGAACGTGCAAATCCGAGCTCTGGATCAAAAGTTATGGCGATCTGAAGAATTAGGGCACGAAAAACAGTGAAAACGGATTTTGAAATATTTTTCGCGCCTCGCCACCTGGATGACACGTGGCAGTGCTCTCGATTGGACGAGCAATTCTCTCTCCTCCATCTTTCGTGGGCTTTCCTTTGAAATTTCTCTTGTGGGGCCCTTTACTGGGACACGTGGCACTATCCCATTGGTTCTGGCCGACCCTTTAAAACTTGCCCTTTGACTTTTGACTTTTCTCCTCGAGACACGTGGCATGATCTCGGCTGGTTCTCGCCCCGCGGCTCTTTTCGCGCCCTTCGTCTTTTCATCCGGATGTCCCAAATGTTTAGTGCTCCTTGTGCTGATTTCATGCGCGAACCTGCTGGTTCGCTCAAGGCCCATTTGTCCCAAATGTCCCACTTTGCTTTGGACTGCCTCGACCTTTTTCGCCCGGTTCGGCCGGTTCGCGTACTCGCGGCCCGCTTGTCCCATTGTGTTTCGGACTGTTTGTGCTGATTTCACCTGGGCTCTGCGGCCGCGCTTTTGTCCCACGTGTTTTGGATCGTTCCTCTGTAGCTAGTCGATTTTTCTGGCCGAACCGGCATTTCGCGCCCGCCGCGTACTTTTGTCCCAGATGTCCCTGTTGCTATTTGGGCCGCTTGGAGGCTTTTCGGCCGATCCGCGCCTTTTTGTCCCAGATGTCCCAATTGCTCCTAGGACTAGGACTTAGCCGATTTTCACCATTTTTTCTGGATCAACCTTCTTGCCTTCTGCAACCTTTTCCCGCATTTTCTCAGAGCTTGCTCCTAACTACCTGGACAGGAGAGTTAGAAAAATATCTGAGAGAACCTCAGAAACATGATGTTTGCTCTGAATCAATCAATGTCTTGAATATTCGATGCATGTTATCAAAATTACCTGTGGGGGTGAAATTTGACAACAGAGATTATTTGGTTACATCAATTACTTGAGGAGTGGGGAGGAGGAATGTAAGTCGCATAGTGATAGTTAGAGTGCTATACACCTAGCTAAGAACTCGCTTTCCACTCTAGGACGAAGCATATACTGATTGAGATATCACTTCAAGACAACTTTGGAGGAAGATAAGTTGAAGTCGAGAAGATTCATACCACTTAATCCTCAGAGACATGATGACCAAGGTGGTCACAAGGGATAAACTAAAGCTATGTTCACTTTGGTTGGCCAGATGAGATGATAGTGAAGGGTTGAGAAGCTTTCTCGGTGGAAATTAGTCTCCAAGTGGGAGATTGTTATGTTTGTGGAGCCTATTTTTATGTTAGAGTGTGGTACACCTTCTATGTGTTACACTGGGTATTTTACGGCGGTCCCGCCACGGTGAGCGGGTCGGGGGTTCGAGGGCGAAGCCCCCGATGAAAATTTTCATGGGTGGTTTATTAACCCATGGGTAATGGTAACCGTTATGGGCTGTTTTTGGGCCCATGGTTTTTTCGGTCTTTCACCCATTATTTTTATACCCACGGTTTTTTGCCGTTGGTTTTGATACCTACGATTTTGTATCAAACTGCTTACAAGCTTGTCTATTTATATGGTCTTATGCATATGATAGATGGACAAGTAAATGTATTGCAGATGTGTTTTGAATTCGGGTGTGAATTTCAGTAGAGTTTGTTGAGCATAGCTCCAAACGGATCTCGGGGTATTGTATTGAGAGAGTGGAGGCTTGTAATAAAATCGAGCAAGTGATTCTTGGTGGACGTAGCCCAAATTGGGTGAACCACGTTAAATATTGTCTCTCTCGTGTTGTGTTATTTATTCTACACTTTTATTTGAGATCTGTAATATTTTCTCGCATATTAGTTTCTACTATTGCGATTCGTATGGGATTATTTCGCATATTTTATCTCTTATTACCTAACAAAGACCCTATTCGATGACTTACATAAACCTAAGGAGAGATGGATAAGAAGGTGTTTGTTATATCTATGAATGAAATTTGTTAGGAATTATTTAGTGTGTTTGAAAGTTGATTCATGTGGATATATATTGGGAAGTGTTACTTACATAGTTAAAAGGATGAAACCTTTAGTGTTCTTCTTTGTTGCATGTTGAATAATCCAAGCTAATACAAACTATGCAAGGTAGTGTTAGACTCGTGAAGAGGTATAAAGACATGTTAAGGAGTCCTTGGTTGGTGTCTTAGTAAGAAGATAAATATTCCTTGGCTTACTAAGTATATTGATCCATTAAGTAGTTCTTGTGATGTAGAAGAGTGTATTGGAAACTTGTGCATACTTATAGGTAGGGGTAGAGGTAAAGTGAGTGGAATGAGTGTTTATTGTGTTTATAAACTCCCACTGGTAAGTGGAACTTGTTATAATGGAAAAAAATGCTTTGGATAAAGTTTTAAGATTTTATGTTAATTTTGAAGGTTTTTATTGTGTTTTCCTTGATCTCAAGTTTTTAGGAGACCTACATTCGGACTTAGTTAGGGTTTAAGCTTTGAGTGCACAAAATATTGAGTCCAAACCTGAAATTTGGAACTAAAATCCTAGACATAGTCCTTAATGATATTAAAGAATAATTTGGGGTTTCAATAGGTCAAAAATATATATACTACTGACAATCCTTATCTAGGAAAGGTGACATGGTCTAAGACCTACTTTATCGAGCCCTTTTACAAAGGAAGTGCCATTTAAACATGGATTCGATCCTTGAAACCTCTCCCATAGTTATAAATCTATAATGGGTGCCTAGAAATGTCATGCTTATGCTTGAGTCTTGAGGGAATGAAAAGATATGCAAGCAAGAAGATTGTCCCAGACCTAATTGAGGGTTAACAAGTCAAAAGAGAAAATTTGACTTGTTAACCCTCAATTAATTAGCTGATAAAAAAATTTGGGTACTAAAATTTTACATGTGCCATAAAGATGATGAAATGAGACTAATGAAGTATTTAACTCTTTCTGGGTAGCTACAAAGTCCTCAACCCTAAATGTTGCAAGATACATTGTCTTAAGGGCATCTAATAGGTAATTTTGAGCAAGAAGGGAAGCTTGAGGATTTGGATAATTTGAATGATATTGATGATTGAACTAAGCTTGTTTGAGATGTTGAAATAGGGGATGAGACCTAGGAAGCATTGAAGAATCAAAAATCCAAAAATTGCATTCTTGAGCAAAGAGCTAATAAAGCTAGAAATTGGTCAATTTGGTGAGATTGGGTAAGAAGGTTGTTTCTTTCATTTTGAATCAGTGTGAAGGGATTATTAGCAGTGGAATGAGATGTTGAACTAGGGTATGAGTTAGCTAGGGACCTTGAGGTGATAATTTGTCATTATTTTTAAGTTTTTAGCCATTGTAGGCTTACTGGTCGATCCTCACATGCAGAGATAGGGTGGAGTTTTGATTTGTAACATCTTGAGTGATTGCATGATAGTCATGAATGTATTTTCTCTTCCTTAGAAAATTTGAACATGTAATTACAAAGTGATTCAATGTAATTTATAATTAAATCTTAATTTCAAAGTAACTACTATGATAAATGATATTCAGGTAATTAAGTACAGTAAGACGTAAGTAATAAACATTTAACAATGTAAAAACCCTAAGCAAATGAGAGAGGAAGATGACTTAGCTGATTTTGTGCAACCTAGGAGTGATCTATACCGAGTATCTCATTAGATCTAGATGGAAAAATTATCACAATGAATTGATGAAGATTAGAAGTATATAAAATGTGGGGAAATAAGCACCCATAGGAGGTCATGAGCGTCTTATGCGCTAGTGACCAATTTGGGCGCTAGTGTTTGATTAGATGCTAAGGTTTAGAATTTTTCTAGGTCGGAAGTCCTTCACCGCAATATTTATTTTGCCACTCGACTTCACGATTAGGGTTCCGATCACACCCGTAATTTGCAAAAAAATTCTACCCGCACATGTCCACAAACCACATCAAATCTAATAAAAAGATGTAGAATGTGGATTCAGAATGACCCTGATGATCATCCAAAGTGATGCATGAGCATCACGAAAGGACATCAAAAATTTCCATTCAAACATGGTTGTAGAGGTCAGAGTGAGGGTGATAGGGAATGTTCAAGTCATGGAGAGAGGTTTAGATGGAGTTTTAAAGTTTGAAAATTCAAATTCTTTTTTTCCCTCCAAAATTGTAATTCAAATTTTAGAATCATGAAAAAGACCCAAATGGGCTTGTCAAGGTATTGCAAGGATGATTTTAAGTGTGTAAGGGTTATCATGAGTCCTAGAGTGAGTCATAAAGTGTGTGTGTGATTCATAAATGTTTAAAAGTTGTAATATGCCTCTTTGTGTGTGTGTAAAAAGGGCATCTTAGAGCCTTAAGAAAGTTAGTTAGGGTTAATTGTGAGGGTGAATGAGATAAAAGAAAGAAGAATTCAAATGAATGGAATTAGTGAACCTCCTAAGGAAGGTAAAAAAAGAGTGAAGAGGGAGATTCCTCTAAGAACATGAGGATGGAGAGAATAAGTAGCATCAATTTTTATATGTGATACAGTTTTGAAGCTAATAAACCCTATTTTTGGCCAATAAATGGTCTTTTCTTGTAAATTATCTGAGTTTGATTTGATGTATTTTGTTAAGAATGGAGAATCCTTCCTTATGAAGTATGCATGGTCTTTATTCATTGTATTAGAGCCCTAAAAAGTGACTCTTTGTGGTTAGAAAAATTAATTTTGTGAAGAACCAATTTTGTGAAGAACCATTACAATGTCTTTGATGATTGAATGAAGCTTTAGTGGTAGCTTGACAAGAATGTAACAAATTTTGCAAAGGTATAATGCTAAGTTTGTTAGTTGATCCTTGCGAAAAGAGGTGGATAAAGTGATAATTGGTAGTTTAAGGATGGAATATTTTGTTATTTGCATTGTATACAAGGAAAAATCTTAAGAACCAGGACTGTAATAGTGATCTCCTTAGGAGGATCCAATCTTGACTTAATGTCAATATGATGAGTGTGTGAGATGCATGGTGTTATCAGGAAGATTGCAATTGATAAGTGTTTAAGAATATGATAAACATTTTCTCAAATAAAGACTCAAACTCTTTATTGTCAAAGTTGAGGGTTTCAAGTAGTTTGTTTTCACGTGCATGAAAGTGAATGTTTGTTTGTTTTCTATAATAGACCCATTTTCATAACTCACAGATAAAATAACGTTATAGAGAGAATGAAAACAATTGCTGAGGCCAAATTTGAATCCTTAATAACAAGAACCTTTCATTTTATAAGGAAATAAGTCTTCTTGGGCTAACTAAGTTGCACAATTAGGGTTTTAAAGAAATTTTAACCTTAAAGCCTTAAAACTCGGAGCCTTAACTCAAAATTTGGAAGAAACAATGGTGAAAATGTACTTTAACTATTGAATAAGGAATTTTGATATTTCATTGGATGATTTTTGAGATATTTCTAAGAGTCTTATGTCTGAGATTGTAGCAGTCATAAGAAACCTAATTGAAACCCTACTTTTGTGGATTTGATAAACTTTTTCCAATGGAACAAATAGTGAAACTTTGTAAAGTGAAGTAAAGCCTTAATGGGTGTCCAAAAATTATTGAAATGAGTCTTGAAACCCCATGTAAAGAAAGATATTCTTGAAAATGTCAAAAGGTAGGGCTAGTTGAGACCTAAAAAGCTAAATAGAAGAAAGAGGGATTGTGAGAGATGTATAGTGAGTTAGTTCATGAAATTTGGCATGCACCATGATGAAGGTAAAGGGTTCTTGGAAAATTTTACATCTTGTTCTAGGTAGGTTTAGAATTCCCCAACCATGAAGCTAGTAGAAGTAATGGTCTTAAGAGCACAAAAGTGACAGTTTTGACAAGAAAGGTGAAGTTTGGTGTTTTGATTCCTTTTGAGTCAATTTAGTGATTGATCTAACATTAAATGAAGTGGTGAATAGGGTAAAAGGTTAGAAAGCATTGGTGAAGGCTAAATAGGCTAAAAGTTGCTTGTTTTGGGCTGAAGAGCTAGTGAAGAAAGGTGAAGGGCAAGTTGAGAATGGTAAGTGTTAATCAAGTTTTCATGAAAAGATGATCCAAAGGTTAATTCAATGGATGAAGCTTCCAAAAACATCTTGGGAATGTCACAAAGTGCGGTAGTAGACTCGATATCTTTTGTCACCTACAAGAAGGTGAAAAAGGACTATGTTGGAGCAAGATACCATCGTCAGAAGATGCTTAGTGGAAGAAGCATATTTGGAGGCAAGCGGTGAATCATGCCGCGACACGTGGAAAAAAGGAAATCGGGTGAAAGTGAAAAAATTGGTTTATGACACCAGTATTTTATGTTCATTTATGAATGGGTAGGCCTCGCTATTTGCTAGCTCGGGGTCCTCGGCTAGGGTCAACACACTCTTTATTAGAGGGGTGTCTTTGCCATTGATTTTAGGATTATTCCACAAATCGATACAAAAAATACCACGTGGTGGGTCTTCATGCCACCACGTGGCCTGCCACAATTTGTTAACATTACATCGAGCTAGGAGTGAGTGCATCAGACAAGTTGAAGTAAATTGGAAAGCTAAACAACCTTGGGCGAGCCAACTATGCCACTCAACAAGTCCACATAGCTAGGAAAAGCCAACTCGGAGAATAAAATGCATGGATAATGTAGTCACAGTCACATGTGAATAGGGAGGTCTAAGCCTTAAAAGAGGCTTACCCTATCCCAAACACGGAGAATGTGGGATATACCTCCCACACCAAAACCACTGGCAAACATGGAGGTGAAGTGGCTCACATTGGTGGGGTCACACGTGACGTGGTGGCATCGGCGAGGTCGACGGTCCATGTGGCGCAATGGGAAATGGAATCGACAAAGTGGGTGATGGAAGCAATCACCAAATTAAGCATGATGGCTGTTTGAACCTTGGACCTACCTCCCCAAATGCGGTGCTCTAACCAACTTGGCCAACCGAGTTGGTTGGAAATAGATATGGTGATAAGCCATATAAGCTCAATATGTAGCCAAGTTAGGCCAATATAAGCCCCCTCCATACACTCAAACATAACAAACTCCTTAAATTAGCAAAGAGGATTTCAAAGGAGAATAATGAAGGAAGCCTTAAGGAGATAAGGCAACAATATTTTGAGAAAAATATAAGTCCTATAGTATTTTTATAGGAATTTGAAGAAATATTGAAGACCTATATTAATATAGGCATGGAGAAAATATATAACCTATTATTATTATTTAATAAGAATGAAGAGAAGACCTATATTGATATAGACATTATGGTGAAAAAAATAAGTCCTATTATTTAATAGGCACACTATAAATTCGAGAGTTATTATTTGTTAAATAAATGACATTGTAAAGGCCAAATTGACACCTAATTCTTATGTGGGAGCCTGGAGATGTGATCCTAAAGCCGAGGGACTTAATGGAGCTCAAAGACGCCATTATGAATCTAAGGGTCATAATGCTACACTAAGAAATACACACATATTGAAGCTCATATTCTTAGTACACTGGGCGTATCACCAAGTTAGTTGGTTAGATGTTGAAGAGGAGAGTCATAATCATTGTTGAGATCGTTGATATGAAATCAACTCGAATATTTTCTCTACGAAGAGGCTGATTGAGGCCATGCAACAAAGTGGTAGATGATTGTCATCGTCATGACATTGGATCAAATATTCAATCTATGTAGAGGCTAATTGATGACGTGCAACAAAGTGAAAGATGATTAATCTCAAACATCTAGAGACTTAGCACTATGTAGAGGCAAAGACTATGAAGCGGGCTGAAAGTATCATTGTTGAGATTCATATTCTTAGTACACTGGGCGTATCACCAAGTTAGTTGGTTAGATGTTGAAGAGGAGAGTCATAATCATTGTTGAGATCGTTGATATGAAATCAACTCGAATATTTTCTCTAAGAAGAGGCTGATTGAGGCCATGCAACAAAGTGGTAGATGATTGTCATCGTCACTTGACATTGGATCAAATATTCAATCTATGTAGAGGCTAATTGATGACGTGCAACAAAGTGAAAGATGATTAATCTCAAACATCCTGGAGACTTAGCACTATGTAGAGGCAAAGACTATGAAGCGGGCTGAAAGTAAACATCATACACTTTCTAGCTTAGCACCATGTAGAGGTTAGTTTGTCGTGAAATAGAGTGGATGTCAACAAGAGAGTGTCAAATTAGGGAGATGTGTTGGAGCACCAATATTTCTAAGTCTAGTTTGGATTAAGAGAATCAATGGCACCATGTTTGGTTGAACATTCATTGTAGTAATATGAGTTTATTATGTACTTATATTTGGAATGTTATAATGAATTGGTTCAACTAGTTTATGAACCAGAGACATAGGCATTCTTCTGAACTCCATTATCAACCCTTATGTAGTGTGGTTCTTATTCTTGCATTGCATTTGTTTAAAGTTGATTTATTTTAGGGTGAATTTGGTAAAAATTAATAATCTTATAAGGGTCCGTGGTCAAGAATTTTTTGGCTACTTTATAGATCATGTTTGATATAAAAGTAGGTAATTTACCTATAAGATTGTTATCTCCAAGAAAGTTTGATATTGAGAACTAGGTTGTCTCTTGTGGTAGCAATGAGATGGAATTGTACAAGTTCGTACTATGGCCCGTTGTACTCACTCTATTGGGTACTATATAAAAGAAATGATAAACAGATCGAACCAAGCCAAGAACACATATGCTAATCAAACACCACGATCAATAAGATGAAAGAAATTCGCGAATAACTTTACATAAAACCTTTGCAAACAAATGAGTAACAATATTATATATTATTATGGAAATCAATGAAATACAATGAGAATGGGCCTTGCTTATATAGGTAAAGAATAACAATCTAAGAACCAGTCAAGGTCGTAGATCAAACCATAAATCATGGAAAGAACTAGTCATCAAAGAACTAGTCAAGACCATAGATTTAGGAAAGAACTAGACATCAAAGATCTAGTCAATACCATAGATCAAGGAAAGAACTAGTCAATACCATAGATCAAGGAAAGAACTATACCTAACAACTAGATGATATTCCTTAATATCTAAATAAATAAAAAAATATCCACACACATAAGTGGGTGAGGATAAATACAATAAAGGTAAATAAAGTACCTAGGTGAACATGAGCTAAGGTAAATACCTACTCTAACACCCCCCTCAAGTGAATCTAGGGGCCAAAATAGAAGTGGCATGTCCACAATATGAGTCCCAACAACAAGACTTGATGAGGTACTCATGTACAATATATCCATGAAGAAATTGTGGACCAAAAGAAGGAAAGAGAAAGAAGAAGAAGAAGGAAGATGTTCTCATGAACACCCCCAAGAACAAATTACGAAACCCCAAGCATTCCATATAAATCAAGGTAGTGAGGTGATGAAAAAGGCTTCATAAATATTTCTACAACCTGTTGCTGAGTCGAATGTACTCCAAGAAAAGAAATCCATCTTGAATGTGCTGACGAATGAAGTGGATGTGTATCTCAATATGCTTGGTCCGTTGGTGCTCAACTGGGTTGCGAGAAATGTGAATTGCACTTTAGTTTTCACACCAAAGTATAGTCGATGAATCATGTGGGAATCCAAACTCTATCAATAACTGGTGAAGCCAAAGAATCTGTGACGACTGCTGGTCAGAATCGCACACCGTACTCTATCTCTAAAAATGAAAGTGCAATATCCTTTTTTTTTGCACGCCCAAGAAACTGGAGAAGAACCAAGACAAAAAAATATATCCAGAAGTGGAACTCCTATCATCAATAAAACCTACCCAATCTAAATTTGTATACTCAACCAACTGAGTAGAACCCCTAGTGTAGTGGAGGCTAAAGTGGGAAGTGCCCTGTAAATAACACAAAATTCTTTTAGCATCCTGCTAGTGACTACAATGAGGAGAATGTGTAAACCGAGATACAAACCCTACTGCATATGAAATATCAGGGTGAGTATAGGTCAAGTACATGAGACTCCCAACCAACTGCCTATACAATGTAGGATCACAAAGTTGTGTGGTACATGTGGAAGTAAGAGTAACCCCAAACTGAAAAGGAGATGGACTTGGCTTGTAATCAACCATATCAAAGTGCCGAAGAAGATCATGGGTGTACTTTTGCTGACTCAAATGAATCCCTGAATCTTTCGAGAAATTTGAAATCTAAGAAATAATGCAATAACCTAAGATCTGTCATGTCAAACTATGTAGAAAGAGCCCTCTAAATAGTCTGAATGTGGGAAGAAGAGCTACCAATAAGTAAAAGATCATCAACATACAAGACAAGTATCACAATATCCTCACCAACATGTTGGAGATACACCGTATGATCGAGTGGCAATGAAAAAACTAGTAGATAAAATAAAAGAATCCATCTTCTCATACCAAGCTTGAGGGGCTTATTTGAGACCGTAGACAAACCTACGAAGTCCACAAACAAGAGAAGAATCCGAACAAATCCACAGGCCAGATCGCTCCATGTATATTTCCTCTTATAGATCTCCATGTAAGAAGGCACTCTTCACATCCATCCGGTATACGAGACACTCCCGTGATATAATAGTAAGTACAAGGCGTACATAATCCATCTTTGCAATGGGTGCAAAAGTCTGAGTAATCAATACCTTCAACTTGTGAAAAACCCCTTGCAACAAGACGAGCCTTATACTTGTTAATAGACCCATCAACTATGTATTTGGTTCGGTATACCCACTTAAACCTAACCATATTTCTTCCTTTAGGAAGAGATACCAAATTCCAAGTATGATTCTTCATCAAAGAAGAATACTCAGCTACCATCGCATCATCCCACCCTTGTATCCCATGAGCCTTTGAAAAGACCTGTGGATCCTCGAAACCGCCCGACACAAAAGTCTAAAACCCGTAGAATGTGCTTTGATGATTCCTAGTGGGTGGAAGATCCTCTATAAAAGGTGCTGCCTCAAAACTATAATACGATCCCACTTAGGCGTAATGACAACATCAATGGAAATAGGATCCTCAACGACATCTATAATCCCTTCATCAACCTCCTTAAAGAAAGGATCCTCAATATGAGATGAAGAAGAAGGAGACATGGAAGAAGATGAAGAATCATGAGGAGTGAAGCACTCATCAAACTGAACATGTGTTCGAAAAATAATTTCATGAATATAAGAATCTAGAAGTCGATAAGCTCTCATGTCCTCACAATACCCTACAAATATCAAGAGTTTTCTCTTCTTATCCATGGCTTTCCTTTTCTTCTTTGGCATAAATGCCCAAGCATGGCTCCCAAAGACACGAAAAAATGAGACATCTAGCTTAGTGTTGGACCAAGCTTCCTCTAGATTCAAATGTTCAAGTGTTCTATGTGGTGTGCGATTCTGAATGTAGTTAGCACAATTAACTGCTTCTGACCAGTAGATAGGAGGTAAATCTCTAGAATGAATCATATAATTAGCCATTTCCTTCAAAGTTCTATTTTCCTTTCTACTATTCATTCCGTTGTGGAGTATGAGGAACAAAATGCTGGTGAATAATGTCTTGAGTTGCCAAAAATTTAGAAAACTCATTGTTGAAGTACTCCCCCCATTATCATCGAAGGTTATTTATACTGAGATAGAAGATTGTTTCTTGACCAAATCCTGAAGACTTTGAAGTGGGAAAAAACATCACTTTTTTGGAACATAATGATTAAGTGGTTTGGCCAACCCTTAATTAATATAGGTCCATCACTAATATATAGGTTAATATTTAATAATATGAAATATTTATATTTCTATTATTAAATATGCTAACCTAGGTATACACTTTATGTTAAATATTTAATATCATGAAATGATTATATTTCTAATATTAAATATTATAAACCTAGGTGTATGTGTCAACCATTTTAGGTTGAAAAGGTGGGTCGAGAGGCATACCCGATCACCTTATATAAAAAGGACTTTAGGTCCTCATTTGATATATTCAGAAAATATATCAAAAGTGTGCAAATCAAGTGATTTAGTTTTACCATTGGTAAATAGGGTTCTAAGGAGGAGGTGATCTTCTTGGATGTAAAATAAGTTCTCTCAAGTAAAAGGTTATTTTCAAAGTGGTTTTTACCTATATGGGGTTTTCCACTATAAATACTATGTCACCTGTGTATATATTTCGTAAGTATATATTTATTTAAATATTTATTATAAAATTATATAATATGTAAGTTTATTAAATTTGTATTTATTAAAATCCTCAAATTCTAACATGGTAACAGAAGTGAGATAAATTAAATAAATTAAAATCAAATGTTGTGTATTTTATTTATTTAATTTGTATTTTTTTTCAACTAACCCGAAAGGATATTTAAAATAATTGGCCCCTTCTTTCTATTGTGCAACCTAAAATTTTTGTTTTGTGAAGAATCAAGGTGAATTCACAAGTGGAAAATTTGAAAATTTCTTACCTTCCGTGAAAACTTGTGTACAAGTAAGGGTAAAATATTTGAAATATTTTTTTCTATAGTTTTAATATGTACAGGTTAAAAAGATATTCAAAATAAAAACACAAAGTTAAATACAAGAAAAAGGAGACAAGCTCCATAGAAATAAGATTTTTAATTTATTTCATTGGTAGGGTGAAAGTAATTCTCCCTTTATAAATCTTCCAGGTTAACTTGTATTGTTTTTTTCATGTGGAATCATGCCCCTTGGTAAAATTCATTTACTATTTTAACCTTATTGTGTTTTCAAAAGTAATCTATGTGTGTCCTTTGGACTCCTTTAATAAGATTCGATTTGAAAAACTATAGTTTATAGTTAATCTATAACTATATCCTATATAATTTGAAAACTATATTATTATTTTTAAATAAAAATATATATAATATAAAATAAGGTTTATATAATAATTTATATAAACATCATATTAAAATTGATATAGTTTTGAAAATACACACACACACACTATATATTAAAAGCCTTAAACCATATTAAAATTACATGGGATTGAAGGAAGAGTCAACGAACCATATTCTAAGCCTAAGTTTAAATCATATTTAAACTTAACTTATAAATCTAGGCATATATAATTTAAAAAATAAGAAACAAACCTAAGTTTGAATCATATTTATATATATGGTTAGTTTAAACCGCTTAAAATATAAATTTTATTAGATTTGGTCTATATATGTTTTAAAAAACTTAAATGCTTACTTTTTTTGGGAAGGGGCCCGTGTTTATTGCTTGGCCATGAAATGATTACTTTTTAAATCTTAATACTTATTAAATAAAACCTAACATGTGTCCCTAACCATTTATATTATCCATGTAAGGGGGCAGCCCCATTCATTTATATCTTATAGTTTATAAAAACTATATAAATAAACCTATTTAAAGGTTTTCTTTTATATAAGAGTGGGAGTGGAGAATAAAATGAGATAATATCTCAAGTATAAATGTGGAATTCTCAGGTATAAATGGAGAAAAAAAAAAGTTATTTTTGGTGGCCCACGTGAAGTGTGGTAAATATTTATTAAAATATTGGTAGTTATAGCCACATAAAAGTTTTAAAGTTTTTATCTTGTAGGAATTATATAAAATATTTTGCAATCTTTTCATAGTTTTAAATGTGTAGGGTAAAATTAAGAGTAAATGAAGGGAGGAGACAAGGTTCATGAAAATAGGGATTTCAATTTATTTAATTGGTCGGGTGAAATTATTTGTCCCCTGTAAAATATGCAGGCTAATTTGTAAACTCTCATAAATCAAAACTTGCTTAAATGTCCTTTAAACCTTTAATAAGGGTTATGTATTTTTATTAAAAAAATATACTATAGTTTATAATTTTTATGAACTATATGTTATTTTTTATTTACATTCTATAAACTATATACCTTTTTTTTTTAAAATGTATATATTTTTACATTATAAATTATAATAGGTTATTATAATGTATTAAAATATAACCTCCCTAATATTATATAGAAGAAGAAATTCTAGAATTTCACATTCTGGAAATACACAAAAAGTTTTAGCTTCATTAAATTTGATGGTCAAATGACCATCACGGTAGACCAAACATAAGACAATATGACAATCATTTAGACGTCAAATTTAATCTCGTAGGTTTAGAAACTTTCTCTGTGTTAAAATTGACGGTCAAATGACCATCATGACATGATAGACAAAAAATAAGCCATTATGACGGTCATTTAGACGTCAAATTTAATCTCTCCGATCTTTGTCTACATTTAATTTTTTCAGAAATTTGAAGTTGTTATGCATTCTTAGGGTCTCTTCTTCACTTTTATATGGTTGGAAATATTTTTTATATAAATCTAGGGTATAATGTAAAGCCCTTTATATTGCATGGGTTATTATTTTGATCATGGGAGGTTAATTAGTATGCATTGTAATGACAAAATTAGTTATGATCAAATAGTTTCTTTAGATCTATAAAATTTAGATTTGATTCTATTAAAAGTGTTGTTTTTTATTATCGATAAATATGTATCTAACTCTATGGTACATTATATATTATAATGGGGTGTGTTTTACAAGTTTAAGAAAACAATGACGTCCAACTATTTATGTCTTGACAAAACCCATACTCGAATGAAACCAACTACAACATTTGGGTCAAAATAGAATTTATGGTGAGGAAACTTTAGACGATTGTTTTTAGATTTGATTTTTATCCCAATGGTCATCAAACAACTATAGATAACATGAATACATTCTTGTAACAAATGTAAGAGGATCTTTCTATGATTTTGCGTAATGTGAACGATGAGTACCTTCTACACATTGGTAATATCAAACATCCAAAAGAGGTATGGGTAAAAATAGAATCTATGCATAAAGGATACTTGGTATATCAAGGATAGTAATGAGAGTATAATAGCTGAAGGAATTCAAAGAAATGGTCTATATATTTTTGATGATTTCTCTTCTGCATCTTGTTTTATATCTCAAAGTTTGAATAATTCAAAACTATGGCATGAAAGGTTAGGACATGTTAATTATCGAAGCTTATATGAAATGTCTAGATATAATCTAGTGAAAGGTTTACATGTGTTGTCTTCTTCTCTTGAAGTTACTTCATTAAATGCTTCTAAATGATGGTTTTGATTCTGATTTAGTAAATGGTCATGATGATGTTTTGATGTTATAGATGTTTCTGAAACTCTTATCTTCCTAGATAAGAAATTAAATTGGGCTCAATCTATGTTAGAAAGTTCAAATCCTATTAACCTTAGAAAATGACTAGAAGCCATCATATGTACCATGCATTAATTACCTTGTATGAACTTGAGCCACAAAGTATTATAGGGTCTAGGTGGATATACAAAGTAAAATATAATGTTGATGGTAGTATTGATAAACATAAAGCTAGACTTGTTGCTAGAGGTTTCACTTAGAAACTAGGTATTGATTATGTTGAGACATTTCTCTTATAGTTAAAATGAGTATTGTTAGGGCCTTATTTGTAATTACCACTCAATTTGGGTGGAAAATCCACCAAATGGATAAGAAAAATACTTTTTTGAATTGTGATTTAAAAGAAGAACTTTACATGTTTTAACCTAAAGGATTTGAAGAAACTGGTAAAGAAAACTATGTTTGTAAGTTGAGAAATCCTTGTATGGTTTAAAACAAGCTCTTAGAGCTTGGTATGTGAAAATTGTTTCCTTATTTAAAATTGTTAGGTTTTGTTAATTGTTCTTCTAACAATGATATATTCATCAAGCAATAAGGCTCACATATTATCATTATATGTATATATGTTGATGATTTTCTTATGAATGGTGACAATTTTGATTTAATTCATAGGATTAAAGAGAAATTGAAGCAGTACTTTAAAATGAATGAGTTAGGTCTCTCACATCATGTTATTTGTATGACTGTATTTCATTCTATTGTTATTTTTCAAAACACAATATGCAACCATTGTATTGAAAAAATTTCTTATGATTGATTGTAAACCATTTTCTACTTCAATGGAAGTTGGAATAAATATTGATCTAAATCTGCATATGAAAAAGGTTGATCCTATTTTATATACATTGTTAGTTGATAGTTTGATTTATCTAACTATAACTAGATCAGATATTTCCTATACAATAGGAATTACTTCAAGGTTTATGCAAGAACCTTTTTAGAGATCATTGGAATCTTACAAAAAGAATTTTTAGATATATTAAAGGAACAATCAATTATGGGTTGCATTATACTAAGAATGAAAATGCTATCTTATATGGATTTTGTGATTCTAACCATACGATGTTGTGTTATAAAATATAATTGGATATGTGTTCAAGTTTTTGGTGTAGGAACCATTACTTAGAACAAAAATGTAATCAACAGTCTCCATTTCTTCTACTAAGGTAGAGAAGTACAATGGAAGAAGTAAAGAAGCCATGTGGTTGCAACAACTATTGGTAGAGATACACATGGAAGCTAAAGGAAGTATTCCTCTTCTATGTGGTGGTTAGAGTTGTATTACTCTTGATTAAGAATCTAGTTCAACATTAGAGGATGAAGCACATTGAGATATATATACGCTTCACCCGTGAGAAGGTGCTAAGTGATGAGATAAATCAAGTTCGTGTTGATTGAAGAGCAGGTTTCTGACATCTTCACAAAGTCCTTGAGTGTTGTAAAGTTTTGTCACTTTCGTGAAAATATTGGATTGTCGGATTTTCCATTGAGGGGGAGTGTGCATGACAATGTCACCTCCTAATGGAACTTGGTTTTTGTAAAAATACCTTCGGACATTTGTAAAAGACCTTTGGGCAAGTGTAAAAAGACCTTCGGAAAGTGTAAAAAGACCTTCGGGCATGTATACCTCCTGGATTCTTTTTTAGAAAGAAGTGTAGAAAGATCTTAAAGATGATCTTCAGTAAACTCTTTAGTGTTATTGAGTTTATTGGTAAACATCTAGTACAAGCATATTGTTAAGGAGGTCCTTGGTTATAAAAGGCTCTTATATGTTTGGGTTCAATAACCTTTTATGAGAACTTGTGAGAACATGTAAAATCACAAATCATACTTAGCCACTGATCATGGGATGATATTTTGGATTCTAAATCCTTTTTTACTAAAAGGTAATTGAGTATGATGAAGGTGTTATAATTCCTTCAACCGATATGCTAGCCTAAAACCTTTATGGTTTAAGGATTGTAAATCTGTAGTGTACCATGGGTAGGTAATCTATTGGCATATGTTATGTTATCCCACTTAACATTAAGGGGGAGTGTTGGAACATAATGATTAAGTGGTCTAGCCAACCCTTAATGTATATGGGTCCATCACTAATATATAGGTTAATATTTAATAATATAAAATATTTATATTTCTATTATTAAATATGCTAACCTAGGTATATACTTTAGGTTAAATATTTAATATCATGAAATGATTATATTTTTAATATTAAATATTATAAACCTAGGTGTATGTGTCAACCATTTTAGGTTGAAAAGGTGGGTTGGGAGACATACCCGATCACCTTATATAAAAAGGACTTTAGGTCCTCATTTGATATATTCAGAAATATATCAAAGGTGTGCAAATCAAGTGATTTGGTTTTACCCTTGGTAAATAGGGTTTTAAAGGAGGAGGTGATCTTATTGGATGTAAAATAAGTTCTTTGAAGTAAAAGGTTATTTTCAAAGTGGTTTTTACCCTATTGGGGTTTTCACTATAAATATTGTGTCACATGTGTTATTTATTTCTGTAAGTATTTATTTATTTACTTATGTTATGATGTAATGTTTATTTAAATATTTATCGTAACATTATATAATATGTAAGTTTATTAAATCCGTATTTATTAGAATCCTAAAATTCTAACAACTTTTGTACTTGAAAAAATAAACCCAAGTACGCCTTGAGAAATTATCAATAAACGTAAATGCATACTTAGCTCCATTGAAAAGGGGGTAGAAAAACCATCAAGTCACTATGCACAATATCAAGTGGTGAAGAAACTCTCTTGGATAAATTCTTAGGAAATGGATCTTGGTGTTTTTTCCCTAATGCATAGCCATAGAAAACTCCCTCAAGAATAGAAAATATAGAAAGGCCATCTACCATACCATGAGTGCTCAACTCCTTCAAATATCTATAATTAAGATATCCAAATATTTCATGCCAAAGATTATTCTCGAATCTGCATGAGAAACTAATCCTATCCCTATAGAGGAAGTGTCAACAAAACCCTTAAAGTGATATAGCCTAGAACTATGATCAACAATACCCTGAGAAACAAGTGAATTAGGCTCCAACAAAGTGCATACTTCTACCCTATGTGGTGTAAAATTCATTGTTTCCCCTTGACCAAAATGACAAATTTGATATACAGAAAGTAAATTTGTAGTGATGTTAGGAACATATAGTGCATCTTAGATACTGCCACCATCAAGTTGTATATCACCTTTTCCTTTAACAAAAAGAAAATAAGAATCTCCAACCTCAATTTTGGAAGTAGAACTCAAACCTAGAGAAACAAAAGACTCCTTATAAGAAGTCATATGATGAGAAGCACCAAAATCTATAACTCAATTGTCTGCAAGTGGTGACTGAGATCTCCCAACAACATTAAGTGCTTTGTCATGCTGATTAGAAGAAGGTGGAGTGGAGATAGAAATTTTTTGTTTCTTGACTACATCCTCTAAGGCTTGCATTCGCTTATAACACCTATGTTCTTCATGATTACTACCCCATAAAAGAGTATGAACAGCTAGACTTATTATTGGATTTAGAAGACTCCATGGGTTTTAATTTGTTTTCTTTGGGTTTAGGATCATTTTGAGATGGAGAAGGGGTAGATCTAGTTTTTGTTTGGTTTTCCCTTGCCCTTTGGATTAGATGCAACTAATGGCTTTTGAGAGGTGGAAGACTCAAGGTAAGACAATTTACTTTCTTCCCTAGTAAGTCTTTCACAAAATATTTCTAAGTCGACATTTTACATGTTTCACCTAAGACATCCATGCTAGAGAAAAAGGTAGAAGAAAATATTTGAATTGGTCCTCTCAACTTGGATAGAATCAAGTAAACACACTCTTCATCTTTCTTATCTCTTCCACTCCCCTTCAATCGTGTCAAATTTTTTTGAACTTGGTAAGATAGTCTATAATTGTTGGAAAATCTTCGGATTAAGAGAGGTGATATCAATTTCAAGTTGCATGGATCTCATATGATCCACCTTACTAAATAAATCCTCTAATTTCTACCATATTTTGAAAGGAGAGTCACATTTTCCCAAATAAAATAAAAGACTGTCACTTACATAAGTTCCTATCAAACCCATACACTCATCAAATTTACACTCGGTATGAAATTTCTCATATTCTCTAGTGAACACGGTTGTTCTCAAGAAGTTAAAGCCCATAATCCTTTCTCATTGGATTATTTTTTCCATTATTGGTTTCCATGTGTGGTAATTATGTGTTGTTAATGGATCAACATGATCTAATGCAGAAGTAGATGCCATCCTCAAAAAATCACCAAAAGAAATGTAAGAACCAAGAAATGCAACAAGAGCCCCCATTTTGGCACTTTATAATGAGTGCGTGTTACAATATGACACTTTATAATTATAGTGAAATTATCAAAATAAATATTTCCAATGGAAATATCATGGAAAAATAAGTACTTTTACAAAAATGACACTCAAAACCGAGTTACCGATCAAAAGTTACAAGCTTTTCAATATTATGCTCTACTATTTATTTTAGTTGCCACTAAAAGAGAATAAAATGCTATTGCCTTCACTACACAAATAAAATGTAAGGGGTTGGAGTTAAGCACCTACTAGTAGGAATCACAAGCTTTAAGCCCTCATACGACTATACCATATGACCAAGGGCTAAGGATTTTAATAGGTTTATGCTCCACTTACTTCGAGAGTCAAATAGTAACCTTTGCACAACAACCCGTGGACCCCCGCAAAAATGGAAAGAAATGATGTAGATCCAAAAATAAATAAATAACAAAACCTGAAATTTTTTTCTAAATTTGCTATTTGACATGATGCCCGAGGCAAACCAAACGATTTGTGCTTTCTACAAAACAAAATCAACCAAAAAAACAATCGCCTCTAGAAATGGCCGAGTTTACAATCGATTTTAGGGTTTTTCCACCTTACATATCCAATGGAAGCCTATGTTTTGCATAAAAACACACGCACCAACAAAATATAGACAAAACCCAAATATATGAATATATAAAGAATCTATTTGCAAAATAAAACTTACAGATGGATGTCAACAACAATCTCCTTCTCTGATACCATAAAAGGAATGATAACCAGATCATACCAAGCCAAGAACACAGATGTTAATCAAACACCATGATCAATAAGATGAAAGAAATTCACCGAATAACTTTATATAAAACCTTTGCAAACAAATGAGTAGCAATATCATCTATTATTATTGAACTTAATGAAATACAATGAGAATGGGCCTTGCTTATATAGGCAAAGAATAACAATCTAAGAACCAATCAAGGTCATAGATCAAGCCATAAATCATGGAAATAACTAGTCATCAAAGAACTAGTCAAGACCATAGATTTAGGAAAGAACTAGACATCAAGGATCTAGTCAATACCATAGATCAAGGAAAGAACTAGTCAATACCATAGATTAAGGAAAGAACTATACCTAACAACTAGATAATATCTCCTAATATCTAAATAAATAAAAAGAAATATCCACACACATAAGAGGGTGACGATAAATACAATGAAGGTAAATAAAGTACCTAGGTGAACATGAGCTAAGGTAAATACCTACTCTAACACTATGCTGCACATGGTGAATCTACATCAAAGAGATCAAGAATAGCAGATTGTTGAACTAAGACGAAGTATGGAACTCCTACATTCTATGTTGCAAGAAGAATGTCATCACCAAGGGACCTAAGAAGAATGATATGGTCATCATGTATGTGCACATTGGTCAATGAATGGGCACGACAAGGGACAATGTTGGTATTTTTCCTAGATCGAACACTAAGGTGGTTCCAACGTCAAGTGGTGGAATGTAGAAAGACACATACAAAGACCAGTAGTATTCAACCTCATCGTAGCTACATCTTGGAAAATAGAGAAGGATTCTTAGTTGAGGAAATGTCTACAACTCGTGGAAGCAAAGGAACAAGAGCTACAAAAAAAGTTTGAGACATCGGTAGAAGTCCTTGGAGGATTGATCACAAAGTACAAATTGAACTGCAAGCTAAGGAAGTGCTCCTAGCAACATTGCAAGATGGTGGAAAGGTAGAGAAGAAAGTATGCCCACCGATAATCACCCTATAAGTGATTCATTAAAATTTCCTTCCCATAAAAATGTTCATTTCATAAAGAGAGGTTTAGATGGAGTTTTAAAGTTTGAAAATTAAAATTATTGTTTTCCCTCCAAAATTGTAATTAAAAATTTAAAGCACGAAAAATACCTAAATGGGCTTATCAAGGTATTTAAAGGATGTTTTTAGGTGTTTAAGGGTTGTCATGAGTCCTAGAGTGATTCAAAAAGTGTGTGTGCAAAAAGGGCATCTTAGAGCCTTAAGAAAGTTAGGTACGGTTAATTGTGAGGGTGAATGGATGAAAGAAAGAAGAATTCAAAATAATGAAGTTAGTGAACCTCTTAAGGAAGGTAAAAAGAGAGAGATGAATGAATGTAGTCATTTTTCATGTACTCTTAATACAACTCTCTAATCCCATGCACGCGACCTATCACCCAAAGGTGGTGCTGGGCTCTTACTTGAGGCACACGTGGGCGCTGAGCCCCTTCTTTATGTCAGAATCATGAGAAGATATTGCCATTTAAAGAAGATTAGATGTAGAAAGTAAATGTTCATGCATTTTCTCCGAAAGTATAGGATGAGCTAATTCGTTTATACACCATGCAAATAACAAGATAAATATCATACAAAGAACATATCTGATTCATAACATAAAGAAAAGACACTAGAGTTTGCACCCATGAACCAAATATTTAGAATAAAGCCATATATTCATATTGATCATAGTCTTAGTAACCACATTACATTCAAACAGGGTCATAACATGCCAAATGTATCAAGATAGAGTTCTAACTCTTGTATCAGAAGTTCTAGCTATGCTTCCCTTATTACAAAATTTTTGCAGACCCATCCCTTAGACAAGATAACACTCCCTCAATTCTCTAATTAGAACCCCAGCTCTTAGATCCTCCTAATATATTCTCTTCATCTCTCTCTCAATGCATATTTCTAGGTTAGGTCTCGGTGTGTTCTCATGTGTTCCTCGATCTCCGAGCATCTTCCTTTATAGATTTAGTGCCCACCGTCATGCCTTCCTCTAGGAGCGAGATCGAATGCCAAGTGTCAATGTGGTCCTCTAAGAGTGCATGATTATTCTTTTATGAGCTCTCCACTTTCTGTAATGATGTATTTTGGGAACCTTCCATGTGTGGAATATTCTTTTTCTTGACCAACAAGTCTCTAGATTGACACCTTATCCACTCGGCACATCTAGTCGGGTCATGTTTTTCGTCCCGTGCATCCAGAATGTCAAATATGGCTAAGTCCTTAGACCCTATTATCCTACCTTATGCCCACCTTGGTTCCTCATAAAACCTTCTTAAACCCATGTCCTACGTGCTTTTCCGCTCGTGCACCTTTCTTCTTCTTGGGCCCGCGCGCAAACGCGTCCTTCGACACTTAGCCAATATTTTTAAGCCCAACATCACTCCACAATAAGCTTGTTCTCCATCCTTGGAAACATACTGATCCTCCAAAGAATAAAGAATGGTGGGACTTAGATAGTTTGAATAAAGAATGAAGGAATGAAGAATGAGAAATGGAAGAATGAAAAATGATTTTTTTTGTTATTGCTGTAAAAGGAGTGGGAACTCCTTACCTCAATTTTCTCCCATGCATCCACTTCACCTTGCACCTACTAGAGTAGGTCACCTACTAGAGTTCTCACCTCTTCAAAACTCAGTTCATCTCCCTTAGCGTTCAACATATCAACAATCCCTTCTAGCTACTTGCTAAGGTCATCAAGTGCATCCATTCTTCGTGTGACTGGGGGTATAGTTCCTTAAGTCAATTCTTGATCGAACCTCATAGGGTTCCAATGGATTCCATTTTATTCTCAACTTTGTCTAGGATTTTGTCCGCTCTACCCTCGTTCCCCTTATTCTTCTCCTGTAAATCCTTTAGATCCGCCTCATGTGTAAGAACTACTATACTTTCTAATATGTCCCTATTAATGCAATTATCATATACGGCCTCAGGCATGCACGCGACGATCCGTACGGTGGCAAGGAGTTCAAAATATTGAGTGACTATCTCCGATCTTTTGTTTCTCTTCCTCCTTATGGTGCACCAACACTTCTTCTGTTGATTCCAAAGTGAGTGGCTGCCTCTCCATGGTAAGGATGCATGTTAAGTCTTCCAAGCATTGTAAGGTTGAATTGTATTTATGCTCATTTTGGTGCTAGGTCTAGGTGTTTCAAGATATTGGTGTCGAGATCATCTAAATATTCTTATACACCTTGCATACCTTTTTCTTTTCATCCCTTAGCTCATGCCTTAGTTGTGTGCTAATCAAATCTTCTTACTTCAGATCCTTGCCCCTCTCAACGAGTTCTTCTTTCTTCTTCTCCAATTTTTCCTCTAGGAAATCTTACCCTATAATTCCTTTCAAGAGCCTCACTTCTACCTCAATCGATACCTTGTTGATTACATTGTAGACCTACTCATCGATAACTACCGAGAATTCACTAGCAGGTTTATTCCTTTTTTCCGGTACCTTCATCAGTGCTCCTTGGCTAACCTCAAACTCAAGCTCATCAACATGGGACTCAAAATCCCAAGATAACATCTTTCTTGTTCGAGGGTATGCGCCTTCTTCCTCAAATGAAGACAATGCAAGGAGTTAGTCTATAGGAATGATACTCCTGGAAGTGCACGCGCAACACCTTACTTGGGTCATTGATATAGCTCATTCCTTACTTGTGCGCCGCTACTATATTATTTCCTCCCATGCGGGCTGTCAGTAGGAAATCTCATCGCTAAGTGGGATCTCCACCCATACTCCCATACTCCTTTCCTACACTTTCCTCTTCTATCTCCTTGAGTACTTCATCAACATTGTGATCCATCTCTGCTCTACTAAATCCTTTATTATGCCCTCGCTACCTCTCTTTCCACGACATCTTTTATTTGCTCCTTGGTAAGGCTTGGGGTCCTTTGGTCCTTAGTGTTTAATTCTTCACTCTCCCCTTTTCCTTGAGCGAGTTATTCCCCATCCTTTTCTTCATTTCCTTCATCCTCGAAATCATACACATCGTATACAGGATGGTCATGAGCCTCTTCATGCTCATCATTGTCTTTCTTGCCCCCGTAGGCCTCCGTGCCTCTCTGTTCCTTCCGAGTTAGCCCTCTCCGCTACCTTTTGCTTCTTCCTAACTAGTGATTCTAGTATAGGAGACTCTTCCTTCTCCTCTTCTTCATCAAGAGACTCCTTCTTTGGTGATTTTTCTTGTGCAGGAGGATCTTCTTGTTTTGGAGCCTCTTCTTCGTGTGATTTTTCCTTAACGGGGGAATTCTTCCTCCGTGCATATGTGCTTGGCTTCACGTCTAACTCTTGCATGCCCACAGATTGTGTTGTTTAAAAATTTGGTACTTTATTCCCGAAGACTTCTCTCCCCCCCTCTTCCTTGGTGCAACCTTCTTTATCCCTGTAAGGTCTTCTTGGATGGAGATATCATTCTCCAAGTAGGCTCCCTTCTCATACTTAGGCCTCGATGCGCAAGTATACCCTGCCGCGGTCCTTCCAAAGAATTGGCAACATTGCAAGTTTCATCATATGTACCTCATGGGAGACATACTTCTCCTTATAAGAGTGCTTGTTTGGGTATACTAGCTTCCTTCGTAGGTCACGGTGGTCCTAGTCTACATCACCGAGGTCTAACCTTAGTATTTTTACCTCTTTAAAGTGATTTACCCCTGCTTGAAAGTATTGCGTGGTGAAAGAGAAAGGAAGTTTGCACCATGGACTCTTGGTCCCATATGTCAATGTGAATCTTCCAATGCAGAAATGCTGGTATATAAAAAACTCATCCTCTCCCTTCGCTAGTGCGAAATCTGTCTGTATCCTCCATTCAGCCCCGAACGCATCGTGCAATCATTTATACCATTTCTCAGGCACGCCTTGTGTGAGGTTGTCTTGATATCACAAGTGTACTTTTCAAATCTCTTCGCGAGGGAAGGGTCTTCATCTAGATACTCCCATACAAACTTATCTGGCCCATCGGGAACTCTAATTTCTAAGAAGATGATGGTGAGGAGGATATTGCCAAACATAATCTTCTCTCCTTCTTGTGTGGCATTGATGATTTCTTCTACAATGAAGGTGGACAAGTTATAGATGGTTCCTTCAAATTTTTGACACACATTCAACCAGACCTTATTTATCTATGTCCACCTCTCTTTCCCATTCAGCTTGGTTACCAAGTGCACATCCATCTCATCATCCGTCGAGATATATGAGATATCGAAGTAGTGAGACCCTTATTATAGTCATAATCCTGACTGCCTCCTTGATGGCCTCCTTATCCTCCAAATCTTCATCTAATGCAGATCCCCTTCCGTAAAAGGATGGTAAACTTAGAGATTAGTTGAGGGGTTATGCGCATCCTTTAGCCTACGAAGTAGAAATGATCCTCATGCATGTGCGACATCAGCCATTGGTACAACTACTTGGTCTTACCAAAATAGGGAAACTCATAAAGTTGAAGCAACCCAACCTTCTCTAATTTTACCTTCACTTCATCATTGTAGATTGACATTCCTTCTAGTGTCCTTTTATCTATTGGATGAACTAGTTCCAAATCCATCTCCTTATCAATGGTGCTTGTGCAATGGTTGTAATTACTCACTACCACTTTCCTCACATGGTATACTCATTCATTCTTGAGCAACACACCATATGGGTATTGCATCTCCGCATACCACTCCTCATCAAAACTAGTGGCGAAAGTCTCATTTCACTTGCCCTTACCCTTCTTCGGTGATACAATTTCCTTTTTTGGTGCCATTTTCTTGTCGGGTTAAAAACAAACTCTTCCTTGCTCCTCTTCCTTACTCTTCTCAAATATGGGGCTCAACTTTGTGAAAATCCCTTTAGTGTTATGCCTAGCTGCAGAAACCTAACCTTGAAAAATCCTTCCACAAGACAAGTGTACCCTATTGAAACCTTTTTCCCTACGCCATGTACTCCTTCCATTCTCGTTTACAAATCACACTATTCACGCACTCGATCTTCACAATTCCTCCTTCGCACAAATATTTCTTCGTGGATGCCCTAGTTTGTAATATCTCTTCAATATCATGATAGAAAGGTAAAAAATAATGTGCTCGACCTTATGCTTATAGATTTTTGCCTATCTCCTACAATAAATACCATGCTACCTACCAACGTACTTAGCATTAAATGTGGCTTTTTCCACTAAAGCCAATCTTAGAACTCCTACCCCCACATCCAATCCTATGTGAAAAATCTCCACAACCTTCTCGGAAAGTAAAAATCATTACACTGACCAAAGACTCTTACGAACGTGTTTACAGCTACCAAGGCACTTCTTTTATCCTTGACTTGATTTTTCCCTCACCTACCTCATGTTGTTCCTACACTTCTCCTCCTTTGTACGTGGTATTTGAAAAGCTATCGTGACACCAAAATTTCTTGTCCACATTTTCCACGTGCACTTTCCTCTCTTACACACTTTTATCCTTCAATCCGGCCATTAAAACACAACTTCCACTACTAGCTTCTATTTCACTTCACACTACTCCACCCCACACTAAAATAGATGTGTGGTCCTATGTGCATACATAACCTTTTGAAAGTAATAAGTGGCTACCAACGCACAAGGAGTAAAACAACACAAATAGAAAGGAAAAATAATGAGAAAGGGAAACACAAGGAAAGGAAATGCATGGAAGGAAATCCTAGACTAAATGGAAATACTACCTTATTTACAAACACAAGGAAGACTTATTTATAGTAGGGCTTCAACCTACTCCCATTGAAATGGCCTTGTAACCTCGTCCCATCCAACGCTTGTAACTAAAATGCACCTAAATCAAGGATGTATGAGATGATGTATGGGCCCAACCAATGGACTTTCAACTTCCCAGGATGGCACAAAATTTAGAGTCATATAACAAAACCATCTCGCCTAACCTCAAATTTCCTTTTCTTTATGTGTCTATCATGTTGTGCATTCCCGCTCAGCCTTTTAGTACTTTGACTCCATCTAGCAAGTGATCACCTTTCGTCAAAACCGCATTAACTTATTGATACTCTCCTCAAGCTCTTGTTCATTAGCCAATCCTCCCCGTGTACGCAATACAATCGTGATGGTAGTATGAATTCAACCAGTAAAACATCCTTCGCGCTAAAACACCAATTGAAATGGTGTGGCATTGTTCAATATCTTGTAGGTTATCTTATATACCCACAGGATGACCGATACCTTGTCATCTCAATCTTGTCTTCCCATGTCGAAAATTTTGGTCAACGTGTGACTTAGTATCTTGTTAAATGCCTCAAAGTAGTTCCATTCACTGGGGATGATAAGGGTAGTCTTATGATGGGCCACCATGAAATCTACCAATAAGATCCTAACTATCTCATTCAAAAAGTGTATACCCCGTGACTAGTCAAGTTTAAAGGAAATTCATACGTGTTAATTATGTTTTCCCATAAGAATCTAGCAGCTTGTTGTTGTTGTTGTGCAATCCTCTTGTAGGTGTTCCTCCACCCATCTTGTCAAGTAATAAGTGCAAGTGATGATGTAAGCATGAACCAGATTTTCCTTCGTGCGGCAGTGAAATTGGTCCTACAAAGTCAATTGCCCATTTTTCAAATGGTTCTGCACTGGCTATAGGTCTCAAGGACATCTCATATCTTTTTCGTGGCTTGTCACGATGATCGACAATGGTCATAGGCCTTACAAAATTTGACACAATCCTGGTAGATACTTTCCCACCAAAGCCCTATGAGTATAATTTTTTCGTGTGGTTACATTTCCGCATAGTGACCTCTCCCGCAATCCCACCATGTGCTTCCTCCATGATTGCAATGCGCTCATGTTCTAACATACAATGAAAAAAACCTCATCACGACCTAACTTGTATAAATTTCCAAAATTAACATGTATGACATGCCGTATATAGCTAATTATTTTCTTTCCAAAGCCTTCATTCCCTTTGGCGCCACACCCGTTTTGAGAAACACTGCAATATATTCCAATTCGATGATGCGTGTCATAGCTTAAACAATTGTGCATCTGACATTATATCCTCAATACTTTATGCATCCTCTCTCGAGTCAATCATTTATAAGTGATCAGGTCCTAAGTTAATTTTTCCTGGTTTCACAACCACCGTAAACTCAAATTCTTGAAATAATAGGACCCAACGGCATATGCGCCCTTATAAGATGGGATTGTTCACTAGGTATTTCAATGCCATGTGGTTTGTGTAGAATATGAAGGGTGTTGCCAGTAGATACTACCTAAACTTATGCAAGCATGTAGATCATTGATAGTGCCTCGCGCTTAGTAGTAGTATAGTTTTGGTTTACTGGTGTTAACTTCCTACTTGCAAAGAAAAGGGGGTGATCAACAATCCCCTCACTAGGTTGTGCTAGCACTGCTCCAATGGTTATCCCTGAGGCATCAACATACACATGGAAGGGCTTATCCTAAGAAGGAAAGTGTAATATGGGCACAGTGACAAGCCTATCCTTCAAAGTGTTAAATGCCATTTGTTGTGCCTCTCCCCAGTGAAATGCACTCTTGTGTTTTAGTAACTCCTCCAATGGCGTGAAAATATTGGCATACCCCTTGATAAATTTATGGTAGTACCTCGTATGTCCAAGGAATCCACACACTGTGCTTTGACTGGTAGGCTCCCCTAACCCCATAATAATAACAACCTTGGCGGGATCCACCAAAAACCTTCCTTACATATGATATGCCCCAACAGGGTTCTAAATGGAGTAGTAAAAACACATTTCTTAATGTTGAGGGATATCCTCAACTGTCGACATATTTCAAACATCAGCCTCAAATTGTCACAATGGTCTTTTACTAGTCCATATACTATCCAGTCATCAAGGTAGACTTGTAGAAACTTATGAATGAAGTCTTGGAACACATGTACAATAATGCATGAAAACAAAGCAGACACATTCCTCATTCCAAATGGCATGACTGTGTAGGAAAAGCTTTCCCATTAAGTGGTAAAATTTTTATTTTTGTGGTCTTTCTTTACAATTCTAACTTGATGGTATCCTTAGAATCCATCCGTGAAAGAATAGATTTCGTGCCAGGCTACTCCTTCCAGGATCTCCTCAGTGAAGGGGGTTGGAAAAGGGTCAATGACACATACTACGCTCAAATACCTGTAGTCAACACAAATCCTTATCCTTCCATACTTTTTAATACTTATGACAATCGAATTATCCATTCTAATTCCTTAACAACCTCATTGATACCTAATGTTACCATCTTATTTATTTCCTCCTTGAATTTAACATGAAGGTTTAGATTCATTTGGTAAGGCCTTTTCCGAATTGGGCACGCACCTTCCTTCAACTTTATTTTCATTTCTCCCAAGGAGTGGTGAATGCCTTTAAGCTCATGGTACCCACGTGGGAATAAATCCTGAAACTCGCACAATAGATCAATGATCTTTGAAACCTCCTTCTCCGACCAATAGTCTCCAATAGTGGCTTCCTTAGGTTCAACCTCCAAACCAATGTTAACCTTCTTATTTTTAGGGGTTCATGGTAGGCGCATGTTTTCTATTCAGCACTATCCATGAATTCACGCATACCTTTAGTATGGTTAACATCTAGATTTTCTACCTCTTTGCCATCCATCACGTAGACTAATTTTCCTTTTTCTTTCTCCATGTATGCACGCTCAAGATGTATCTCCTCTGACTCCTCTTCATCAAAGTGTGTCTCCAAAATAAGTTCACCTAGTACCTCTTGTATCCTATCTTCTGCCATGACTCTATCTCCCATTGTAAGGTGCTTAACAACCTACAACGCCTTATCCACCGATGGTTTAGTACTCGATAATCGAAATATTAAAGGGGATGAACCATCAACTCCTACCAATTTCCTATCTATCAACATGCTTCGAGTAAATATACCATGCGCGTGTGCAACCTTGTAAGGTGAAATATAACTTATGCACCTATAAAGAAGGTGGCAAGGCTTCCATTCCTCCTATCCAGGCCCTCTCACATGCTTGGACATGAAACAAGGTGGGTTCCTTTCCATGGTAGTCTTGTATTATAGTGGGTGCATTGCTTCAGGAAAACCTAATAGAGAACGTGATTCTCACCTCATTCCACTCTAGAAGGATATCATGATGTGTTTCCCACCAATGCACGCATTGTGGTCCAAAGTAAGTTGTAGTTGAGAATATCTCTTCTTTCGACCTCATTTTCCAATGATCCCCCATCTCTCATAAGAAAATTTTAGGGTAGGATCCTCCGAATAATTTGGAAAATTCTTTTCTCCCGGTGCCCGATAGAGCATGCCTTTGTTACTCTTATCACAGAGCCTCTTAACTATCACCCAATTAACTCATAAGTCTTGTGTGCCCATTTATCACATGCCACACTAGTTGTATCACTTATGGATTGGGCATTTTCAAACTAAATGAATCCTTCCGTAGGATTAATCACCTAAGGGTCCCTGATAGAGTGCATATAGATCATGTCAATAAATTCTTCACCCAAGGGCTCAGTATATGACATTTTAAAGGGATGATGACCCATTCTTCCTTGTTCTCAAAACTTATGTACCCCTTGTTGAAGCGTAGGTCAACATTTTCTTATAACACGAGGGGTGCCCAAGTAATATTGGAAAGTTTTCCACCTCGGTGAGCGCCAAGACTTAGAAATCCCTAGTGAACTTCACCCCTTGGATAGTGATAACAACATCCTTCAAGACACCAATGGGAATTTTATTTTCTTGTTTGCCATGTATAAATTTTTTTAAGATGGTTGTAATAGTGGTCTTCCTATTTGATTCCATGTGTGTAGAGTGAGAAAATTGACTTCGCACCCATGTCAATCGAATATTACTCGAAGCCAACCATCAATAACTCGCATTCAATGTGATTTCATTCTCATAGTCAAGGTTGTGGGGAGGAAGGTTAGCGTGCAAAACCTATCTCTCACACTCTACTCTAGCTCGTGGTACCTTCTCTCGTAACCACTCTCCTAATAAGGGAATTATATTCTCTTGCCTTAGCATTCTCGTATACTTCCCTTACCTCATCCATATCTTTTTGTGCCTCAACACTCTTCCTTTGTTCTAACTATCTTGACTACTCCTTTAGACACTGAATCTCTCCTTGTAAGATTCGAATCACATCCATGGTCTCTTGATACACCTCTTTCTCGATGAGAAGGGTCCGGATACTTTCTATGTACTAATTATTCTCTAATGACAAATTTTATCTTGGCATCTCCCTCGCACGCGTAGCCTCTTCTCACGCGTCGTAACAAAGTACATGGCTCTAGTTCGATTTGTGCGCCTCCCTTGGAATCCATTATGAGTTAGATTTATTTATGCTTACCATTCCATTTCCTTTATCTTTCCAAAGTGCTCTGGATTATATGCTCAAACAAATCTTGGCACTCTTCCTACTTATGCTTCTTCCCACACCAGGAGAATTGTAATGATCGGGGCATTCACGCTTATAGTGCTCTGTAGACCCACATTTGTAACAGTTCCACATGAGAACTCACTTCTTCCTCCTCTGCAGTTACCTCGACCATGAAATCCTCCTCGGAAGCCTCTTCCACATGCTCCTCCATCCGTGAGCCCTTCATAGTGATGACCATCGTCCTTGGAATTTCTTGCAAGGCTAGTATAATGTATGTAATGCCAATGGAATCATGTATCCCAGTTAATCAGGTCTACAATCCTTAGTGTCATTAGTAGTAGAGGTGTAAATCTTGAAATAACAAGACACATTATTATGGATCACGCTACAAGAATGAGAACCTACTTACATCATGATCTCCTTGAAAATTTCATAGTCCATATCATCATAGCGCATACCAATCACATAGGGAAATTGTCCTTGGTATGCCCTTCTACTTCAAAATACATGCACCATAGGCCACTATGAGTCTCATGCACCGAGTTCAAAGATAGCTTCTCCAGCTACTTTTCCATTGCAACAATTTGAGATTTAAGAAAAGGGCTAACACCAAGTATAAATGCTTCCAACCACTTTAGCATATAGAGTAGCCTCCAAGGCCTCATGTGGGTATGTGAAAGTCTTGTGCGACAATGCTATTCTAAATGGTGTTATCAACCCTCCAACAAACCATTGAGCATGCTAAGAAGGATGAATATCATAAGATAGTTTTGACATGAGAGTCTTGAAATGTGCATCATATTCCCGCACATTCTCTTCCATCCTTGTTGGATCTCCTTTAGAGTGTTGATGCTCTTTTGTTTGAACTTAGGGATATGGAATTCAGCCAAGAAGGCATTCCATAGTATTGTGTAGTCTACCACCTTTGATGAGGTTCATACTTCCGATACTAGTTATGCGTGTGTCCTTGTAACGTCATTGAAAAATGAATTTCCTTCCACTCTGGGTAGTGATCACTTTCACTGTGCCATGCGGATTCACATTTGTGTACATATTGTGTAGCATCCTTAACACCTTTGTAGTCTGGTAGGTGCAAAGACATATCGAAAAATACTTTATGAGGTGGTTAAGGCCCTTGTCCACCTGATCTAGAACCTTGATTCCCTTCGGTGTTTCCTCCACTACCAGATCCACTAGATCCTATTCCTCCTGATCCACTAGGGTCGACTAGGTCCTCCATTCTACACCACTAAATCCTCCCCTTGTACCAGAAAAGGGCTGCCGCACAGTGATGATTGCACCTAGTGTTCCCAATGTCCCACTAAAATGTGTGCTAACAGTTTATGATATTGCACTACTACCAAATGTGTGTCCCACGCCACTTCTAGATGTAATGCCCAAACCTTGCATACTCATACTTTTCCTAAACATCGTTCTAGACAAAATTCCTCCAAACACAAGAAATGATTATGCGACCATAGATGTTCCAAATGAGAAATTACATCTCCTAGGCATAGATCAATTACTCCCACTAATACCAATTGGGTTAGCAATACTTATCTCTTGACTTGGGAAGTTGAGCACCAAGGGTTGGTCATCAGGTGGGTTTAGATGCACGCCGATGGATCTTCTTTCTCCAAGTGACAAACTCTCATCAAAAGCTGAAGGGGTATCTCTCCCGCACTTGCCAAGATGGGGTAACACAAATTGCTCAAGTTTCACATCCTCTACGTGAACCTCAATTCCTTCCTGCAATGTCTGCCTCCATAGATCCATAACTCATGTAACCTCATGTTGTCTAGCTAACTCCCTTTCATGAGCTTCACTATACTTGAGTCATCTCTCTTCCCTCTCCTTTTCAGCCGCAATGTCTACCATCTTCCTCCACCCTAGCTTCCTCTCTCCCAAAGTGCTTAGAAGAAGCTTATCTGGCCATAGGAAATTCTTCCAAACTTAGGGTAATGATCAGGATCTTCATCTAGGCTCCCTTAAGAACTCAAACTCAGTAATCTCCGGACAAGAATACATAGAAATAACATATTCTAGGGTATAACTAGTCAACACTCCTCTCCACCAATGATCAAAAACACACATCCAAGTCAAATCAACATCCTATAGCCTCTGATATTCCTCTTGGGTCCACACATGAGATCTATAGTACCAACTTGATCTAGATGCATATGTTGAAAGCCATTCATACAACTCTACTAGAAAACAAAAAAAGGTCTCATACAACTTATGATACATGTGTGCTTCTACCCATTTGCATACATCAAACTCAAGTCCAGTACTAAATCTATGAGAAAACTCATCCTCTGTGCTCTTAAACCATGCTTTAACACTTGTCCAAGGTTAAGCACTTTGTCATTAGACATCATTCTCACAATAACTTTGAAAATAGGTCCCGACAATGGAACCAAGATGTAGTCATTTTTCATGTACTCTTAATACAACTCTCTAATCCCATATGCGTCAACCTATCACCCAGCAACACTTGGCACTCACCCGAGGCATGCGCAGGCACCGAACCCCTCCTTTATGTGAGCATTGTGAGAAGATATTTCCATTGAAAGAAGATTGGATACATAAAACTAAATGTTCATGCATTTTCTCTGAAAGTATAGGATGAGCTACTTCATTTATATACCCATGCAAATAACAAGAGAAATATCATACAAAGAACAAATCTGATTCATAACATAAATAAAAGACACTAGGGTTTGCACCCATGAACCAAATATTCATAACAGAGCCATATATTCATATTGATCATAGTATCTAGTAACCACATTACATTCAAAAGGGTCATAATGAGAAAAAAATGTATCAAGACAAAGATCTAACTCATGTATCAGAAGTTCTAGCTATGCTTCCCTTATTACAAAAATTCTGCTGAGACTCCATCCCTTAGACATTATAAACTCCCTCAGTTCTCTAATGAGAACCCCAACTCCTAGAGCCTCCTAATATATTCTCTTCATCTCTCTCTCGATGCATCTTTTCGGTTAAGGTCTCGGTGTGTTCTCATGTGTTCATTGGTTACGAGCATCTTCCTTTATAGCTTTAGTGCCCACCACCATGCCTTCCTCTAGGAGTAGATCGTATGCCAAGTGTCAATGTGGTCCTCCAAGGGTGCATGCTTATTCTACTCTGAGCTCTCCACTTTCTGTAATGATGTCTTTCGGGAACCTTCCATGCATGGAATATTATTTTCCTTGACCACCAAGTCTCTAGGATGATACCTTATCCACTCAGCACGCCTAGTCAAGTCACATTTTTCATCTCATGCATCTAGAATGGAAATATGGCTAAGTCCTTAGACTTTGTTGTCCTACCTTGCACACACCCGGCTCCTCATAAACCCTTCTTAAAACCATGTCCCGCATGCTTTCCCCCACACACCTTTCTTCTTCCTAGCCCCACGTGCACATGCACCCTTTGGCGATTAGCCAATATTTTAAATCCCAATAGGGAGATTCCTCAAAGAATAGGAGGATGGAGAGAAGAAGTAACATCAATTTTTATTTGTAATACAATTTTGAAGCTAATAAACTCTTTTTTGACCAAGAAATGGTCTTTTTTGTATATTATCTTAGTTTGATTTGATGTATTTTGTTAATAATGGAGAATCATTCCTTATGAATAATGCATGGTCTGTATTCATTGTATTAGAGCCCTAAAAAGTGACTCTTTGTGGTTAGAAAAATCATTTTTGTGAAGAACCATTACCCTACAATGATGATTGAATGGAGCTTTAGTGGTAGATTGACAAGACTAACAAATTTTGCAAATGTATAATGCTAAGTTTTTAGTTCATCCTTATGACAAGAGGTGGATATAGTGATAATCAATAGTTTAGGATGGAATCTTTTACTATTTGTATTGCATGGAAAATATTAAGAAACAAGGCGTAATAGTGCTCTCCTTATAAGGATCCAGTCTTGACTTAATGTCAATATGATGAGTGTGTAAGATGAATGGTGATATCGTGAAGATTAAAATTGATAAGTTTTTAAACATATGATAAAAATTTCTCAAATAAAGACTCAAACTCTTTAGTGTTAAAGTTGAGGGTTTCAAGTACTCTGTTTGCACGTGCATGCAAGTAAATGTTTAGTTGTTTAATATAGTAGACTCATTTTCATAACTCACGAATAGAAAAGAGTTGTAGAGAGAATAAAAAAATTTGTTAAGGCCAAATTTCAATCCTTAATAACAATAACCTTTCATTTTATAAGGAAATAAATCTTCTTGGGATAGATCGGTTGCATGATTAGGGTTTTAAAGAAATTTTAGCCTCAAAGCCTTAAAACTCGGAGCCTTAACCAAAATTTTGGAAGAGACAATGGTGACAATGTCCTTTAGCTGTTGAAGAAGGAATTTTGATATTTCATTAGAGGAATTTTGAGATATTTCGAGATTCTTATGTCCGAGACTATAAATCATAGGAGACCTAATTAAAACCCAATTTTTTGGATTTGATAAACTTTTTCCAAAGGAACACATAGTGAAACTTTGTAAAGTGAAGTAAAGCCTTAATGAGTGTCCATAAATTCTTTGAAACATGTCTTAAAACCTCATGTAAAGAAATATATGCTTGAAAACGTCAAAAGGCGGGGCTAGTTGAGACCTAAATGGCTAAATATTAAAAAGAGGGATTGTGAAATATGTATAGTGAGTTAGTTCATGAAATTTGGAATGAACCATGATGAAGGTAAAGGGTTCTTGGAAAAGTTTACATATTTTTATAGGTAGGTCTAGAAGTCCCCAACCATGAAGCTAGTGTTGGTGTCATTTTGATCTTGCAATCTTTGTTGCCCTAATTTTCCATTCACTTTGCATTTCCGAAACATTGTTTTTGTTTGAGTGGATGGGATGAAATATTTTCTTCTATTTCCATGCCTTTCCCATTTGAAAATCATTTTCCATGCCTCATTTGTGAAGATACGCCCAAGTTTGCCATTTTTTGTGCCCTAATTTTTCCAAATTTGTGGGATATGCCATTTTTTCCTTTGCTCGATCGTGAAAAATAAAAATTCATCAAATCATACTTGTGTGCAATTGAAAATCCAATCCCAAGATCGAAAATGCCTTAAAAACATGTTTTAGTTGCTTCAAAATAAAAAAATTGCTTTGTCCTTAGTGAAAAAATTGAATTCTAGGGCATCCCTTGAATTTTCTGCATGTTTTGTGATTAGATGGGTATCATTTTCCGTAAAATTATTCCTCATAAAGCATTGACAACATGGTGTGTTCTTATTGGCCGAGGAGCAGAAGAAAATTGTTCTAACTTATCATTTTTTTGGCAAAATGGCGAATTTGGTTCCACGGCTCCGCCTTTCTTCAAAATTGCCTACGTGGCATGTTTGATTCATCGAGGAGAAGCGGGGAGTCGGATTTTCTTGGAAATTTGTGACTTTATTTTACAAAATTTTCAAAGTCAAAATATAGCATGAAACCCCGTAGTAAATCACAAGCGGGCACGTGTCCTAAAAATCAAAAGAGGAGGAGTGGGCCGGATGGAGGACTTAGAGTTTTTAACTCTATTTTTCTAAAGATGAAAAATCATTTTTAGCCCCACTCCAATTTTTAGCTTGGGATATGATAATATAATATACATTGGAGATGGATGTGGCACACATCTCCTTAGTTATATGTATGGGTTCAAATATGATAATATAATATATATGGGTTGATGGAGATGCCGACATGTGGCACACATCCCCTTAGTTAGTTATATGGGCTCACATAGGAATTAATTATATTGGGTAATGGGTCGGCCTACATTGGGATTAGGTGTTACCCATCCTATTTAAAGGATGTGAGTATCATTATGAGGAGGGAATGTATGTATGAGTTGAGTCTTCTACTTGGTAGAGGTATATTAGAGGTGTCCCCCTTGAAGTGGATTCCCATCTTCCCAAGGTACATAGCAGGAGGACACGTGAAATTTTTTTGGGTAGAGGGGATGTGAATGGTGGAAAACTTTGTAATTCTTTGTGTTTTTGGGTCAAAATGCTAGAGTAAAATTTTGGAGCGTGGCCCCGTGGAAAATCACAGGTGGACACGTGTCAAGAAAAGTTAGAATGGAGGGAAAATTTTTGGGTGATTTTGAAGTTCTAAACTTCAAATGGATTAAATTCAAAACTTGGGCTGAAGTTCCACAACCAATCAGGAGGGGACACGTGTCAAGAAGGCAAAAATGGAGGAGGGGGCCGATGGAAAACTTAATAAATTTTTGGCTTTGTTTTCTAAAAGGTTAAAAATGGGATATAGCTCTGCTCAATCCAAGGGAGACACATGTCCGAGAAATGTAAAAATGGAGGAGTGGGCCGATGGGGGACTTGGTGAAATTTTTACTTTTTGGGCAAAAAGAAGCAAAAGTTGTGGAAAAACCCAAATTGCCGCTAAGGAAGAAATTTTTATGTTGAGGGGATAAATGGACTTTTGGGGGTCATTACAATTTTTGCCCGTTTTGGAAAAATGGTTTAAGGTGAAATTTTGGAGTGCATTCGCGACCAATCCAAAATTTGAAGGCTTGTGTGGGAGTGCGAGCTGCCAGGGGAAAAGGGGAAATTTTTCCTTTTGGAAAAATAGGTTAAAATTGTGAAAAGGAAGTATGCCCCTGCAACTAATCCAGGTGTGACACGTGGCCAATTTTGAAGGTCAAATGGGAGCACAGACCATCGGTAGAATTTTAGGTTTTTCAATTTTTGTGAGGAGGTATGATGGGAAAAGGAGAGACATGGCCCCATGGCGAATCAGCGAGTGCCATGCGAGATGATTTTGGAGGTATGGGCCCGCGGAGGTTTTGAGAAAATTTTCCTTTTTCCAAAAAGAGGTAAAATGTTATAAATTTCCCGCGGTTTCATTGGGACCCACATTGTGGACACGTGGCAAGCCCAGGAAGGAGGTGGGGAAAATGGTGAAATTTTCCAAATTTTCAAAAGGTCATAAAGTGAATATTTTTAAACCTAGGCCCGATCCAATCATATTTCGCCACATGTCGGCCTTATCCAAAAATTAAAAAAGAAACCCAAGCTTATTTTTAGTCCTCATCTTCCACGTGGAGGGCTAGGATTAAAAGTTGAATTAGATCAATAGGTTGTGCATTCATTTGTTTTGGCCACCATGGGAGCTCCAGGAAGTTTGGAATCATAAATTTTGCATCAAATTCCATCAAATTTTTGGTGATTTTGTGTCATCTTGGCCTTTCAGGATCATTGGGATCACTTTCATGGCTTGATTCTTTGATCTAAGGTGTTTTTGAAGTAATTTTTCCCAGGCCCGTAAAAAATGAAAAGTCAGATCTGAAAGTTGCAGGAGTGAATTTGGAAAGGTAAAAGGTTAAATGATGAGTGAAAAGGTGTTTGCATGCCTTAATGATGAAAAACATGCCTCCAGGGATGGATAATGATCCGAATTTTTGTAATGATTCAACTTTTTGCACACACGGCATCCTGTGAACGTTTTCTATTTGATGTCATTTTCAGTGAATCATGAGGATTGTTTTGTAAAAAATTGATCCCTTGGCATATTATTTGCTTGGGAAAGAAGGATCCAATGTGGAAAGAGGTATATAGTGCATTTTTGATAAATGTAAAGGGGGAAGTTGAAAATCACGAAAATTCGAGAGAAAGCTCATTTTATGAGAAAACCCACCAAAGAACCAGGTTAATGTCTCATGTGTTGGATCTTCATGTTTATGAGTTGGTTAAAAGTGTATAGTCATCACATGGCTCTGAGATTGTTCATGAAACTCTCCCCTACTATTGAATCTAACAAGCTTTGAATTAAATCTATTTTTTTGGGAAATATGATGTTTGTTATCATTTTTAAATACTTACAAATAGTTCTTATTGTTCTTGTTGTAATATTGCATTGAAAGCCTTTAAAAATCACATAGATCTCATCCTCATTGATAGTTTTAGTGGAAGTTTAGTTTTGTTTGTCGGAAGAGCTTTCATCGACATTGGAAATAAGTAGTTTAAAATCACTTCACCTTCATGTGTTAATTGAGATTTCTTGTAATAATTTGGGGGTACCTTAGGCATGGTTTGATCAAGGATTTTTGTGCTTAATTGAGTTCTTTACTTCAAGATTTTGTGGTGAGTTCTCAAAGATTGTGTGAGGAGTGAAACTTGGGCTTCCATTTGTGCCTCTTACGGTTGAAAGAACATCCCGATTATTTGAAGCATTTTATCGATAGTTGTTCAAGTATTTTAGAGGTTGTTAAAGATCTAATATATCATACTTTAGCTTATCAATGCCCCACCAAAAATCATCTAAAAAATAGATCCTACCCTATACTACCCCGATCGCATTGTGTACCCACAAAAGATCAAAATCCATTTGTAAAAGTATGCATAACAGATCAGGATTTCAATGTCTCTAGTAACCTTTGCCTTGTTTTGAAAACATACCCATATTTTGGAAGTGACAACTCGTGAGAGTCAGATCTAGGGTGTTGATCATGTTTTCATCAAGGTATTCCTCATAGAATCCAAGAAAAGGAAGGATATCTTCATCTCCTTCACCATTAGAAGGTTACAAAATAGGTTCTCTTACCTTGGTTGCAAGGCACAACCTAAAATAGTTAGGACAAGATCAAGTCCTATTAGAGTGCTATCCATCTCTCCACAAACCGTGCAAGTTAGATCATATCCTGGCTACAACGACATACAACATGGTATATATTTAAGTTTAATGCCATTTCTTTGATGCTGCTCAGCTTGAAAAGAAGAACAAATTTGGGTACCAACACGAGTGGCACCGTTTCCGGGAACTTTTGGTGTTTTTGGAATGTTTGAAGAGTTTGAGAACTGGTGCATTTAAGTATTTGAGCAGCTACATAGTTGAAATATCATTCTATATTCAGATTTGCAAGTCTTAAACAAAGGTGTCAAGCTCTGTCTACCCTTTTCCTTTTCCCAATAGTTCATACACTTTCGTTGCATTTGTGATTGATTGATTTAAGAAGAGGAAGATCTGATTTAAAAGGCTTTGCAAAATTTTCATTGCTAGCAAACATTTGATAGATTATTTTAGTGAATTTTCACAACTAAGGTGAAAGTCCTTGGTGGAAACTCCCTGCTGATTTTATTTTAATAATACTAATTGCCTTACCTCTCTGTCATTTTTAATTTGTTTCTCAAATCTACAAAAATGGAAGGAAGAAGATCTATCTTCATCAAGGACTCTGCTATAAGTTTTTACTGATTCAAGAAACTCGAGTTAAAGGAAGAAAAGTTGGAAGGTTGTTGGAGACTTGACTATAAGAAAAGAGATCCCCATTGTTGAATTTGAAAGTGAGCATCTTGTTATTGAGGACTACAATTCTTCTTCAAGTAAATCTGATTCAGACAATCCTATTGTTTATTTGCATTCTCCAAGAGGTGAGGGACCTTCCTTTGTTTTTGAAAGGCTTGCTCCTAAATCTACCCCTGTATTTTCCAAGACTGCTAGAGTTTATCAAGAAGAAGAGCCTTTAAGAGAGATCCATTTTGAATATTACATTCCCATTCCCCAAAGACCTCTCACTCCTCATCATTTTGTTTCTCCTCCAAGATCACCACCACAAAATAACATGGCTCATCCTCCACCTAGGCCCCCATTTGTTGTTAACACCTTTGGTCCTATCAATTTTAGAGGAATGGTTGGATATCCAAATGTTGTTCCATAAGATGTGAGGAATAGATTGCCAAAGTTTCAAGGTAACAATGCTATGACTAGTGATCAACATCTCAAACTTTTTGTTAACATGATGGAGGATTTTGAGATAGAGTTTGAAGATGTGTATGTCAAATTGTTCATCCACACTTTAGAAGAGGATGCAAGGGATTGGTACAAGGCTCTACTGATAATTCTATTGACTCATGGGCGAGATGAACAATGCATTTAGGTTGCAATATGGTGACAAGACTGATCCTAGATTTCTCTTGTCTGAGTTTGAAAACATCAAGAAGAACCCAAATGAAATGGTTCATGATTTTAACACAAGGTTTAATAAAACATTGAGAAGGCTTCCTGTTAATCTAAGGCCTTGTGATGAGTCTTGTTTAATCAAATATGCATATGCATTTGATAAGAAAGTAGCCTATTACTTGAGAGACAAAAACCCTACTAACTTAAGGCAGGCCTTTACCATGGCACTACAAATTGAAAACAATATTAAAGCCATTGGTAAGCCTCTCAAGAGAGATGGTGTAAAGTTGATAAACCCTAAAAAACCTCAAGCTAGCAAGGGTGCTGATTTGGAGGATGTTGTTAAAACTTTGGCAGGTGTTGTCAAAGAAATTTCATACAAATTAGCTCGAGCTGAGAAGAGAATTGGCAAAATTTCACAAGTTCAGTAAATAGCACAAAATCATGACAGATTTGGAAATCATCCTAGGGCTGATCAAAGGCCAGATGACAGAGGTAAAGGACCTATGGGAGGGGGAAATAGACAACCCCAAGCATGTGAAAATAGATTGGTGCCTGACCCTCTGACTACCAGGGTTGCTACTGTTGAGGAGGTTGCTGATATGGATTGGTGTGATAGATGTTTTCTTCCCCATCCTCCATGTGAAGTGGACCAACAAGTTGATGAAGCTGATAATGAAGATGGTACTGATGATGATATTTACATGGTGGGCTGCTCTTCAAGTTCACAAGAAGGAGCAACATCAACTGAGGTAATAAGTGCAAGGACTGCTGCAACCTTTTGGGATTGCATAAAACAGGTACCACTTCTTTCTCCTTCTCATACTTATGAAGTAGATGTAGTGCAAGATTTTGAAATTCCTAACAATGATTTGAATACTTAAGAGAATTGATGATTAAAAAGTATGATGGTGGTATCCCTTCGGAGGAAGATAGGCAATTATTAATGAATGATGTTGTTGGTCAAGAGAAAGAATATAACACTAGGAGAAAATTTGTTAAAGGAGTTGGGCCTCAATCCAAACCTAAAACACCATTTCTTACAAGAATTCCCAAAGAGGCTCCTAGGAGGGAAACACTTGCCAAGAACTCTGCTTTGTCCCATACAAAAATTATAGTCCTCCTCATGCCTAATTTGGCAAGAGTCCCATGCCATCTAATGAATCTGCTTGATTCCCTTCCAATGCTACCTTGTCAAAGAATGTTCCCTATGACATAGCCCAAGTATTAAGCCAAACCAAATTCAGTGTTTAATCATTGAGTTACTTATAATACTGAGCACAAGAAGAGAGCATTTGAATACTTGGGATTGAAGGAGGAAAAGAGTACCCCAAGCAGAAATGTGAACATTGTTAAAACTCCTTCACCAATCATTGCAGCACCTTTGAACACCACCAGCATTGGAGGATCTTGGGAAACTCTGAGGTATACTTGGGAGCATCCTTGTTGGATTCTCAATTGAATGTTGATCCATTCTTTACAACTTTGATCATAAAGTATAGACTAATTCACAATTGTATGTTTGATTTTGGTGCATCATGTAATGTCATGCCTCTAGAAGTCATGAATGAGTTAGACATCAAAGTGACAACATCCTATGGGAAATGTACTACCATGGACTCAAGGGAAGTGTATTAGTTAGTTGTGTGAAGGGTTTGGTGGTGAAAATTGTAGCCTATCTAGGTAAGAATTTGAAACTTGATGTTGTAATTGTTGACCGCCCTGCCAAATGGGGCATGCTTTTGTCAAGAAAGTGGGCTGCAAGTGTTGGTGGCAAGTGTTCAGATGGACATGTATTTTTCCACTATTCCCATTAAGGGTAGCCTTGTTAAGCTTTATGGTGAAAAGAAGATGTTGCACCTAATTGAAGATCCCAACAATGCTTCATATGAAGTGTTGTTTGCTGATGTAGATGCTAAGAATTTCATTAGTTTTTCTGATGGAAAAGAAAACAAGATGGAAAATCAAAGTGCCTTGAGGTGGTAGGTTCTCCTTGGACCTTGCTATTTGATGGAGCTTGCTCCAAATTTGGAAATGGTGTTGGTATAGTTCTACTTTCTCCTAGCTTGGAAGAGTTTCCTTTTTCCTTCAAACTTAATTTTGAATGCACTAACAACATTGCTGAGTATGAAGCATTGTTGTTGGGGTTAAGAATTTCATGGAAGTATGGAGTGAAAGACATTGTTGCAAAAGGAGATTCGGAGCTGGTTGTCAAACAAATAAGAAAATTGTATGCTACAAAAAATCAACATATGAAATAGTAAAAACATGTAGTTTGGGATCTAATTGAGATGTTTGATTCCTTCAACATTTTGCATCATGACAGAAGTCTCAATGTTGATGCTGACAAGTTGGCAGTGCTGGGTTCTATATTTGGAAATTGCACCATTTCACCTTATTGTGAGTACAATATTGAAGTGCTAACTAGGCTAGATGTCCCTGATAATGTGAAACATTGGAAAGTTTTTAATGATGATGCTCAAGTGCAAAGGTTCCTAAAAAACCAAAATGAGTTTTTGATCAGAATATTGATTGGGAGCCAATGGTATGTATGAATGAAGGAAGAGAAACTTTGTTTGGAAAGGATATCATCTAATTAAAAACTAACACCATTCTTAGAGGTCTTGTTGCACTTGAATCAAATTTCAACAATGAAGATTGTGTTGTCAATAGAAACATGTTTACATCTAGGGATGTTGAAGAGCATAACTTAGGAACTAATGATAAACCAAGGAAGATTTGGTTGGGAAGAAATTTAAGTAAAGAGGAAAAATAGTCCTATGCCCAACTCTTGAAAAAATATCAAGACTTCCTTGCTTGGTCCTATTCTAAGCTAAAGGCATATAGAGAAGACTTGTTTCAACATGAGATCCCTCTTGAGCCTAAGACTAAACCATTTAGATAGAGGAAGAGACCAATCAATCCACTCCTCTCCATGAAGATGCAAGAGGAACTAAAGAAATTGAGAGATGGAGGGATTATTCAGCCCACAAGGTATTCATCTTGGGTTGTAAACCTTGTCCCAGTCAGAAAGAAGAATGGAGATATCAGACTTTGTGTAGATTTCAGAAATCTAAACAAAGCATCCATGAAGGAAAACTATCCCTTACCAAATATGGAAAACATGTTGTAGTTAGTGATAGGTTTTGAGTTGCTTTCTACATTAGATGGTTTCTTTGGATACAATCAAGTGATTAACAAAGAATCGAGAGAGACTTAAGAAAACATTTACTACTCCTTGGGGATTATATGTTTTTGTTAGAATGCCCTTTGGTTTGATGAATGTTGGTGCCACTTTCCAAAGAGCAATGGATGTTGATTTTTTGGCTACATCAATGATTTTATAGCTGTTTACAAAGATGATGTGACTATGTTTTCTAGGGACATAATTGATCATTTGCAACACTCGAAGAAGATGATGATTAGATATAGGGAGTATGACATTTCTCTTAATCCAAAGAAGTGTCATTTTGGGGTGTAAAAGGCTAAGCTGCTTGGTCATATTGTATCAAAGAATGGTGTCATGATTGACCCTGAGAGGGTGGAAGCAATCAACAAGGTTCCAATTCCAAGAATAAAGAAAGGCATCCAATCTTTCTTTGGGCAGATCAACTTCATTAGGAGGTTTTTTAAAATTTTGCTGAGCTAACTCTTCCTATCACATTCATGCTAAAGAAGGACCAAGTCATCAAGTGGGAGGAGGCTACCATTTAGGAGTTTGAAGGAATTAAGGAAGCACTTAAACATGCACCTGTCTTGGAACTCGAATTACAAGAAATCTTTCCAAATATTCTCCTTTGATTATGAGAATACCATTGCCTCTTTTTTGCAAAAGGATGAGAATGGGGCTGAGAGACATATTGCCTTATTTAGTAAGGCTTTACAAGTAACTGAGATGAAGTATACAATCATGGAGAAATAAGCATTTTCCTTGGTGAAAGCAACAAAGGTTTTCAGGCCTTATATCTTAAGTTCAAAAGTTGTTACTTATGTTCCCCACACCATGGTGAAAGACATCTTATAAGAGATGGAGATATCAAGCAAAAGATGTAGATGGGTGAACAAACTACAAGAGTATGATATGGATATCCAAACCAAAAAGTTGGTAAGAGGTTTGGGTCTTGCTAAGCTCATGGCTGAGAGTAACTTGCAAAATGTGGAAGTGAATCAATTAGAAGAAGAAAGGGTAGATGTGCTTGCAAAGTTGGTAAGTTACGAGTGGTACAAGGAATTGATATTTTACCTCAAACACCTATGCTTCCCCGATCACTTAAGTAAAAATTAGAAAAGAGTCCTCAAGCTGGCTTCTCAAAAATACATTATCAATGACTTTGGGATGGATTGGAAGAACCCTGAAGGTGTCCTCTTGAAATGTATAACTGAAGATGAAGCTCCCAAAATAGTTGCTGATTTCCATGGGGAGTTTGTGGAGGACACTTTGCTAGAAGAGTAAAAACACATAAGATTTTGAGAGCTGGTATTGGTGGCCTAATATCTTCAAAGATGAAACCCAACTAGTTAAAAAATGTGATAGTTGCTAGTGTTTCTCTGGAAGAATGAAATCTTCAAGCTCCCTTCCTTTCAGCCTGTATCAATTGAAGCTCCTTTCAAACAATGGGGAATGGAATTCATTGGTGAGATTTCAGATCCTTCTAGTGCTGGCCATAAGTGGATTCTTGTAGCCACTAATTTTTTTACTAAGTGGGTAGAGGAAATCCCCACCAAGAAAGCAACACACCAAGTAGTTATGGACTTCTTTTTGAATCACATTATATTCAGATTTGGTGTGCTAGTCAAGATTGTGACTAATAATGCCATGTGTTTGAGCTAGAACCTTGATGGAAATGTGCAAGGAGTATGGAACCAATATGACTTATTCTTCAAACTATAATCCCCAAGGATATGGACAAGCTGAGTCCAATAATAAGAATTTATTGAAGATCATTAGAAGGACCTTGGAACAAAACAAGAAGAGGTGGGGTGAACAACTAAAATTTGTAGTTTGGGATGATAGGATAACTCCTAAAAGAGCTACGGGTATGAGCCCATTTGAATTGGTATATGGAACTCAAGATTTGCTGCCCTTACATCTGTAATTGTCTTCATTTCAGTTTTCTCAACAGTTGGAAGATCAAGAGCTCAATCCATATGAAGCAAGGATTAATTAGATTGTTGAGCTTGATGAGGAGAGAAGAGCATCTCACCAAAGGCATGTTAGATTTAGAGAGAAGTTGAAGAGATTGTTTGATAAGAAGGTCACTCCTAGAGCCTTCAATGTTGGAGATTTGGTTTTGTTATGGGATAATAGGCATGAAGACAAGGGCAAGCATGGTAAATTTGATGCACTATGGATGGGCCCTTGTGCCATTGATATCAAGATTGGTGAATATACCTTTTTTCTCAAAGACTTGGATGAGGATTTTCTTGAGCTACTGTTAATGGCAAAAATTTGAAACATTTCTTGGATTAATCCCCAATTTTGAGGTATGCACCACTCGTATAGTGTATAGTCTTTTCCTTTTTTCTCTGTTTTGGTGTTTTGTCGGTTTGTGGTTTGCCCTGGTTCATGGAAGCCATTTTTGTTACTTTTCTCGGGTGTTTTTATGTTGTTCTAGCTCGTGACTCCATTACCCAATGGATGTTTTGGCACTTGGTCTACATTTTGTTCTCGTGGCACTCACTTGGGAGTGCCCATCCCCAGTTGGAGCGATGTTGGTGTCCATTTTGATCTTACAATGCCGTTGCCCTAATTTTCCATTCACTCTACATTTCTTGAAACATTTTTATAGTTTGAATGGATGGGATGAAATTATTTCTTTTGTTTCCATGCCTTTCCCATTTGAAAATCATTTTCCATGCCTCATTTGTGAAGAAACACCCAAGTTTGCCATTTTCTATGCCCTAATTTTTCCAAATTTGTGGGCTATGCCATTTTTCCCTTTGCACTCGATCATGAAAAAATTAAAATTGATCAAATCATACTTGTGTGCATTTGAAAATCCAATCCCAAGATTGAAAATGCCTTAAAAACATGTTTCAGTTGCTTCAAAATCAAAAAATTTGCCGTCCTTGGTGAAAAAATTGAATTCTAGGGCATCCCTTGAATTTTCCACGTTATGATGGTCAGACGGCCATCATTTTCCTATCAAATTCTTCCTCAGAAAGCATTGGCAACGTGGCGTGTTCTATTGGCTGAGGAGTGGCGGAAAATTGTTCTAACTTATCATTTTTTTTTTGGCAAAATGGCGAATTTGGTTCCACGGCTCTGCCTTTCTTCAAATTTGCTTACGTGGCATGTTTTGATTCACTAAGGAGAAGTGGGGGAGTTGGATTTCCTTGGAAATTTGTGACTTTATTTTTGCAAAATTTTCAAAGTCAAAATATAGCCCGAAACCCGCGAAGTAAATCACAAGTGGGCACGTGTCGTAAAAAATCAAAAGAGGAGGAGTAGGCGGATGGAGGACTTAGAGTTTTTAACTCTACTTTTTCTAAAGGGCAAAATCCTTGAATTTTCCCCGCTTATGATGGGGATGGATCATTTTCTGTCAAATTCTTCCTTGGGAAAGCATTGGACGTGGCATGTTCTTATTGGCGGATGGTGGAAGAATTGTTCTAACTTATATTTTTTTGGAAAAATGGTTGGCTCTACCTTTCTTCAAAACGTGGCAGTTTTAATTTTTTGGAGAAGCGGGGGAGTTGGATTTCCTTGGAAATTTGTGACTTTATTTTTGCAAAATTTTCAAAGTCGAGCCCGAAACCCCATGTGGAAATCACAAGTGGGCACGTGTCATAAAAAATCAAAAGAGGATGGAGGGCAGATGGAGGACTTGAAGTTTTTAACTTCAAATGGATTAAATCTAAAATGGAAAAAAGTTTTACAACCTAATCGGGAGGACACGTGTCCAAGAATTTTTTGGGCAAAGATGGAGGATGTGGATGATGGAAAACTTTGTAATTTTTGGTTTTGTTTTCTAAAAGGTTAGTAAAATGGGATATTGGCTTTGATTTAATCAAGGGAGACACGTGTTCAAGAAATGTAAAAATGGAGGAGTGGGTAGATGGGGGATTTTGAAGTTCTGAAAATTCAAATGGATTAAAGTCAAAACTTGGGGGTTCCAAAAATCGAGGAAGGACAAAAGTTGAAGGTAAAAATGGACAGGGGGCGATGGAAAACTTAATAAAAATTTGCTTTATGTTGAGGGGATAAAAATGGATATAGTTTTGGGGTCTAATTTAAGGAGCATGTTTTGGAAAAATGGAGGAGGTGAGATGGGGGACTTGGTTGGAGTGCATCCCGACCAATCAAAAATTTGAAGGCTTGTGTGGGAGCACAGGCTGCCGACGGAAAAGGGGAAATTTTGCCTTTTGGCAAAATAAGTTAAAATTGTGAAAAGGAAGCATGCCCCCATAGCCAATCCAAGTGTGACACATGGCCAATTTTGAAGGTCAAAGGGAGTGTAGACCATCGGTATAATTTTAGGTTTTTCAATTTTGTGAGGAGGTATGATGGGAAAAGGAGAGACATGGCCGCGGTGAATTAGTGAGCACCACGTGGCAGGGATGAATTCAGAGGTGTGGGCCCGTGGAGGTTTTTGGGAAAATTTTCCTTTTCGAAAAAGAGGTAAAATGTGTTAAATTGTCCCATGGTTTCATTAGGACCCACATTGTGGACACGTGGCAGGCCCAGGAAGGAGGCGGGGAAAATGGAGAAATTTTTCAAAATTTTCAAAAGGTCATAAAGTGAATGTTTTTAAACCTGGGCCCGATCCAATCATATTTTTCCACGTGTTCAACCTTATCCAAAAATTTAAAAAGAAACCAAGCTTATTTTTAAGTCCTCATCTTCCACGTGGAGGGCCAGGATTAAAAGTTGAATTAGATCAACGGTTGTTGTGCATTCATTTGTTTTAGCTGCCATGGGAGTTCTAAGAAGTTTGGAATCACAAATTATACATCAAATTCCATCAATTTTTATGATTTTGTGTAGTCTTGGATTTTCAGGATCATTGGGATCACTTTCATGGCTTGATTCTTTGATCTAAGGTGTTTTTGAAGTAATTTTTGCCTAGGCCCATAAAAATGAAAATTCAGATATGAAAGTTGTAGGAGCGAATTTGGAAAGGTAAAAAGGTGAAATGATGAGTGAAAAAGTGTTTGCATGCCTTAATGATGAAAAATGTGCCTCTAGGAAGGATAATGATCCCATTTTTTTGTAATGATTCAACTTTTTACACACACTTGACATCCTACGAACATTTTTCTATTTGATGTCATTTTAGTGAATCATGGGGATTGTTTTGTAACAAACTTGATCCCTTGGCATATTCTTTTCTTGGGAAAGAAGGCTCTAATGTGGCAAGAGGTATATAATGCATTTTTGAGAAATGCAAAGGGGGAAGTTGAAAATAATGAGCAAATCCCGAGAGAAAGCTCATTTTCGAGAAAACCCACCAAAGAACTAGGTTAATGTCTCATGTGTTGGATCTTCATGTTTGTGAGTTGGCTACAAGTGTATATCCATCACATGTCTCGAGATTTTTCATGAAACTCTCCCTACTATTGAATCTAACAAGCTTTGAATTAAATCTATGTTTTTCTAGGCAATATGATGTTTGTTATCATTTTTAAATACTTGCAAATAGTTCTTATTGTTCTTGTTGCAATCTTAAATTGAAAGTCTTTAAAAATCACATGAGATCACATCCTCATTGATATTTTTAGTGGAACTTGTAGTTTTTTTTGTCGAAGAGATTTCATCGACATTAGAAATAAGTAGTTTAAAATCACTTCACCTTCATGTGTTAATTGATATTGCTTGTAAGCCTTTGGGGGTACCTTAGGTGTGGTTTGATCAAGGAATTTTGTGCTTAATTGAGTTCTTTACTTCAAGATTTTGTGGTGAGTTCTCAAATATTGTGTGAAGAGTGCAACCTGGGCTTCCATTTGTGCATCTTCTAGTTGAAAGAACATCCTTATTATTTGAAGCATTTTATCTGATAGTTGTTCAAGTATTGTAGAGGTTGTCAAAGATTTGATATATCCTACTTTAGCTTATCAATGCCCCACCAAAAATCATCTATAAACAATAGATCCTACCCTATACTACCCACATGATATGCATTGTGTACCCACAAAATATAAAAATCCATTTGTAAAAGTATGCATAATGAGATCAGGATTTTAATGTCTCTAGTAACCTTTGCCTTGTTTTGAAAATATACCCATGTTTTGGAAGTGAGAACTCATGAGAGTCAGATCTGGGGTATTGATCATGTTTTCATCAAGGTATTCCTCATAGAATCCAAGAAAAGGAAGGATATCTTCACCTCCTTCACCATTACAAGGTTACAAAATAGGTTCTCTTACCTTGGTTGCAAGGCACAACCTAAAACAGTTAGGACAAGATCAAGTCCTATTAGAGTGCTATCCATCTCTCCACAAACCTAAGTGCTAGTTAGATCATATCCCTAACTACAAATGACATACAACATGGTCTATCTATCTTCAAGCTTCATGCCATTTCTTTGATGCTACTCAGCTTGAAAAGGAGAACAAATTTGGGTACCAATAGCTAGCATAAGCAATGGTCTTTAGAGCACAAAAGTGATAGTTTTGACAAGAAAGGTGAAGTTTGGTGTTTTGATTCCATTTGAGTTAGATTAGTGATTTATATAACATTACTTGAAGTGTTGAATAGGTAAAAGGTTAGAAAGCATTAGTGAACGCTAAATAGGCCAAAATTTTCTTGTTTTGGGGTGAAGAGCTAGTGAAGAAAGGTGAAGGGAAAGTTGAGAAAGGTAAGTGTTAATGAAGTTTTCATGAAAAGAGGTCATCTTGGGAGTTGAAATGACATTGAATGTAGGGTATAAGACATAGTAGAGTGAATGATTGAGCTATTTTAGGTGAATTGATCATATATTGCAAGATTAATCCATTTTAGGCTTCTTGGTAAAGATCCTCATCTGCAGAGCTTGGGGTATAGGTTGATGTTGAACTCTATAAACTTTGTTGAATGCATGATGAAATGGATACACCTCTGCATCGTGAAGAGTGAAATTATGACCAAGCATTGCACTACATCTCAGAATCCATGTAGTTCTTTATGCTTGTGTGTGTAATGATGCCCTAGGTTTCCCTTGTGTAAGTTGCATGATGATAGCAGGATGAATAAATATTGTACCAAGTATAAAAATGTGTGTGATGGAATAGAATTAAATCCCTTCCTATAATGTGTTTTCACAATAATGTAGCCCTTTTCCCTTGTATGGATGTGTTATATGTATGCCTTGTAGTGCTCTTGTGCCTTTATGAAAGCTTAGGTGTTGATAGATAATGTTTATGATGCTTGGACCCTTATTTGAGAGAAGTAACTAAGTATATATATGATTCCCTTATTTGAATTTTTAATTGATAACTAAAAGGCTGACCTAAAGTTTTAAAAAGTGACCAAAGGAGAAAAGGACCTAAAAGATTAAGAATACGATATAGAAGGACAAGAGTGCCCGGGAGGGACGTGAGTGCATGGGAACTTGTCATCCTAGCTAGGTCGAGTGTCTAAGGTCATCAAAATATAAATTAGTGAGTGCCAATAGAGATGTAAGATGTAAGAATAGTAAAGTGTAAGACATAAAAAATAAAAATGCCAAAGGAAGTTATCAACCACTACTTTTCTAACTTAGGAATCATGTATACATTAGTATGCTTTAGGACCTAGAAATATACCCAAGTGCATAGATTTTGTGTCTATATTTTCCCCACTTTATGATTTTGAGTGAATACTTGATAACATAAAGTAGATAGAAGATGCGTACCTTGTAAACTAAAGAGGAGTGTAGCCAATAACATGCCAAGTGGACAAGTAGCCATGTGAAGCGTGAAGTAGTCATAATGTGAAGCGTGACAACTAGGAAAGGAGGTAGACCCTAGAGGTGAATCGTATGCGTAGTAGCATGTTGGTTGAGCTTATGCTTGTTGATGTGAGATACTTATTATTTCTTGTAAGGAAGAACCTGTAAAAGAAGAGAAAGAGAGTAGTCAAAGTCCCGTATATGAAAAATTAGAGTAATGTATGTATAAGTAAGTATATAGCTAAGGAAAGAGTGCACTTGATGTATGAGAGAGTAAAATATAGAAAGTTATTCTTTTTTTCTTTGGAAATGTTGCTGGATTTGAGTGTCTTGTTTCCGAAGGGTGAGGTTTTTGGGCTATCTCATACTAAGAGTGAGTTTTTTGGGCGATCTCACACAAAGGGTTAATTTTTTGGGTGATATCATGCCAAGAGAAGAGTTTTGGGGAGAGAGATATGTTTTTCTCTCCTTCCACGACTAACTTCTCAAATAAGTACCACTATAGATTGAAACATCTCGATTTGTAATCGTATTTTAAGAATGATTGAATTCTATAACTAAAGGTGAGGGCCTGATACTATAGATCTATATTGTAACCTCGGTTTGGAAACTATGCTGAAGGCGAGAAAATATATGATTTTATCTCTAGGAGACTAGCACCGGGTGGGACAAAAGTTCCCACCATTCCTATCTCGATCTGGGTACTAGTGTATGCTCTATTTTTTTGATCCAAGTCTTATACTAGAACCACTCTGTAATTGTGTTCTTTTTCCATTTCTATGCTTTTACGAAAGGGTGTTTTGTTCACCCAATACTTATCCCCCCTCATTTGGTGTGTATGTGACAAATATGGGAGGATGTGCCCCCATGAGAAGACTTGATTTTGATATGCATATATAAGAGTGGGTACCTGTAGGGGGAGAGGATGTGCATGGTAGAAACCAATGAACATGCAAACAATGAAGGCTAGAAACAAGTGTTAGTGTAAAATAATAACATGCAATACAATACAATGAAACAAACAAATGTGAATATAAGAGGTACCACAAAATGTGGGTTGCATACATGGGACATCACTCATAATGTCACAAGCCAATCAAGGCCGAAGTGGCCATAAGAAAACAATGATCAAGCAATACATAGGGCATATCCCACAAATAGTAGCAACCAAGAGAAAGAAAAATGTGACAGATAACCATGGTTGTATAGAGTCCTGACAAGGAAAATGCTACACATGAAGCACCCATTAGCATGTTATAAATTTAACTAGTATGTCAAAGCATGCATATATCAATGAAGATTAAATTGATAGTAATGAGAAGTAGTAAATAATGTAACAATAGGACATGTGATGTGTAGAGTATGAGAGTAGCAAAGGTAGATGCTCCCAGGAGTCTTGGCGGGATTGGTAAAGAGCAATGTTGAGCATCATGCATTGTGTAATAATATGTAAAAGTACTTTATTCACCTTAATATACCAATTGAATGTGCATGTGTGTATAGAAAAGATAATGACACACTAAGTATCCAACTAGGATAGGAAACAAATTGTAACATGTAAATAGTATGAGCTAACAAGAGTAAATAAAACTTCCCTCATTATCTTCTTCCATTATGGGGTCACGTCCTAGTATCCCTCCATTATATTTCATATATGATTCACCTCCACAGTAGCCCATCATCTTCTATTCTTGGGCCATGTCTTCATAGCTCAATTTATTCCATCTTAGGGCCACATCCTAGTAGCCCTTCCTCGTCTTCTAGTCATGGCTCACCTCTGGCAGCCCATACTCTTCAATTCTTGGACCGTATCCTATTCGTCCATCACATCATCCTTCTACCAATTACCAGGGCAAGCCCACCATCATTTCTCTCATTCCTATCATCAATCATAAATATTCACTTTCTTCTCCCACTTCTCGGGATCAGACAAGTCACGTGTCAGCTTATAAGAAACCCAAACAATTTCTTAATCAAGCTCAGGTCAAAAATTCCAAGAGCTCCAAAGTTCCCAACACTTCCAACAATCTTAAGGTTAAAAATCAAGTACTATTTAAGAATGCAAGTCAACGTAACCATCAAGTATGACACAAAGTGTAGAAACCCATAGATAGGGAACTCAAGATCCCACATATGAAATCCATGTTTCAGGATAAATCACATTCATTTGTTGAGTATGAGCTCACCACGATCATTGAGATTGGAGATAATATGACTCTTGATAAGCAAACACGCCTAATCTCCCTTATCAAGGAAGTCACAAACATTGTTGTTGGATCCTATCACACAAAGTGAATTTTTGGTCCCACCTTTCCAAAAACTATCAAAAACCTAAAAATAAAAAACAAATGAAAAAATATATAAAAATGAGAAAACATTAAAAATCAAAGGTACAAAGATCAAACATTGTAATTAGGTATTGCGTACACATGGATGTTTCTTTCTTCCCTTCCTTGTTATTCTTCTACAAGTCTTCCTACCATTTTCATCCCTTTGGTGATATTGTGGTTAGCCTTTTTGCATGCATTTTGTGACATTTATCTCTATGGTATCTGTTTGACCTTGGTCTTTCATCACCTTGGTAAATTAAAGAATGTCCGACCTCATGGAGATCCTATCACAATTTTCATCTAATAAACTTGTTGTGAAGAACGTTTGGACATATTTGCTAATACTAGCCAATTTTGTCATCAAAATCACTTCATATCCATATCCTTCCATCAAGCCATCTATGGTTCTTAACCCCTTGTCAAAAAAGAGAGCTAAAATAAAGAAAAAGAGTCAAAATCAACTAACAATCAAAAGTTAAAAGCTACAAATTAGAAACAAATTGATATATTACTCTCTCTTGGGTTATTTCCAATAATATCTATTGGGGCTATGGGCACCTGAATAGAAGTAGATCAATGTTGTGATTAGAATAAAATACATCTCCGTCAGGCTATGGACGCTTGGATGGAAACGAAGAAATGTATGACTATCCTTCCACCATCCATTCACAAAATCACCTTTCAAAATAAATCATTCCTACACTTTGGCTAGTTTGTCCTCATTTGTTTCCTATTAAATCTTCCCTCAAAGAGGTAAATAAATTCCACATGCACACACTAGATCTCTATGAGTAAACAGGATCGAGTATGTTACCAACCTGTCTTTTTTTTAACCTTGTTCGGACTCTTGATTTAGTCCTTATCTCGTCTCTTCATGCGTTGTGCCTTCGGCTAATCACTTCTTCATTACAAGGATTCTAAGCTACATTCATATCATTCACATTGTTCTTCTACTTCATTCAGAACATCCATGTGTATAAGATTTCTTTTTTCCATGTTTGCGGACACCTTTGTCCCTTTCACAAAAACAATCTTCCACTTCCTTTCTATCATGTGTTTCTTGGCCATCTTACATTGGGGGCATCCTTGCTCCTTCCCAACACTTCATTAGTTTACATTCATCATCATGATTGAACCTACCCATATTGGCCTTGATCCTCCACTCATCATCAGTGTGTGAATATTTTTCCTTTGAATACTCCCACTAAAACACTTTGGGGCATTTTCGCATCTTCACTTTCTTGCAAATGTGCATGGCATTATGCCCTTGTGATAAAACTCGAACTATAATACCCCGATACCATTATGCTCTCGATACCACCGATACCATTTTGCTTTGATACCACGATACAGATAAATTTTTATAACTTGAAATAGTATGACAACAATATTCAAAATGAAATAATACTAAAAATCTATGTATTATTTAAGTAACACATACATAACCACCGAGTTATTGAAAAGAAGACTATATAAACTACAAAACCTTGAACAAGACAAATGTTTATTACTATTGAAAGACCTAAAATACTGAATGAACTTGAAGCTTAAAATACTTTCTAAGTGAAGATAATAAACAAAACCAAACTACTAATATGGAGACAACTATATCTTTAAAAATACCCAAGTAATACCATTATACGACACTTTGAATGGAATGAAAAATGACACGTACGATGGGTTATTGGTGCCAAAAGTGGATCCATCAAATCGAGGAGATGTGAGCATGTACAAGAGGTATCTGAGTTTGTATCGAATTTGATAATTCAATCTTGGATGATGCACATGTGAGAGGCATATGCGTTTGGAGAGCTCATGTTTAGGAAAAAACCATCACAGTTGTTCTATTCAAAACCAAATTCTCAGACTGTTGATATACCAAAGAGATATGGTGTATGATAGCTCATGCAGGACTGAACAATGGAGAGAAGAATGAATTGCATGGGTAGGGGACATGTCTGATCCAAATTCATTGTGATGAGTCTGCATATCTAGACACCTTAACAAGCTCTCCGATAGTAATTGTTGACATGACTCCTTTGAATGAAATGCATTGCAAAAATTTCTACAATTCATGGGATTTGAACACTGATGGGACAGTTCGATCCAATGCAAGATCTAATTCATAGGTTGATTCTCATAACTAATGCAAAACCAATATCATCAAACTCGGCTGATATAGCAACTGAGATCTACTTTGAGATGCAACCAAACAAATATAGATAAATATGAATACCATCTACCTTATTTTATACAGTCAAGTGAATACTTGTAATGTGAATTGATCCACGTACACATATATGCAGGAGTACATCACAAATAAAATGTTGAGCCACTCATGGATGAATCACAAAGGAGCACACAAATAACAAATATATTTTCTTGCATAGGTAACCTGCTCGATACCACTGATAAAAACTGAACTATAATAAACAACACTGAATAACAAGAATATAGAAATTTGAATTCATTCGGGATTATCATTGATATTGATAGAGGTTACATATATAGTGTTTGATCTCCTACAATGGTGGAGTCAACACTCATCTTCAATCCTTCATATCACTCTCCATGAATCTCTCAAACTTATCCCTAGGATATCTCTCACATCCCTTTATTATCTCACACACCAAAATAGCTACGTGAGTTGTTTATTCAACAACTTCACTCACACACAACTATTAACTATATTATTAATATGAGTTGTATTAACTCATTATTAATAATATTACAATTTATTAATAATGTCATAATATATTTGTAACACCTTGTACATCCCATCTATCATTGGGGCATCCACATTTATTTGTCTCATGTACATAGTTTCAAAAAAATAAAAACATTCAAATATGTTAGAAAAATCACAAAAAAATTCAAATATGTTTCAAGAAACATAAAAAAATATAAATCATCCTACAAAATGTCACTCTTTGGTTCTCACCTATTCATGTGTGCGAGTTGTAGATCATTTTGATCTACCTCCATCAACAAAAGCTAGGTTGCTTACTTCGTCTAGTGCACTTTTGAGAACAATGAGTTTCTCATCTTGCTTTTAAGTAGTGCACAAAGATTTTTTCATTGGACCCAAGTGTCCTCTTTTATTCCCCTCGCATGTATCCTTTCTTAGGGCACGATCATTAACCCTTGTCATTAATTTGAATAGGTTGAACCAAGCTCGATAACAAAAAAATGTACTTGTTTCTCTATTAGGTTAGCTTATTTAATTTCTCATATTGCATTGCATTATGTATGTTACATGGAGTTAGGCATATTTTACTTTCTCGTATTTGCATTGCATTATGTATGTTGCATGAAGTTAGGCATATTTTACTTTCTCGTATTGCATTGCATTTTGTATGTTGTATGGAGTTGGTGTTTTTTTAGTAATGGACATTTGTTCATGTATGGATTTTCATGTCATACTACACTCTTGTTCATTATTTTTAATAAGGACTGATGATGAAGATCTCTAGCAATATGATGAAAAAAAAAGTTGTTTAAAAGGAAGTGGATGGATGTTAGCTCATTTCCCCTTCCTTATACTCCTTTTCTTCTATATCCATTTTTTCTTCTTCACATTATTCTTTCTTCTATTCTCTTTCCTTCATCTTTTTTATCATCGATGGACCTCTTCTATCACCCCATTGATAATCGAGGGGGCATCCTTCATTATACTCATTTTTCCTCTATCCCTTAAAATTTTTCTACTTGTCTATGCTTGTCTACTTTCTTTGAAGTGACGTCACTTACGCCACCCCAAAGAGGGGAAAATGTAGACACCTAAAATATGCTTACACTTAGCATTTCATCCAATTCAACCGATTGACGACACTTTTTCAATTAGCTACTCTTCACTCCATTCTCAAGTGCCCATTTACAACAACTTTTGGTCATATTCCTCCTATAATCAGCTAATTGGGCTAATATCTCTCTTATTAGCTAAACATTCCTCATTTCGACCATTTAGAACCTCCCTAGTTCTCTCTAAACCACTTCTACAAGCTTCCTAGGCTATCTATCAGTCACAAATGATTAACCAAACCCTCCCAACTCTCAATGAGTCTCTAATTGCTTGCTAATAAAGTTTAACTAGCCTAATCTTAGCTCCTAATCTGAAATTTCTTTTATACTCTCCTTTAGTCCCACATGCACCCAAATTCCAAACCAAAAACTATAAATACAAGGCTAGGCCTACCCATTCACAAAAACACACAACTTTACATAACACAAAACCAAAACAAGCCTAAGAAAGCTTGGATCTCATTTGTATTAGCTTTAAGCTAATTAGACATTTGATCTAAAGCTTTCCTTCCTCCATTGTTGAGCTAATAGCCTCCATTTGCATCCATAATCCAAGTTTAAGTAATATGGAGAGAACCATTGGCCTTGAAGCCATTAATGGTGAGACTCCATTCTTGAAAGCTTGAGAACCATAAACAACTAATCACACCTTTGATTGCTAAGTTGATCTTCTTAGGTTTAATGTTTAATTAGTGATCTAAAGAGTAGAGAGTAGCTTTATCATGTTAGTTTAGAGTTACATGTAGTTTATACAATGATAGATGTTAGTCTTATATATCTCTTATCATGATGGTTTAGTGTAGCTTAGGTTCATGATTTGAGGTTATATGTTTTAACTTCATTTCCATAGCATATCTAATTTATTCATGAACACGAGAGGGTGTTGGGTACATACTTGCGTAAAATCAGCAGTGAGGGAAACCATGCTAGAAACCCTGGTGGGTGCATAGGATGGGTAAGAGGATTGGTCCATAAATTCAGAAGAAGGAGAGAGAATCTGATGCATGTTTAGAAGGTAGGGTTTGATCGATCGGGTTCACCAAATGATTTAATCTAATTTTTAATTAAATATTAATTTCACAGTAACTACTATAATAAATGATATTTAGGTAATTAAGTACAATAAGGTGCAAGAAATAAGCATTTAACAATGTAAAAATCCTAAGCAAATGAGAGAGGAAGATGACTTAACTCGATTCCATGAAACCTCATAGTGATTTAGACTATTTATCTGTTGGATTTGGCTAGAAACAACATCAAAATGGATCAATGAAGATTCAAAAATATGGAAATGTGTAGGACAAAAACATCCATGGGAGGTCGGAAGCTTCCTAGGCACTAGTGACCAATCGGGTGCTAGTGTCCGATTAGATGCTCTGAGTTCTAAATTTTTATAGGTAGGAAGGTCTTCACTCTGTTGGTGCCATTTCTGAGCTTGCACCGTGTTTCCCTAATTTTTCAAATCCATTCTTGCTCAAAAATGTTTTATCTTTTGGTTTGATGATCTACACTTCCTCCCTTCCAGTTGAATGCTTCAGAAATGCTCATAAACTTGTTGTTTTTCCCTGGTTTGAGAGAAAAATCCATGTGTGCCCTATTTGTGCCCTAATTTTTCTAAATTTTTGGGCTCTGCTATTTTTCCCTTTGTCGATCATGAAAAAATGAAATTGATCGATTTATACTTGTTTGTATTAGAAAATCCAATCTCTAGATCGGGAATGTTGTAAACACATGTTTCAGTTGATTCAAAATCAAAAATCTGCCATCCTTGGTGAAAAATTTGAATTCTAGGGCATCCGTTGAATTTTTACATTTTAACGGTCGACGGGCATCATTTTCCGTCAAATTATTCCTATTCATGCATTGGCAACGTGGCAAGGTGTTCTTATTGGCTAAGTGTAAGGACCTCAAAACTAAGGTTCAATTTTTTTCTAACTCCCATTATTCCCTGTTATTAAATTGATATGTTGATTTCTCACATAATCAAATCATAAAATTATACAAACAAATCATATGTGCTAAACATATTGCTAAAAATCAGCGTGGAGTCCAAAGGACATTTCATTATCTTCGATATCTCGAGCACAATCTTATAAGTTACATGCGATGGAAAAGATCATCATAAGCTTATATAATATCTTGATTAGTCCAAGTAATACATCAAGTACAATTTATTCCATAACTGAAATATAAAAGTAACTAATCAAGATCTGAAATCAGCTTGAATCCCTTCAGATTCTTTCCTTTCCCTTATCTCCAGAATGGCCTGTATTTTCCACAAAGGGGTCAGCTCAAACTGAACTGGCAAGGATTTCCATTTTCATATATGTAGTATTCTACAAATGAAAACGTATTCAGAATATACAGTCATGCATCAGCATACTAATTCATTCATTATTATAATAATGATTTCAAAAAGCATGTATACATGCACGAACTAACCAAGTTCAGAATATCTTTCAAGAGTGGTGTCTTAACCATCTTACATGAAAATGCATAAAACTTACCTCACGTAAGGCTGATTACATAATGCATTTCATAATATTATTTCATGCCAAATCAAATCAGCATACCAACTGTTTGAAGAAATGTCACATATAGGCTCCATGTAAAAAGGAGAAGGCATGATAAGCAATTGTCAAAGCTTCAACATTAAATTCACTTTACAATTCTTACAATGAACTTTATGCCAAATCAGATCAGCAACATAATGCATTTTCAACAAGCACAACAAATCCTTTTATACTCAAAGAATGCATGAGATTGGTATGACCAAATGTCATAATATAAACTTCAATATAATCCAAGAATGCATTTCAAGCAAAGCATGACAAAGTGTCATAAAATAATTTCACATAAATTCAATGAATCCAATCCAAAGACATAATAAAATGCCATGAAATAACTTCACATAAATTCAAACGAATTTATTCCATGATATAATAAAATGCCATAAAGATATTCACTTCAATTCCAATGAATTCATTTTAGCAAAGAACATGCGATAAATAGAACAAGTAAAATCAAAAGATTACATAACAATTGTTTGACGTAATGCCACAACACATGATTCTTTAAATATTCTAGCCAAATGATTGTACACTAATCATTTGACAAAATGTAGCGTATTAACAGCAAACACTGCAGCAAATAAACAACAATCAAAAGATTGCATATCAACTGTTTGACGTAATGTCACAACACATGATTCTTTAAATATTCTAGCCAAATGATTGCACACTAATCATTTGACAAAATGTCATAGCAAAACATTCTTTCAAATGCTATGCAAATGATTGCACATTAACCATTTGACAAAATGCAGCGTACTAACAGCAAACACTGCAGTAAAGAAAACAACAATCTGACAGCAACCTGGAGCATAGAAATCACCCCAAAGCACTGTGTTTTGACAGCTAGTGTTACAGCTAAATAACACATCAAATATTAACTACACACAGTAAGGAATTACCCAAAACTCGGCATTATAACAGCCAACACTGCAGCAAGAAATGCAGCACTAATTTAATAAAAAAACAACACTTCCAACAGCAAATAACCCAACTTATAACAGCTGAAGCAAATCAACGAATCAGCAAAAATACAGCATTCCAGCATTTAAAAATGCAGCCTAGAGACCAGTCCAAAACCCATAGCGAAAATGTCAAGAAATCTTCTCTCAACAACCAAATGAATAACCTCATGGATTCCATTTATCAAGTAAAGATAAAAAAATGAGATCTTTGGCTCTCATACATGAGAGATCCAAAATATAAAATGCCCATATTAAAATAAACATATTTTCCAAATACCCATACAGGATTAACTCGAAAATATTAATACCCACAATAGATAATCCATATTTCTCATTACCCAGAAGAGGAATAAACTGAATATGCATTTACTTGTAAAATATTGCATAGACAAAAACAAGAAACCCTTGCCTGAAATATTCGTGATGAAGAAGACCAAAAACCCTTTGTGATTTCCTCTTTCCTTCTCTATTTTTCTTCCTCCAGCTTCTTAGCTCCACACCACACAAAATAAACTCCAAAACCTTATTTATTTTTATAGAAAATTTCTCCCCAACATTGCTGCAATAAAGAATGGAAAGATCCCCAAAATACAGGCCCAAAATCAGCTCCAAATGGCCGTAAAACTTCCATGAAATCCTCCAGATTTTTTTTTTTTGACATGGTCTCTCCTCTACTTCCTCCTCTCTTCACGGCATGCTAAATGGTAAAAATCAAAACCTAACTCTCCTTTATTCCATGGATTCCAAAATCCATTTAAACATAATTAAACTTCAAAAATGCCTCCAATTAGCTTTTAGGCTAAATTTAATTTTATTTATTTATTTTAAATGAAACTATGTGCCACATTTCAAAAGGAATAATTAACACATAAGTTAATGCCAAAATAACTCATAAGTCGAATTCCATAAAAAATACCATTTTAATCAAGCATCATTTAAATGCCAAGCTCATTAACCAAGCAAATTAAAATGTCATGCATTTATTACGGTTGAGTCAAAAACATCTAGATAATCTTTTGACACTCGGTTATGTTGCTAACATGCCATCATAAATTAGGCTTAGGCTAGATCACATAACCGATATCTTAGGTTAGTTAGGCTAGCAAATGATATTAAATAATATCACACCGGAAGCTACCAAAACGTTGTCACCGAATCAAAAGGGTGAGTGCTAACTCACGGAAGAGTGGGCACTTGTGCGTATACTCACATGTGTATGCACACAACTATGCTAGCTTATATAAATAAGTATATATGCTTGCATACCTATGATCATACCCATATGGGTATATGGACGAATGTCCATTCCTTCGTGTTGTATACTCATACCTTTGATGAATGACTAATGAAAACACAAACAGAAACCAAGAAGAAACAACCAAACAAATTATTATTGATATTGAGTTCCAAAAGTCGGGATGTTACATCCTCCCCCTTAACAAGGGTAATGTCTCGATTTCGAGACTTAAAAAGAAATGGAAAGTTTTTACATACTCTCCATCTTCCCAAGTGGCACTTCGTTCACTTAGGTTGTCCCATTGGACCAAAACTTGTTGGATATCTCTATTTCGCAACTTAATGCTTTGCTGCGATAATATCCTTCTTGGATCAAGTTGAAAATTTAGCTTATCATCTAATCGCAAGTTCTGCAACAGTTAGCACATGTGAAGGATCATGCACATATTTTCTCAAAAGTGAGACATGAAATACATCATGAATTTTAGAAATTGAAGGAGGCAATGCTAGCCTGTAGGCTACAACACTAATTTTCTCTAAAATTTCAAATGGACCAACAAATCTGGGTGCAATTTTAGATGCCTTTCCAAACTTAATTGAACTTTTATGAGGTTTCACCTCAAAACACTTTTTCACCCACCCGAAATTCTTTTTTTAGTCCTTTTCTTATCAAGCATAACTCTTTTGTCACTTGTAGCCTTTAATTTTTGTCTTATAACAATCATTTGTTGATCGTATTCTTTTAAAACATCAGGACCTGTGGTTACCTGATTTTCAAGGCCTTCCCACCCCAAGGGTGTTCTACATTTCCTGCCATATAAAGCTTCAAAAGGAGCCATTTGCAAAGAAGTATGATAAGTATTATTATAAGCAAATTCAACTAAGTGCAGAAAATATTCCCACTTGTTTTGTTGGTCCATAACATACATTCTTAGCATGTCTTCTAATACCTGATTTACTCTTTCAGTTTGCCCATCCGTTTCAGGATGATAAGAAGAACTAAAATGCAGCTTTGTGCCAAAAGCAGCTGCCAGAGTTTTCCAAAACCGAGATGTAAACAAAGTATCTCTATCAGTAATAATCAATTCAGGAACTCCATGTAATCTTACAACTTCCTTCACAAATCTATCAGCAAGTACAGGTGCATCATCCATTAGATTACCAGGAATAAAATGAGCAACCTTTGTTAGCTTGTCAACAACAACTAAGATAGTATCATGCCTCTTTTTAGATTTTGGCAAACCAGAAATAAAATCCATAGTTATAGTTGCCCATTTGTCTTTTGGAACGTCATGGGGAAAAAGCTTACCACTGGGATGGCAATGATCAACTTTCACCTTTTGACATTCTAAACATTTAGAAACAAATATAGCCACATCCTTTTTCATACCAGGCCAAAAATAAAATTGTTTCAATTCATGAGTCATTTTAGTGACCCCGGGATGTGCAAAATGAGGAGCTTGATGCACTTCTTGCATCAGAACAGTTCTAAAATTTCCTTCAAAAGGTACGTAAATTCTACCTTGGAACCTTAGAAGACCATCTAAGTCCAAGGAGTACCCAACATACTTGTTATCCGCTATTTCTTGCAACATATTTTCAGTCATTTCCTGACAGAAAGTATCTATTTTCTGCTGTTGTAATAGCTGATCCTTTAGCAAAAATTTAATTCTAGAAATAGCAGCAAAGTGGACTCTATGGCTGAGTGCATCAGCTACTCGATTCTCTTTACCTTTGACATACTTTATGTCCATATCATAGTCACTAATCAATTCCAGCCATCTCCTTTGTCGGGCATTCAAGTTGTCTTGAGTAAACAGATGCTCCAGGACTTTTATGATCATTCTCTAAGTTTGAATGGCTTACCCAACAAGAAATGTCTCCATTTCTTAAGAGCATGAACTAATGCAGCCAACTCTAAGTCATGTGGGGATAGTTCATTTCATTAGGCTTTAATTTTCGTGACTCATAAGCCACTACCTTTCCTTCTTGAGTTATTACACCCCCTAAACCATCTAGGGATGCATCAATCTAGACCTCAAAAGGGTTGTTTGGATCTGGAACCAGCAAGATAGGTGTTGTAGTGAGAGCATGTTTCAACTTTAAAAAGGATTCCTCACACCTAGCAGTCCATTCAAAACGTTTACCCTTTCACTGTAGCGATGTGATAGGATGGGCTATTCGTGAAAATTCATTCACGAACCTTCTATAGTACCCAGCCAAGCCCATGAAACTTCAGACTTCTGTCACATTTTTAGGAGCTGGCCATTCTTCAATAGCTTTAATCTTGGATGGATCCACAGAAATACCATCCTTAGAAATGATATGTCCTAAGTAGTGCACTTTATCTTTATAAAATTCACACTTAGACAATTTTGCATATAATTTGTGGTCCCTGAGTCTTTGTAGAACCATTCTTAAATGTTTCTCATGTTCTTTCTCATCTATAGAATAAATTAAAATGTCATCCAGGAAGACTAATACAAACTTATCCAGAAAATCTCTGAAAACACTATTCATTAGGTTCATAAAAGCACTGGTGCATTGGTCAAACCAAAAGGCATAACCGTGAATTCATAGTGTCCATATCTTGTACGGAAAGTTGTTTTATGCAAATCTTCCTCTTTGATTCTAAGTTGATGGTAACCAGACCTTAAGTCAATCTTAGAAAATATAGCTACCCCTTTCATTTGATCAAATAAATCATCTATCCTGGGAAGCGGATATTTATTCTTAATGGTAACCTTGTTGAGCATGCGGTAGTCAATACACAACCTTAATGTACCATCTTTCTTTTTAACAAAGACCACTGGTGCTCCCCAAGGGGACACACTTGGCCTAATCATTCCTTGCTCAAGAAGTTCTTGTAGTTGGACTTTTAGCTCTTGTAAGTCCACAGTATTCATTCGGTAAGGTGCTTTAGAGGCAGGGGCTGAACCTGGCATGATATCTATTGAAAAATCAAACTCTCTTTTTGGGGGGACCTGGAAATTCCTTAGGAAAAACATCTCTAAAATCATTTAATATTGGATAATCATGAAAACTAGGTTCCTTCACCTCAGAAGACTCTTCCATGTGTAAGGAAAATAAGAGACATCCCTTACGAACTGCTCTTTTCAACTGTAAGGCAGAAAGAGTGGGTAAAAACTTGTTGTTTTTATACCAAATATAACTTGTTCAAAGCCAAAATCATCAAAACAATGTATTCTTTTGTCAAAACAATCAATCTGAGCTTTATGGTCTTGCAACCAATCCATGCCGATAATCATATCATAAGATCCCAATGGAACAACATGCAGATTTAATCTAGTTTTAAACATCCCTAGATCAACGTCTATTTGATCTAAATATTCAGAAATCTACACTTTTTACCCGTCCCAAATTCTACTTGCCATTTTTCTTTCATAGGAACAGTTTTCAGATTTAGCTTTTGCACTATTCTAGGAGACACAAAGCAATCAGATGCTCCAGAATCAAATAGAACAAAAATTTCAGCATCAAAGATTTTACCTCTAGTCTCAATAGGGGTTGCTTGGTGCTCAGCCTTGTGGTTATCTTTGCGTAGACTGGTGGCTTGTTGTCTTGCTTGCAAGGAATTTTAGGCAATCTCTTTGGTAATGGTTCTTACCACATGTCCAACAACCTTGTTGAGGTTCATTATTTGCCACTGGAACCTTGTTGGCTCCTGTAGCAGGTGTGTATCTATTGCCACCAGCCTGCTATTGATTATTTTGTTGTTGTTTAATGGGAGGCCTTGGCCCTCCCGGTTATTATTTCCATGAAACTTTCCATTGTTCTGCTTGCCATTAAAAGTAGTCCTTTTGAAATCAGGTTTCGGTAAGGTCCAGAAGAGGAAATAACAGTCTTCTTACTGTTTGTTGCCTTCTCTTTCATTTCTTGGCGGTATTTTAATCGAGATTGCTCTTTTTCTTCCGCCCTGTAGGCTGCACTAACTACTTGTGCAAGACTCTTAGGGTTGACCATATTTACGTCTTGCCGGATAACCTCTCTCAAACCCAGTTTGAACTTGGTTACCTTAGATTCTTCATCCTTCATATAGTCCACATGACGGATCAGATCTAAAAACTGAGCTTCATACTCAGCTACAGTCATGTTATTTTGTTTCAAACTATGAAACTCAGTTTGCTTCCTTTCTCGGTGATTAGCTGAGACATATCTAGTTGAATTTCTTCTCAAATTTTTCCCAAGTAATGGTAGAATCCACATAACCCTTAACTTGCTTCAAATGAGCCCACCATAGGACAACATGCTCTTCAAGGTGGTAAACTGCAATACGGGCCTTGGTATTGGAGTTGCAATCATGTAGCCCAAAGTATTGTTGTAAGTTAAACAACCAAGCCTCAGCTTTATCACCCGAGTTAGTGGATAACCCTTTGAATCTAGGAATAGGCACTTTCTTCAATTCCTTGAGGAAGGGATCTATTACTCTATTCCCTATGGGTAAATCTTCATGAGCATGTAGCTGGTTGTTCAAGTCTCCCAGGTTTACCTCATGTTGGTCATGTCTTACATGATTACCCCCTAGGCCATTATTTTTCTCTAGGTTCCTCTCGTGAGCTATCAATCTATCTTGCAAAGTGTTGACAGTCCTGAGAATTTCATTTAGGACTTCTTCAGTGGGGTTGAGGACAGGGTTGATGTTTCCACCAACTCCTCTACATGTACCTCTTCCAGCTCCTCCCCTTCGGCCACCACGACCTTGGTTTGGATTATTCACACCACCACTGCTCCGAGTTCTTACCATTGTTCCTAGTAAGTACAAAGAGAAGTATTAGATAATGTTCCTAGAGGCCTAAGTGTTATACAACCTCGGCTCTGATACCAAGTGTAAGGACCTCGAAAACCGAGGTCCAATTTTTTTTTCTAACTCCCATTATTCCTATTATTAAATTGATATGTTGATTTCTCACATAATCAAATCATAAAATTATACAAACAAATCATATGTGCTAAACATATTGCTAAAAATCAGCGTGGAGTCCAAAGGAAATTTCATTATCTTCGATATCTCAATACAATCTTATAAGTTACATGCAATGCAAAAGAGCCTCATAAGCTTATATAATATACTGATTAGTCCAGTAGTACATCAAGTACAATTTATTCCATAACTGAAATATAAAAGTAACTAATCAAGATCTGAAATCAGCTTGAATCCCTTCAGATTCTTTCCTTTCCCTTATCTCCAGAATGGCTTGTATTTTCCACAAAGGGGTCAGCTCAAACTGAACTGGCAAGGATTTCCATTTTCATATATGTAGTATTCTACAAATGAAAACGTATTCAGAATATACAGTCATGCATCAACATACTAATTCATTCATTATTATAATAATGATTTCAAAAAGCATGTATACATGCACGAACTAACCAAGTTCAGAATATCTTTCAAGAGTGGTGTCTTAACCATCTTACATGAAAATGCATAAAACTTACCTCACGTAAGGCTGATTACATAATGCATTTCATAATATTATTTCATGCCAAATCAAATCAGCATACCAACTGTTTGAAGAAATGTCACATATAGGCTCCATGTAAAAAAAAGGAGAAGGCATGATAAGCAATTGTCAAAGCTTCAACATGAACTTCACTTTACAATTCTTACAATGAACTTTATGCCAAATCAGATCAGCAACATAATGCATTTTCAACAAGCACAACAAATCCTTTTATACTCAAAGAATGCATGAGATCCGTATGACCAAATGTCATAATATAAACTTCCAATATAATCCAAGAATGCATTTCAGTAGCATGACAAAGTGTCATAAAAGAATTTCACATAAATTCCAATGAATCCAATCCAAGAGCATAATAAAATGCCATGAAATAACTTCACATAAATTCAAACGAATTTATTCCAGCAATATAATAAAATGCCATAAAGATATTCACTTCAATTCCAACGAATTCATTTTAGCAGAATAAACACTGCAGTAAATAGAACAGCAATCAAAAGATTACATAACAACTGTTTGACGTAATGCCACAACACATGATTCTTTAAATATTCTAGCCAAATGATTGCACACTAATCATTTGACAAAATGCAGCGTATTAACAGCAAACACTGCAGCAAATAAACAACAATCAAAAGATTGCATATCAACTATTTGACGTAATGTCACAACACATGATTCTTTAAATATTCTAGCCAAATGATTGCACACTAATCATTTGACAAAATTTCATAGCAAAACATTCTTTCAAATGCTATGCAAATGATTGCACATTAACCATTTGACAAAATGCAAGCGTACTAACAACAAACACTGCAATAAAGAAAACAACAATGACAAAGCAACCTGGAGCATAGAAATCACCCCAAAGCACTGTGTTTTGATAGCTAGTGTTACAGCTAAATAACACATCAAATATTAACTACATAGTGAGAAGGAATTACCCAAAACTTCGGCATTATAACAGCCAACACCTGCATGCACTAATTTAATAAAAAAAACAACACTTCCAAAGAGCTATTACACAAAGAAATAACACAACTTATAACAATCTGAAGCAAATCAACGAATCAGCAAAAATGTAGCATTCCAGCATTTAAAAATGTAGCCTAGAGACCAGTCCAAAACCCATAGCGAAAATGTCAAGAAATCTTCTCTCAACAACCAAATGAATAACCTCATGGATTCCATTTATCAAGTAATAATAAAAATGAGATCTTTGGCTCTCATACATGAGAGATCCAAAATATAAAATGCCCATATTAAAATAAACATATTTTCCAAATACCCATACAGGATTAACTCGAAAATATTAATACCCACAATAGATAATCCATATTTCTCATTACCCAGAAGAGGAATAAACTGAATATGCATTTACTTGTAAAATATTGCATAGACAAAAACAAGAAACCCTTGCCTGAAATATTCGTGATGAAGAAGACCAAAAACCCTTTGTGATTTCCTCTTTCCTTCTCTATTTTTCTTCCTCCAGCTTCTTAGCTCCACACCACACAAAATAAACTCCAAAACCTTATTTATTTTTATAGAAAATTTCTCCCCAACATTGCTGCAATAAAGAATGGAAAGATCCCCAAAATACAGGCCCAAAATCAACTCCAAATGGCCGTAAAACTTCCAAAAAATCCTTTTTTTTTTTTTGACATGGTCTCTCCTCTACTTCCTCCTCTCTTCACGCCATGCTAAATGGTAAAAATCAAAACCTAACTCTCCTTTATTCCATGGATTCCAAAATCCATTTAAACATAATTAAACTTAAAAATGCCTCCAATTAGCGTTTAGGCTAAATTTAATTTTATTTATTAATTTTAAATGAAACTATATGCCACATTTCAAAAGGAATAATTACCACATAAGTTAATGCCAAAATAACTCATAAGTCGAATTCCATAAAAATACCATTTTAATCAAGCATCATTTAAATGCCAAGCTCATTAACCAAGCAAATTAAAATGTCATGCATTTATTACGGTTGAGTCAAAAACATCTAGATAATCTTTTTGACACTGTTATGTTGCTTAACATGCCATCACAAATTAGGCTTAGGCTAGATCACATAACCGATATCTTAGGTTAGTTAGGCTAGCAAATGATATTAAATAATATCACACGGAAGCTACCAAAACGTTGTCCCCGAATCAAAAGGGTGAGTGCTAACTCACGGAAGAGTGGGCACTTGTGCGTATACTCACATGTGTATGCACACAACTATGCTAGCTTATATAAATAAGTATATATGCTCACATACCTATAATCATACCCATATGGGTATATGGATGAATGTCCATTCCTTCGTGTTGTATACTCATACCTTTGATGAATGACTAACGAAAACACAAACAAAATAAACCAACAAGAAACAACCAAAGCAGTTATTATTGATATTGAGTTCCAAAAGTGGGATGTTATACTAAGGGTGGGAAATGTTTCTAACTTGTCATTTTTTGATTTTTTGGCAAAATGGAAAATTTGGCTCCATGGCTCTACCTTTTTCAAAGTTGCCTACGTGGCATGTTCTCATTGGTTGGGGATTGGCAGAAACCGGGCCTCCTTTGAAATTTTGGTTTCATTTTGTAAAATTTTCAAAATCAAAATTTGGCCCAAAACCCATGCAGTAATGGGAGGAGGACACATGGCAAGTATTTTGGTCAAAGGGCATGTAGATGATGGAGGAACTAGGAGATTTTTTTGTTTTTGGCTCAAAAGGTTAAAGTAAACTTTTGGCTTGAAGCCCGTGACCAATTACAGGTGAACACATGTCCAGGAAAGGTTAGAATGGGGGGGCGGATTTCTTTGTGACTTTTAAGTTTTATTTTCAAAAGGATCAAAGTAAAAATTGGGTGAAGTTCCGGAACTAACGAAGAGAGGACACGTGTCCAAAATTTGCAAAAATGGAGGAAGGGGCCAAGGAAAACTTAGTGATTTTTGCTTTGTTTTCTAAAGGTGAAAAATGGATTATAGCCCCACTCCAATCAGGTGGAGACACGTGTCCAAAAATTCAAAAGTCAAATGCCTTGTGTGAATTTTTGATCAAAATGAAGAGGCAAAGAGGTTCGAAGCCTTTTGGGGAGACACTTTTGAAATGTTGTATTATTGGAAAAATGTTTTAAAGTCAATAATTATGAGCGCATCCTGACAAGGTTAATTTTTAGGCTTGTGTGGGAGTGCGGAGCTGGAGGTAAAAGGGAAATTTTTCCTTTTAGAAAAATAGGTTAAAATTGTAAAAGGGAAGCGTGCCTCTCCGCAAGCAATCCAATTGAGACACATGGCCATTTTTGAAGGTCAATGAAGAGCGCGGGCACGGTGAGTTTTGAAGTTTTCAAATTTTGCAAGGGAGGTGTGATGGAAAAAGGATAACATGGTCCCGCATCGAATCGGGAGACCACCATGTGGAAGGAAGAAATTGGGTGTGCGGGCCCATGAAGGTTTTTGGGAAAATTTTCCTGTTTCCAAAAAAGGAGTAAAATGTGAAGAATTGTCCCGTGGTTTCATTGGGACCCACCTTTTGGACACATGGTAGGCCCGGAAGAAGCGATGGGGAAAAGTAGTGAAATTTTCCAAATTTTCAAAAGGTTATAAGTTGAATATTATTAACCCTGGGCCTGATCTAATCATATTTTGCCACGTGTCCAGCCTTATCCAAAAATAAAAAAGGAAAATCAAGCTTATTTTTGAGTCTCATCTTCCACGTGGAGGGCTAGGATTAAAAGTTAAACTTTGATCAATGGTTGCTATGTATTCTTTTGTTTTGGCTGCCATAGGAGCTCCATGAAGCTTGGAATCATGATTTTTGTATCAAATTTCATCAAATTTTAGATGATTCTGTGTCGTCTTGGCCTTCAAAGATCATTGGCACCACTCTCATGGCTTGATTCTTTGATCTAGGGTGTTTTTGATATAATTTTTCTCAAGCCCGAGAAAAAATGTAAAAGTCAGATCTAGAAATTACATAAGTGAATTTGGAAAGGTAAAAGGTAAAATGATGAGTGAAAAGGTGTCTGCGTATGCTCCAATGATGAAAAACGTGCCTCCAGGATGGATAATGATCTGAAATTTTGTAATGATTTAAACTTTTTGCACACCTGGCATCCATCGAACGTTTTTCTATTTGATGTCCCTTTCTGCAAATCATGAAGATTGTTTGTAACAAACTTGATCCCATGGCATATTATTTTCTTGGTAAAGAAGGCTCCAATGTGGCATGAAGTATAGAAGGTATTTTTGAGAAATGAAAATGGTCAGAGATTGAAATTCACAAGAATTTTTAAAGAGAAGTCCATCTTCTGAGAAACCCTCCAAAAACCTGGTTAATGTCTTCTGTGTTAGTTCTTCATGATTGTGAGTTGGTTACAAGTGTATAGCCATCACACAACTCTGAGATTGTTGATGAAACTCTCCCCTACTGATGAATCTAACAAGCTTTTGAATTAATTCTGTGTTTTTCTGGGCAATATGATGTCTGTTATCATTTCTAAATTCCTGCAAATAGTTTTCATTGTTCTTGTTGCAATCTTGCATTGAAAGTCTTTACTAAATCACACAGATCTCATTCTTATTGATAGTTTAGTGGCACTTGTAGTTTTGTTCATCAGAAGAGATTTCATCTGGAATTGAAAATAAGCAGATTTAAAATCACTTCACCTTCATTTGTCAATTGAGATTTCTTGTAAGCCTTTGGGGGTACCTTAGGCATGGTTTGATCAAGGATTTTTGTGTTTAATTGAGTTCTTTACTTCAATATTTTGTGGTGAGGTCTCAAAGATTGTGTGAAGAGTGTAACCTGGGCTTCCATATGTGCCTCTTCTGGTTGAAAGAACATCCTGATTGTTTGAAGCATTTTATCTGATAGTTGTTCAAGTATTGTAGAGGTTGTCAAAGATCTGACATATTCAAGTTTGTCTTGTCAATATCCCACCACAAAATCACCTAAAAATAGATCCTACCCTGTACTACCCTGATTTGCATTTGTGTACCCATAGAAGATCAAAATCCATTTGTAAAAGTATGCATGAATAGATCAGGATTTCAATGTCTCTAGTAACCTTTGCCTTGTTTTGAGAACATACCCATGTTTTGGAAGTGACAACTTGTGAGAGTTCAGATCTGGGGTGTTGATCATGTTTTCATCAAGGTCTTCATCATAGAATTCAAGCAAAAGGAAGGATATCTTCATCTCCTTCACCATCACAAGGTTACAAATAGGTCCTCTTACCTTGGTTGCAAGGCACAACCTAAAACAGCTAGGACAAGATCAAGTCCTATTGGAGTTCTATCCATCTCTCCACAAATATGAGTGCTAGTTAGATCATATCCCCGACTACCAACGACATAAAAACATGGTCTAATATGTCTCTAAGCTCCATAACATATCTTGGTGCTACTCGGTGAAAAGGAGAACAAATTTGGGTACTAACATGAGTGACACCACTTATCAGGGGACTTCTTGAAGTTTCTTGGGGTTTTTGAAGTGTTTAAAGAGTTTGAGCATTTGTGCATTTAAGTATTTGAGGAGCTACATTGTTGAAATATCATTCTATACTTCAGATTTGCAAGTTTTAAACAAAAGTTTCAAGCTCTGTCTGCCCTTTTCAATTTCCCAGTAGTTCATATACTTTTGTTGCATTGTGATTGATTGATTTGAGAAGAAGAAGGTTTGATTTATAAGGATTTGTAAAGTTTTCAGTGCTAGCAAACATTTGACAAAATATTTTAGTGCATTTACACAACTAGGGTGAAAGTCCTTAGTGGCGACTCCATGCTGATTTGATCTTGAAAATACCAGTTGTCTTACCTCTCTGTCATTTATAATTTGTTGCTCAAATCTGCAAAACTGGAAGGAAGAAGATCTCTCTTCAGTAGAGACTCTGCTAAGAAGTTGTTTACAGATTCAAGAAACTCAGAGCTAGAGGGAAGAAAAGTGTGGAAGGTTTTTGGAGACTTGACTGCAAGAAAAGAGATCCCCATTGTTGAATTTGAAGGTGAGCAGCCTGTTATTGAGGATTGTAATTCTTCCTTAAGTAACTCGATTCAGACAATCCCATTGCTGATTTGCATTCCCCATCAGGTGAGGGACCTTCTTGTGCATTTGAAAGGCTTGCTCCTAAATCTGCTCCTGTATTTTCTAAATTTGCTAGAGTTTATCAAGAGGGAGAGCCTTTAAGAGAGATCCATTTTGAAGATTACATTCCCATTCCCCAAAGACCTCTCACTCCTTCTCATTCTATTTCTCCTCCAAGATCACCACCTCAAAATAATATGGCTCAGCCTCCACCTAGACCTCCATTTGTTGTTAACACCTTTGGTCCTATCAATTTTAGAGGGATGGCTGGGTATCCTAATGTTGTCCCACAAGATGTGAGAAATAGGTTACCAAAGTTTCAAGGTAATAATGCTATGACTGGAGATCAACATCTCAAAATTTTTATTAACATGATGGAAGAATTTGAGATAGAGTTTGAGGATGTCTATGTAAAATTGTTCATCCACACCTTAGAAGAGGATGCAAGGGATTGGTATAAGGCTCTGCCTGATAATTCTATTGACTCATGGGTAGAGATGAACAATGCTTTTAGATTGCAATATGGAGACAAGATTGATCCTAGATTCCTCTTATCTAAGTTTGAGAATATCAAGAAGAACCCAAATGAAATGGTTCATGATTTTAACACTAGGTTCAATAAGACATTGAGAAGACTACCTATTAATCTGAGGCCTTGTGATGAATCTTGTTTAATCAAATATGTAGATGCATTTGATAAAAAGGCAGCCTATTACTTGAGAGACAAAAACCCTACAAATTTGAGGTAGGATTTTACCATGGCACTGCAGATTGAAAACAATATTAAAGCCATTGGTAAACCTCTCAAGAGGGATGGTGTGAAGTTAATAAACCCTGAAAAACCTCAAGTTAGAAAGGGTTTGATTTGGAGGATGTTGTCAAAACTTTGGCAAGGTGTTGTCAAAGAAATTTCATACAAATTAGCTTGGGCTGAGAAGGAATTGGCCAAAGTTCACAAGGTCAACAAAGAGCACAAAACCATGACAGATTTTCCAATCATCCTAGGGGTGATCCAAGACAAGATGACAGAGGTAAAGGACCTATGGGAGGGGGAAATAGACAACCCCAAGCAAGTGAAAGTAGATTGGTTCCTGACCCTCTAACTACTAGGGTTGCTGCTGTTGAAGAAGTTGCTTTGATATTTATTGGTGTGATAGATGTTTTCTTCCCCATCCTCCATGTGAAGTGGACTAGCAAGTTGATGAAGATGATAATGAGGATGGAATTGATGATGAAATTTGCATGGTGGGCTGCTCCCCAAGTTCACAACAAGCAATAACTTTAACAGAGGTAATAAGTGCAAGGACTGCTGCAACCTTTTGGGATTGCATAGAATGGGTACCACTTCTTTCTCCTTCTCTTTCTTATGAGGTAGATGTAGTTCAAGCCTTTGAAATTCCTAACAATGACTTTGAATATCTAAGATCTTTGATGATTAAAAAGTATGATGGTGGTATCCCTTTGGAGGAAGATAGACAACTATTAATGAATGTTGTTGTTGGTCAAGAGAAAGAGTATAATACTAGAAGCAAAGTTGTTAAGGGAGCTAGTCCTCAAGCCAAACCTAAGACACCCTTGCTCACAAGCATTCCCAAAGAATCTCCTAGAAGGGAAACACCTGCCAAGAATGCTACTATCCTATGCAAAAATTTTAGTCCTCCTCATGCCCAAGTTGCCAAGAATCCCTTGCCATCTAGTGAATCTATTTGTCTCCCTTCCAATGTTGTCTTACCAAAGAATGTTCCCTATGATATAGCCCAAGTATTGAGCCAAATAAAAGTGAGTGTTCCAATCATTGAGTTTCTTAGAATACCTGAGCACAAGAAGAGGGCATTTGAATACTTGGGATTGAAGGAGGAAAAGAGTACCCCAAGTAGAAATGTGAACATTGTTGAAACTCCTCCTCCAATCATTATAGACCTTGGAACACCACCAGCATTGGAGGATCTTGGGAGGCTCCTGAGGTGTATTTGGGAACATCCTTGGTTAATTCCCAATTGAATGTTGATCCATTCTTTACAACTTTGGTCATAAAGGATAGGTTGCTTCACAATTGTATGTTTGATTCGATGCATCATGTAATGTCATGCCTTTAGAAGTCATGAATGAGTTGGATATCAAGGTGACAGTAGCCTATGGGAAGTGTACTACCATGGATTCAAGAGAGGTGCTGGTGGTTGGTTGTGTGAAGGGTTTGGTGGTGTAACTTGCAGCCTATCGGGTAAGAATTTGAAACTTGATGTTGTAATTGTTGACTGCCTTGCCAAATGGGGTATGATTTTATCAATAAAATGGGCTGCAAGTGTGGGTGGCAGCATTCATATGGACATGTATTTTTCACTATTCCCATTGAAGGTAGCCTTGTCAAAATTTATGGTGAAAAGAAAATGTTGCACCTAATTGAAGATCCCAACAATGCTTCCTATGAAGTGTTGTTTGCTGATGTAGATGCTGAGAATTTCATTGGTTTTGCTGATGGAAAAGAAAATAAGATGGACAAATCAAAGTGCCTTGAGATTGTAGGTTCTCCATGGACCTTGCTATTTGATGGAGCTTGCTCCAAATTTGGAAATGGTGCTGGTATAGTTCTGCTTTCTCCTAGCTTGGAAGAGTTTGCTTTTTCCTTCAAGCTTAATTTTGAATGTACCAACAACATTGCTGAGTATGAAGCCTTGTTGTTGGGTCTAAGAATTACATGGAAGTATGGTGTCAAGGACATCATTGTCAAAGGAGATTCAGAGCTGGTTGTCAAACAAGTGAGAAAACTATATGCCACAAAAAATCGGTGAATGAAGCAGTATAAGCATGCAGTTTGGGATCTAATTGAAATGTTTGATTCCTTTAACATTGTTTACCATGACAGAGGTCTTAATGTTGTTTCTAACAAGTTGGTAGTGTTGGGTTATAGATTTGGAAATTGCATCGTTTCACCTTATTGTGAATACAATATTGAAGTGCTAACCAGGCTGTTGTCCTTGATAATGTGAAACATTGAAAAGTTTTTAATGATGATGCTCAAGTGCTAAGGTTATTATAGAACCAAGGTGAGTTTATAGATCATAATATTGATTGGGAGCTAATGGTATGTATGACTGAAGGAAGAGAAACTTTGTTTGAGAAAGATATCATACAATTGAAAACAAACACCATTCCTAGAGGTCTTGTTGCACTTGAATCAAATTTTAACAATGTTGATTGCATCATCAATAGAAGTATGTTTGCCTCAAGGGATGTGGAAGAGCATAACTTAGGCACTGATGATAAACCAAGGAAGATTTGGTTGGGCAAAAATCTAAGTAAAGAGGAAAAACAGTCCTATGCCCAACTCTTGAAAAAATATCAAGACTGCCTTGCTTGGTCCTATTCCGAGCTAAAGGCATATAGAGAAGACTTGTTCCAACATGAGATCCCTCTTGAGGCCAAGACTAAGCCATTTAGAAAAAGGAAAAGGCTAATTAATCCACTTCTCTCTATGAAAATGCAAGAAGAGTTGAAGAAGTTGAGAGATGGAGGTATTATTCAGCCCACTAGATATTCATCTTGGGTTGCAAACCTTGTGCCAGTCAGAAAGAAGAATGGAGACATCAGGCTTTGTGTGGATTTTAGAAATCATTAAACAAAGCATCCATGAAAGACGAATACCCCTTACAAAATATGGAAAATATGTTGTAGCTAGTGACGAGGGTTTGAGTTTCTTTCCACATTGGATGGATTCTCCGGTTACAATCAAGTGGTAGTCAAGGAATCGAAAGACTTAAGACAACATTCACTACTCCTTGGGGAACATATGTTTTTGTTAGGATTCCCTTTGGTTTGATGAATGATGGTGCCACTTTTCAAAGAGCAATGGATGTTTTTTTTCCGGTTACATCAATGACTTTATTTCAGTTTACCAAGATGATGTGACAAAGTGTTTTCAAGGTAGAGAGGTGATCACTTGCAACATTTGGAGAAGATGCTAATCAGATGTAAGGAGTATGTAATTTCTCTTAACCCAAAGAAGTGTCATTTTGGCATGCAAAATTCCAAGTCTGTTGGTCATATTGTGTCAAAAGATGGAGTTATGATTGACCCTAAGAGGTAGAAGCAATCAACAAAGTACCTATCCCAAGAACCAAGAAAGGAATCCAATCTTTCTTTGGTAAATTTAATTTTATTATAAGGTTTGTATCTAACTTTGTTGAGTTGACTCTTCCAATTACATCCATGCTAAAAAGGACCAAGTTATCAAATGGGAAGAGGCTGCCATTCAGGATTTTGAAGGAATCAAAGAAGCACTTAAACATGCACCTGTTTTGGCAGCTCCAAACTATAAGAGGCCTTTCCAAATCTTTTCCTTTGCCTCTGAGTATACCATTGCTTTTGTTTTTGCTATAAAAGGATGAGAATGGGGATGAGAGGCCTATTTCCTTCTTTAGTAAGGATTTACAAGCAGTTGAGATGAAGTATACAATCATGGAGAAACAAACATTTGCCTTGGTGAAAGCAACAAAGGTTTTTAGGCCTTATATATTGAGTTCAAAAGTTGTTCTTATGTTCCCCCACCCATGGTGAAAGACATCTTATTAGAGATGGAAATCTCAAGAAAAAAATATGTAGATGGGTGAACAAAGCTGCAAGAGTATGATATGGACATTCAAACCACAAAGTTAGTATGAGGTTTGGGTCTTGCTTAAGCTCATGGTGAGAGCAACTTGCGAGAATGTAGAAGTGAATCAACTAGAGGAAGAAAGGGAAGATATTCTTGAGAAATTGATGAATTTATTAGTGGTACAAAGATGTGATCTTTACCTCATACACCTATGCTTCCCCGATCACTTAAAAAAAATAAAAAGATCCCTCAAGCTGGATTCTCAAAATTATATCATCACAAACCTTGGGTGGGCTTGGAAGAACCACGAAGGTGTCCTTTTGAAATGCATAACTGAAGATGAAGCTCAGGAATAGTTTTAATTTCCATGGGGGAGTTTGTGGAGGACAATTTGTTGGGAGGGTAATAGCACATAAGATCTTGAGAGATGGTTATTGGTGGCCTACTCTCTTCAAGGATGCAACCATCTTTGGTTAGAAAATGTGATAGTTTCAGAGTGTTTCTCTGGAAGACTAAAAGCTTTAGGCTCCCTTCCTTTGCAGTGTATATCAATTGAAGCCCCTTTCAAACAAGGGGGAATGAACTTCATTGGTGAGATTTAAGATTCTTCTAGTGTTGGCCATAAGTGGATTCTTGTAGCCACTGATTATTTTACAAAGTGGGTTGAAGCAATCCCATCTAAGAAGGTAACACACCAAGTAGTTATGGACTTCTTGTTAAATCATATCATATGCAGATTTGGAGTTCCAAAGTCAAGATTGTAGCTGACAATGCCATGTGCTTTAGAGCCAAACATTTAATGGCAATGTGCAAGGAATATGGAATCAATTTGACTTATTCTTCAAACTATAATCCCCAAGGGAATGGACAAGCTGAGTCCAGTAATAAGAACTTGCTAAAGATCATCAGAAGAACCTTGGAACTAAACAAGAAGAGGTGGGGAGAAAAAATAAAGTTTGTAGTTTGGGCTGATAGAATAACTCCTAAAAGAGCTACTGGTAAAAGCCCATTTGAATTGGTGTATGGAACTCAGGATTTGCTGCCCTTACATCTGTAATTATCTTCATTTCAGTTTTCCAACAATTGGAAGATCAAGAGCTCAACCCATATGAATCAAGGATCAATCAGATTGTTGAGCTTGATGAGGAGAGAAGAGCATCCCATCAAAGGCATATCAGATTTAGAGAGAAATTGAAGAGATTGTTTGACAAGAAGGTCACTCCTAGAGCCTTCAATGTTGGAGATCTAGTTTTGTTATGGGATAGTAGGCATGAAGACAAGGGCAAGCATGGAAAATTTGATGCATTGTGGATGGGCCCTTATGCCATTGATATCAGAATTGGTGAACATACCTTTTTTCTCAAAGATTTAGATGGGGAATTGTTGAACCTCGCCTATTAATGGTAGAACATTTAGAAACATTTCTTGGATTAATCCCCAAATTTGAGGTATGCACCAATTATATAGTTGTATAGTCTTTGTTTTTTCTTTGTTTTTGTTGTTTTGTTGGTTTGTGGTTTGCCCTTGTTCTTGGCAGCCATTCTAGTTAGTTTTAGTTCATTTTTGGAGGATGCTTCTAGTTTTTGTTGCCCTACATTTTAACTCATTTACCCAATGGATATTTTGGCACTTGGTCTATGTTTTGTCCTTATGGCACTCACTGGGAGTGCCCATCCCCAAGAAAGAGCCAATGTTGGTGCCATTTCTGAGCTTGCACCATGTTGCCCTACTTTTTCAAATCCATTCTTGCTTAGAAATGTTTTATCTTTCGGTTTATGATCTACAATTCCTCCCCTTCAGTTGAATGCTTCAAAATGCTCATAAACTTGTTGTTTTGCCCTGGTTTGAGAGAAAAATCCATGTTTGCCCTATTTGTGCCCTAATTTTTCCAAATTTGTGGGCTCTTCCATTTTTCCCTTTGCCCGATTGTGAAAAAATGAAATTGATCGATTCATACTTGTTTGTATTTGAAAATCCAATTTCTAGATCAAAAATGATGTAAAAACATGTTTCAGTTGATTCAAAATTGAAAAAATCTACCATCCTTGATGAAAAAATTGAATTCTAGGGCATCCCTTGAATTTTTTTTTTTGATGAGCCGATGGGTGTCATTTTCCGTCAAATTATTCCTATTCATGCATTGGCAATGTGGTGGGTTCTTATTGGCCAAGGAGTGGTGAGAAATGTTTCTAACTTGTCATTTTTTTTATTTTTGGAAAAATGGCAAATTTGGCTCCACAGCTCCACCTTTTCCAAAGTTTCCTACGTGGCATGTTCTCATTGGTGGGGGATTGGTGGGCGGTTGGGTCTCCTTAGAAATTTTTGGTTTCATTTTGCAAAATTTTCAAAATCAAAATTTGGCCGAAACCCTACAACCAATGGGAGGAGGACACGTGGTAGTATTTTGGTCAAAGGGCATGTGGATGGCGGAGGAACTTGGAGAATTTTGGTGTTTTTTGGCTCAAAAGGTTAAAGTAAATTTTGGCCCGAAGCCCCATGACCAATCATAGGTGGACACATGTCCAAGAAAGGTCAAGAATGGGGGTGGATTTCTTGGTGACTTTGAAGTTTTATTTTCAAAAGGATAAAAGTAAAAATTAGGCTTGCTTAAGTTCTAGAACCAACCAGGAGAGGACACATGTCCAAAATTCAAAAATGGAGGAAGGGGAGACCAAAGGAAAACTTAGTGATTTTTTGCTTTGGTTTCTAAAGGTGAAAAATGGATTGCAGCTCCGCTCCAATCATGTGGAGAAAAGTGTCCAAAAATCAAAAGTTAAATGCCTTGTGTGAATTTTTGATCAAAATGAAGAGGCAGAGGTTCTGGAAATTTGGGAGACACTTTTGAAGTTTTGTATTATTGGAAAAATGTTTTAAAGTCAAAATTATGAGCGCATCCCGACAAGGTTAATTTTTAGGCTTGTGTGGGAGCGTGGGCCACCATGAAGGTCAAAGGAAATTTTCCTTTTGGCAAAATGGGTTAAAATTGTGAAAGGGAAGCGTGCCTCTACAGCCAATCCAAGTGAGACACGTGGCCATTTTGAAGGTCAATGAAGAGTGCGGGCCGCCGGTGAGTTTTGAAGTTTTCAAATTTTGCAAGGGAGGTGTGATGGAAAAAGGATAGCATGGTCCCACATCAAATTAGAGACTGCCATGTGGAAGGGAAGAAATCAGGTGTGTGTGGGCCTCACGAGGTTTTTGGGAAACTTTTCCTTTTTCCAAAAAAAAATGGAGTAAAATGTGAAGAATTGTCCTGTGGTTTCATTGGGACCCACCTTTTGGACACGTGGCAGGCCCAGAAGCGGGCGGTGAAAAGTGGAAATTTTTTCAAAAGGTTATAAGTTGAATATTATTAACCTTGGGCCTGATCCAATCGTATTTTGCCACGTGTCCAACCTTATCCAAAAATTAAAAAAGGAAAATCAAGCTTATTTTTGAGTCTCATCTTCCACGTGGAGGGCCAAGATTAAAAGTTAAAGTGTGATCAACGGTTGTTGTGCATTCTTTTGTTTTGGCCGCCATGGGAGCTCCAGGAAGCTTGGAATCATGATTTTTGCATCAAATTTCATCAAATTTTAGATGATTCTATGTCGTCTTGGCCTTCCAGGATCATTGGCATCATTTTCATGGCTTGATTCTTTGATCTAGTGGTGTTTTTGATATAATTTTTGCTCAGGCCCGAGAAAAAATGTAAAAGTCAGATCTGGAAATTACATAAGTGAATTTGGAAAGGTAAAAGGTAAAATGATGAGTGAAAAGGTGTTTGCATGCTTCAATGATGAAAAATGTGCCTCAGGATGGATAATGATCCGAATTTTTGTAATGATTTAAACTTTTTGGCATACGGCATTCATGAATGTTTTTCTATTTGATGTCCCTTTTTGCAAATCATGAGGATTTTTTGTAACAAACTTGATCCCATGGCATATTATTTGCTTGGGAAAGAAGGCTCCAATGTGGCATGAAGTATATAATGCATTTTTGAGAAATGTAAATGGTCGGAGATTGAAATTCATGAGCAAATTTTTGAGAGAAGTCCATCTTCTGAGAAACCCTCCAAAAACCTAGTTAATGTCTTCTGTGTTAGTTCTTCATGAATGTGAGTTGGTTACAAGTGTATAGCCATCACACAGCTCTAATATTGTTGATGAAACTCTCCCCTGCTGATGAATCTAACAAGATTTTGAATTAATTCTATGTTTTTCTGGGCAATATGATGTCTGTTATCATTTCTAAATTCTGTAAATAATTTTCATTGTTCTTGTTGCAATCTTGCATTGAAAGTATTTACTAAATCACACAGATCTCATTCTTATTGATAGTTTAGTGGCACTTGTAGTTTTATTTGTCAGAAGAGCTTTCATCTGGCATTGAAAATAAGCAGTTTAAAATCACTTCACCTTCATTTGTTAATTGAGATTACTTGTAAGCCTTTGGGGGTACCTTAGGCATGGTTTGATCAAGGATTTTTGTGTTTAATTGAGTTCTTTACTTCAAGATTTTGTGGTGAGGTCTCAAATATTGTGTGAAGAGTGCAACCTAGGCTTCCATATGTGCATCTTCTAGTTGAAAGAACATCCTGATTGTTTGAAGCATTTTATCTGATAGTTGTTCAAGTATTGTAGAGGTTGTCAAAGATATGACATATTCAAGTTTGTCTTGTCAATATCCCACCATAAAAACACCTAAAAATAGATCCTACCCTGTACTACCCCTGATTTGCATTTGTGTACCCACAGAAGATCAAAATCCATTTGCAAAAGTATGCATGAATAGATCAGGATTTCAATGTCTCTAGTAACCTTTGCCTTGTTTTGAGAACACACCCATGTTTTGGAAGTGACAACTCGTGAGAGTTCGGATCTCGGGGTGTTGATCATGTTCTCATCAAGATCTTCATCATAGAATTCAAGCAAAAGGAAGGATATCTTCATCTCCTTCACCATTACAAGGTTATAAATAGGTCCTCTTACCTTGGTTGTAAGGCACAACCTAAAATAGCTAGGACAAGATCAAGTCCTATTGGAGTGCTATCCATCTCTCCACAAATATGAGTGCCAATTAGATCATATCCTTGGCTACCAATGACATAAAAACACATTCTAATATGTCTTTAGGGTCCATGCCATATCTTTGGTGCTGCTCATACCGAAAAGGAGAACAAATTTGGGTACCAACAACTCCAATATTCATTTTGTCACTTTGACTTTTCTATTAGGGTTTTGATTGCATCTGTAACCTACAAAACAAATTTCTACCTACACATGTCCACAAATGACATCAAATCTAATAAATAGATGTAGAATGTTGAGTCAGAATGACCCCAGTGGTCACTGAAGAGTGAACTTATGACCGAGCATTGCACTACATCTTAGACTCCATGTAGTTCTTTGTGCTTGTGTGTGTAATGATGCCCTAGGTTTCCCTTGAACAAGTTTCACGATGATAGCGAGCTATATATAGATTATATTGAGTTTGCCAAATGTGTGTGATGGAATAAAATGAACTCCCTTCCTATGTTGTGTATGAATAATAATGAATCCCTTGCCCCTTGTATGGATGTGCTAGATGTATGCCTTGTAGTGATTTTGTGCCTTTGTGCAAGATTAGTGTATACACCTAATTTTTAGCACTTTTTATTTTCATACCTATTACTAATAATTTATCTTTTCAGGTTAGAGGTTGCTAATGCATATATCTATGGAACATGTGCCTTAAGGGGATCATTTTGGGATAGGGGTATGGTTATTCACGTAACCATTGGGTTAGGGATGATACATTGAGAGAGAACAACTTTTAGTCCCATTTATGTATTTCTTTTGCTCTTATCCTCATGTTTTGCTTCACATTCTTTGACATATTGTTTTATCATGAACTAATTTATTTTTTCCAGCATTATCCTTATTTTCCATGACACTTTACACATATCCCTTTGCATTTTCCTCCCTTATCTATGCTATCACCATGAGCGAGTGATTGCGTTAATGCAAATTCAAATTCCCGTTGACACCTTTTCCCGTGGGTGATGGAATCCGTATAAATACCCAAACTCTCATTTTCACATAAGATCATCACATCATATCATAAACAAACTCATCATTATCTTTTCTCTCTTGTGCCAACTTGCACCTACTTACTTAGCTTCTGTATTTCTTGCATCTTGACTCTTGGCTTGAAGACTATTCTTGTTTGGATTGGGTTACTTACAATTTTGGGTCATCTATAGTGAGATAGGACTGGATTATTTCCCCTTCTCCACTTGAAAGTTGTTCTCTCTTGGTGTATGGTCCTTTGGGAGATAGATGCATCAGCAACCACCCCATAACAAGTAAGTTCTCTAACCCATTTTTCATTTTGTATAGAGTAGTTTCCTACATTGCTATATACTCTATGTTAGCTTAGTATTTTATGGACATGCTAGGTTAACATATTGTATTTTAGATCTTAATTTTATGTTACATGATTTACTTTGGTTAGCATAGAATTTGCATGCTTCTTTTATTCACAATCTCCCCCATAGTGCTAATACCTCGATAGGGTTCCTTCCTCTTCTTCGACCTAGGGCCTTGGAAACCTTAGGTTGTCCTAGTGTAAGGGTTACTTACCTTGGGGTATGCGATCATAGCAATCCATGTATCCCCTTTATTTATGTCCATTTTTGTGCTAGTCTTGGTGTGTCCATTACTCATTTCCTCAAATACACTGGTTGAATGGATGATAAGAGCATATGATGTCTAGACATATTTTTTCCCACCATACATCCTTGGTGAAACCGATGTGAATATTATTTTTTCCCTTATGATTGAGAAAAAATCGTTAAAATAACCCACTTTAAAATTATGTCTTGTTTTAGTCCTTAAAATTTCTAAAAACCATAAAAATCCATTTTCTCATACACCATTAGTCCCTATGTCATTTATGTACGGGGCCGATTATGTCTCTGTCTTATCTAGATCCTATCACAAACGCCTTTGGACCCTATGAAACCCTTTTTACAGGGCCGATTGTGTTGGTAGCTTATTTTTTTGAGATTCTTTTGGGTCAGATCAACACTCCATCATGGAGTATCTTGGCCTGAGGCTCTCCAACTTTGGTGAATAGTCATTTTCAAAAATTAATCACCCAGAATCTAGTTTTCCTTTCTACTCATACTATTGTGTGATAGGAGCTAATAGGAAAAATTATAATACCCACAATAGTAATGTATTAGGTGATGAAGAGGAAGAGATTTAGATTGAGGAAATCTCTGATCTTCCACTTGAAATCCAAAATTCCTTGATAAGTTTCCTTAATACAAAGGGGAACTTGAATTAGTAATCTATAAACACCTCATTAAATTTGTTTCTAAGTAACTTGACAATAAGGTGGATAGTGGGAAGGCTCCCATGGCAGAATCATATAGAAATGCCTCTATTTTTGATCCCACTAATCTTATCTTATATATCATAGAAAAATGAGTTAGCAACAAACTTCCACTATGACCCAAATCCTTCAAATGCAAACCAATATGGTCCAAATGGTTAACTGTCGTAAGTAACTCGGGCTTTGGGGATGAAATTCCTCCACCTTTTCCTAATGGACCTAATGGGAACCTATTTCCCAACCTCCCATTTAAAAAAATTCTTGAGGGTATTCTAACAAAAGCCTCTAGAACCTTACATTTCTAGTATGGATATTGGAGGCATTGCCCCTTCTATCTCATATGATGGGTTAATCGATCCCACTTTAAAAATTAAAGCCTTTGTCAATATTTATAAATAATGGATCAAAATTAATTCTTATGATGCTAATAAAATCTTAGCTAAGACTCTTAGTGGAGATGCTTTGGAATAGTATCACACTTTAACCCCTGTTGGCATGGAAATTTGTCAAGTGGAAAAACTTGTGGAATCCAACCAATCACTCTGGGAATCCAAGTCACTCTACTTGAATGGTACAACTTCCATATTTGCATGTGGAAAAGTGGATTACAATGGTGGTCTTTTGACCAAAGATCCAACAGGGCACTCCACCGACCCCTGTGGCAAATCTAACAATTTCTTACTAGGGAAGGAACTTTATCGAGAGTGAGAAATGGAGTGGGAATATAGGTAGGAGAATTATTGTTGTGGGTAGAATATCAAATACCTACAACATTAATTAGAAATTTCATTACATGCATTTGGGGTTTTAGAAGAAGAAAAAATATGCAAATTAAGATATAAGACCAAATAGGATTCATTGGTTGTAAGGAACCAATTAATCCCTCAATCAAAGAGGCAAAAATTCCTTCTTTTATTATTGAATCCCAACAAAGTTTGTACATAGATTGAGAATAAGAGGAAAATGGAAGAAGATCAGCTATCTCTTTTATTTCTCTGTCTACAACGTATTCATGAGTTCACAAAATCAAAATATTGACCCTTGCAATGACATCGGGAAGCCATTAAATCTTTTACAAGAAATGGTTACTGATTCTACAACCATCTGTGCCCTTTTAGATTCTTAATCGTGAAGAAAACGAAAATGGTGATAAAACCAGATTTTCATAATTGTAACCATTATAATATTTTGGATCTTTGAATTTGAGCCTTCGATCTTACTTTTATAACTTTAAATCTAAGTCATCCATGTGGAGAACCCTATTAGCATGGGCACGAAGGATGCCCCTTGCATTTTATGACTTTTTAGGGATTTGGCAATTTTTCACATTTTGGTTTGTTGCCCGCATCGAATCCTAAGGTAACACATGGCACCACCTAGTTGGCCGCGGGGCAATTCAATCATGTCATTTTTACTTTATTCTGAAAAATCTCAAAATCTAAAAATCCTCCACGGCCCGTGCCTACGTGTTGACTTTTCAACATATGCACGTGTCCTCTTCTTATTGGCTATGGATGAATGTGGTTCAATCCATAACATTTTGAATTTTTATAGAAAGGACTCAAAGTTTAAAGTGCTCGCCGTCCCGCACCTCTCGTTGAATTTTCAACGTAGGTGTTGACACGTGTTCCCTTCGATTGGACGTGGGGCTGTGCTTGATTTATCCTTTCGGGCCATGGGACCAACTTGGATTTTTCCAAAAGAGAAAAGTTACAAAATAGCTCCCTAGCCCCGCCAGCCCGTTTTGGCAAAAATACCAACTTAGGTATGCCTAGCCATAACTTACAAAGTATAAGGAGTTAGAAGGAATTCCTTACCTTTTTGGAAAGGGGAAGAAATTTCCCATCAATGTACTTATATCTAGACATCCTTGAGTCCTTAGGAAGTACCAAATTTCCAAAATACTCTATTTTAAAACTTTTTAAAGGCACCAACTCAAAATTTTAGGTCAAGACTTCAAAAATGAAGGGGATTTTGAGGGTGAAAACACCCCTAACTCAATAGTGGAGTTAGAATCTCTAGTAACAACCTTAGTTAATGAATTCAAATACCATGATTTACTTGAAAATAACAACAATGTTTTCTTTAACTACGTACAACATGAGAATGCATCAGCTCAAATGTTCATCAAACATTGGAAAAACTTATCTACTAAGGTAGAACAAAATATGTCGAATGATAGCCTTTTCCAACTCTTCCTTTGAGCCTTAGAACCTCTCCTTCAAGTATAAGGTTAGGTCCTTTATCCTACCTCCTTGGATGAATCTTTTAAACAAGCTAAAAGATAATATTACCTCATGAGGGAGTTTGAGAAGGCTCCTCCTAAGACTCAAGAAACTAAACAGATACAAATCCTTCAAAAATCAAAGAACAAGAATGCCATGGATGATGGGGTCTCAGATACCCTTCCTCTTATGGATTTTGCAAATAGAATGTATTTACTATTGATAAAAAGCTACTAATAATAAGAACCAACTTTCCTATTATCAGCCATTAACTAAGGATGAGTTGAGAAAGCATATTCCTAAACCATTTAGTCAGATCCTTGATCCTTCTCGACCTATTCCCCAATGACATGATGAAAATAAATTTTATTGGTGGCACACCAATTAGGGCCATTCTCATGAGAATTGTTGTTCCCTTCGCACAACTTCCATAACTTTATTTTTAGGCCCTCAATTTGACCATGATGCCATCTCTAGAGAGTGCTTGATGAAGATGTCAAGGATTTTGATGCTCAAAGATAAAAGGATCATCATAATGCCATTAATCAAGCCAATAAATAACTTAAAGTTTTCTCTGACCCTATGCCTAATCATAGTTCAGAAAAATATCTAAGAAACCAAAAAGTACCCCAAAAAACGTGGTTGATCCTGACTATCCCCCTGAGAACACAGTGGCTATAAATGATGTGAGGCATGTGATAGCATATATAGAGCCAAAATACCCTCCATCAATTCAACCTAGAACTCATAGAGTCATTTATTCTTATTTCTTCTAAAATGGAATCCTAAATTTAAAATCCCATCTTTTACGAAGCCTTTGGCCCATGTGAAAAATAGTTATAGGGTGAAGGTGTCTAAAACTATTTCTCCAACCACATATGCATTTAGTCAGGATGATGGCATCAATCATAGAAAAACAATTTTTTTGAATATATCAGATCAATCCTCCTCTTTATGAGCATGTTTCTAAGGATTCCAAACACTCTTAGCCTATTGCTCAATCCAACCATGATGAGTGGGATCCTTTGGAAGTAATTTCTTAGATTCTAGACCAATTCCATTTTTAGATCTAATGTGCACATCACTAAGCCATCATGAGCATGTCATGAATAATCTGTTTGACATGAATATACCTTTCCCTCCTACTTTGGGGTAGTTTCCTATGCTACACGGTTTGGAAGAAAGTATCTTCCATTGTCGGTTGAGGAACTCTCCATTTGTACAGATCATACCACTAATATCCAAACTTGCATCCATTTTCTCATAGCAGTCATGATTCCCAATGAACTCTTGTTGTGGGCGAGATGATCCTCCACTCTTTATTTCTATACAAATTGGTCAAAACATAGTAAAAAACCCTCATTGAGAAGGTGTTGACACATGTATGGCCTCTTTATAATTCATTAAATCCCTTGGATAATCTATAAACAATCTCAAAACCATGCGTACTACTTGTCAAGGGTATGATCATGACAAATACACCCATGGGTTGTATTTTAATACCTATCACTATTCCTCCTAGGATAGTACACGTGAAGGTCATGGTCTTTAACTTTCCTTTATCTTATAACATCCTCTTGGTAGACCTTGGACCCATCGCATGCGTGTGGTTGCCTCTTTAGCATATCAATGTGTTAAGTTTTCACATCAAGGGAAATCTATAAAATCCAAGGTGACCCAAATCCTTAGAATTATGATACTCTCCAAAAAAGGGGACATATAAATTCCCAACCCTTCAAGAGATATCTCAATCCCATTCTAGGAATATCAATTTTTTAACTATCTAGTTGAGTCTCCTTGTGGTAATGCGGGTCATCCAGAGTTGGTTATGCACATGCCTCCCAATCTCTTAGATTCTGATGATGATAAACCTAATGAAATTATTGTTAGAATCAATACTTTTGATCTACCATATATTATCATCTCACAACTTCCTCCTAACTTGCAACCTTGTAAGAAGGATCCATCTATTCCCACTACTATTTCATGAACACCTCAACCTACACTTGAAAAAAAAGGTTCAACTAGAAACCATAGTTGATTCTTACATGATAGATACTATTACCCTTGACTATGATGATGGTTTTACACTTTGGACAATCCCCATTTGGCCAGTTACACCCAAATTCGGGACAGAGAGGTTCGATGTTATCAAATCTCCCTCCAAAGCATGCTCACTTGTGATGTGAATTTCATTATTGTATAAGAAGAACCTTCACAAATCGGTCAAGCCTCCTTCTAGAAGATCGGTGCTCGAGCCTCGAAAATCTTTTCAACCTCATCCTCTCCTCACGACACCATTAAATACCAATACATACCTCCTCATCTAAAAGAAGGGGAGTGTAAATTTGGGTTTGATTATGAAGTGATGACCTCATGGATGACAAAGTTCTATATGTACATACATCATCTATGCCAACCGGTATCAATTATTTACATTCTTCCCTACCTATTTCCCTTATGGATCCTCAACCTTCTAGGGCATATCCATATTGTACATGACATGAGGCCCTAGGGCACAATGTATTTGATTATAGAGCCTATCAAAAAACATGAAAAATATTGAAGATGAGATTAGATGAGATCAAGCTCGAAAGGCATCACAACCTTCCACTTTAGCCCCATTATATTGTTTCCATCATGGTTACTTCTCACATATCGAATCCTCTTGGAGCCACCCACCTTCCCCTAGACCATCTAGACCACAACCTACATATGGGCCTCCACCTCGCCTTGAGCCTTGCCCCACTCTCGATGAAATTTGACGTGGCATCCTTGCTTAGTTAGAGGACTGCATATATGACACTTTATTTGACACACGGTTTGAAGTCCATCGACATGTAGCTATTACTAAAGCATGCTATCAAGGACCTCATGACTCATGCACATAGTCATATCTTGAACCAAGTAGATGATATCATCACCGATACTCTACATTCATTCACCCCTCGTGGCTGACCACCCTTTTTAGAAATACCTTGACTACATTTTTATTTTGATTTGGAATCTTGAGTTTTCTTGGGATCTCTGCCCCCTTCGGTCTTTCACACATCTTTAAACTCTTTTATCCTTTCTTGGGATCTTTCACTCGCTTGGGTTTATCATCAATCTATTTTTCCTTGACATATCCTTCAATTGGAATGTCATAGTCTTGATCCCACCTCTTTTGGCTTTGACTCACCTTGGCCTTCCTTAGTGGATCGTTGTGGTCTTGTGCATCCTTTCTTAGGTTCATGACCTTTCTTGGATTTATTTTTATCTTTGGTAGAAAAATATTAGTTTTGATTCACCTATCCTTTCCTATGGAATCACCATGGTATTGTGCATCCTCACTTAAGATCATAGTCTTACTTGGATTTATTTACTTCTTTTATTCTTATGGCTTCTACCTCATTGTTTTATGTGCTTTTCAACATTTCCATTTGTCCTTTGAGATAATCATCCATGTTCTATTTATGTACACCTTCAATTTTTATGATATTACTTCTTCGTAGCTTCTACCATATGATTTTTTTCTCTTTTCGGATTGTTACTACCCACCGCTTGACTTTAACGCTCTCAAATTTCTTGATCTCAAAATTCTAAATCCATGACATCCATCCCATGGGCCCTTAGCTAGGTGATTTATATATTATTTTACTAATGTTCCCCTAGTGTTTCCTTTTAGTTTTACTTCTCTAAGGTTCTAGTAACATGGATGATGCCCGTATGTGCAAGACGACGAAAACTATCATGTATGCATTGGTAGGTATATTTCACTTTTAGCGAGCCCTTTCTTTACTTTTTGCATTTACTTTCATCTTGAGTGTTATGCATTTTCTTTCTCTGATTACCCCATGTTTCACTATTGCAACATGCGGTAATCAACAATGGGGCATATGTATACACCTAAATTTTCACGCTTTCTATTTTCATACATGTTACTAACAATTTCTCTTTTAGGTTAGAGGTCGTTAATGCATCTATCTCTAGAATGGGTGCCTTAAGGGGATCATTCTAGGATAAGGGTATGGTTATTCATGTAACCATTGGGTTAGGGATGATACATGGAGAGATAAAAATTTTGGTCCCATTTATGTATTTATTTTTCTCTTATCCTCCTATTTTGCTTCACATTCTTTTGACATCTCATTTTCTCATGACCTCATTTATTTCATCCTACATTATCCTCATTTTCCATCACACTTTGCACATATCCCTTTGAATTTTCCTCCCTTGTCGACGCCATTGCCCGTGGTGACTACATCGGTGAAAACTAAAATACCCTTCCAACACCTTTTCCCATAGGTGATGAAATCGGTATAAATACCCCTACTCTCATTTTCACATAAGATAATCACATCATATCATAAAGGATCTCGCTATTAGCTTTTATCTCTAGTGTAACATTCCTATTTTAAGACTTTAGAAACAAGGGAATTTTTTTAGTAATGTTCTCTATTCTAAATACGTAATTTAGAACACACATTCCAAAACAACCATTCTTATAACAGATAACCATATGCAACTATGATGACTCGGTAAGCTACCGATCTATTCATTTCATGACTCGGTGAACTACCGATCTATTCATGTTTAACGCTAAGTATTGAATACTTTCTGTATACTACATATACTTGGTTCTCTTACCCTGTTCTAGGTATTGAGTGATCTATCTAAGGAACCTAACTGAATAGTTGTTACCAATATTCATCTGCATCACAATCCTTAGACTAGGTGACATAGGACAACACAACCAGCAGCTTGCGATACTTTGGCCAAATATTTCTAACATACTATTCGTATTACTTATTCCTTGATGGCATACTCATCAATCTAGAATATGTCCTTCACCCCCACTCTATTGTTATCTAGAATGTCCTTTACTGACTTCTGTCAGTCCTCTTGCCCAAGGTTTAACCCTAGTTCTAGTTAACAATGTAGGTTATGATAGGAAGGAGCTCACAAAGACTTAGGATAGATTGGCATACTAGGTCAACCTAAGTCAACCCCGTGTGCCAAGGTACCCTGAGTCCTAGAGGGCTACTTCATATCGTAACTATGCTACTACCCAGTCCTAGAGAGAAACTAAGTTCAAGTCCAAAAGTGTGTAGATCTAGATGATCAATGCAGAAGGGTGTTGCCACATGTCAACTATAATGTTGTATCCTCGAGAAGATCCTAATCTTCTCGAAGGTACAACCCTATAGTTGGCATGTGCCAACATCCTACTAGAACAACCTCATCGTTGAGATATACATACCCCTAGGAGATTATTAAAGTTTAATTAATTTGGATTCTTAAAGGCAGATTTCAGCAACCCTACCCAAACTCTAATCCAACTCTCCCTAAGTTCTTTTCCAAATCAGGTTCCATTAACCCTTGCAGAACTTCCTTAACTTAAGATTGCTTTTGATGTTTATTAACTTTGGCTCAACAAGCAACTACCAAGAATAAAGGACAACAACCTCTTAAGTTCCATTTAATGTGACTTAACTATTCAAGGAAGTGTAACAACCACCGAGGTTGTAACTTAGTAGACTTTATTAAATGAAGTCTAATGATTATATTCATATCTTCCTTTTTCTTACTTTTTAATAAGAGAGGAAGAGTCTTCCTCTTCATGGTTAAGTTCTAGGGTTTAACACACCCTTTATGTCCTTTACAAATTCCATAGTTTTCATTGTAAGTTCATTACACGTTACCTTAATAATATGAATTGTTTAGATAAGAACATTGAATTTCTACAACTTATTTAGTTGCATCACATTTAGGGAAAATACTCTAATTCCCTTTTCCTACTTATCCAAAAATACTCATTGAATCATATAAATAACATGATGAATATCAACAAGATAGGATCCCATTTATTTTACAAAGGTACAAGATAATTTACATAACCTATGCAAGTAATTTCTCATTCTTCAATTCATTTACAAAACTTACACATTTACAATTTATGCAATTTAGGCATACTGCATGAAAGTAACCTTCATTCAAAAGAGAATAAATTTTCTTTTTCAATACAACTTAAGAACAAATCAGAATTCTTCACAAGAATCAACTTAGATCAGCCAATGCATCATATAAGTTTTTTCCTTCTTTTATCACTTACGAAGTCCATCTGCAAAATTGCTAGCATGGGTTAGTTCAATGAACTGAGCATGATAAGCACTAAGCCTTAAAACGAAGTGCATTCCACTAATTGTTCCAATAAAAACAACCCTACTTTAATGAACAACTAGTATTTCATACTCCTAAGCATAAGTAATATCAATAAAAAGAAGAGCAATACTAAACCAGGATTAACAAAAAGAAGAACATAATATAATCTATAAAATTTGTCTTACAAATTAAAGTATAATTGATCCCATCAATTATCTTTACCAAACAACAAATCATAACATATCATTGTTTCCAATCCTACCAAATATAATACAACACTTATCTTTACTATAAGATACATGAGTGTTTACAGCATATTCCCTCTTGGATGTTTCATCTAACTTTCAAGTAAAGAAGGAGAGAAACCATTCCCATTATGCCAAAGTACATAACATCAACAAGGTAGAAACATGTGTATATCATGATTTAAACTATTCCTTTAAAGGTCCTCTACTTTAAAATTCAACATTTTAAGGTATTCATCAAAACAGATCCATATGAAAGAAATCCAAGAAGGAATGATGGATTAACAGTCAACAACAAGTTTGAAATTTATTTTTGCCAACCTATCTTCAATCTCTTTCTACTTCATTTCAGTCAAATGACAAGTATAAAAAGACTAATAAACATTGATTCTCTTTTCCAATAAGAATAAAAATCAGGAGGTTCCAACCAATGAACTTAACCCAACTGCATTAGAAAAGGAGTCCTAACAGAATATGATCCCAATCTATAATCATTTCTTACAACTTAATTAAACAGTTTTACCTCCTCTCATACATATAGTTTAAGTTCATGCAAGAGTTCCAAAGAAAGAGAACAAGATCAACTTCAAGGAAAGAGAAAACTAAATGCTATCTTCCCTTCTAAATCTTCACATTATAATGCATGAATTCTACTTTCCATTAGGAACATTGTAACAATGAAGCTCATACACAGTCCAAGGACAAGTAAAGTTTCACAGTGTATCTGTTAAAGACTTAACAATATTTTATTGGACCAGAATAGCCTGAAGAAAACATACTAACATTTTTCCTTCTTAGAACACTTTACCATCAAATAGTGAAGTTCCATCAATCCTTACCATTAATTTTCTCTTTTTAAACTCGATAATAAAATAGTGAAGTTCAAACACAGTCCACAATCAATTTTGAATCACAATTTATCTTTCAAGACTTAACATTCATTTATTGGACCCAACAAGAGGTAAGAAATCTGAGTAGATGCTAACACTCAAAACTTCCCAATAGTTTAGGCAAGGCTAGAACTATCTCAACAGTATGTCAACGCATCACTACAAGAACTACAGATTGGGTTTCCAAACAAATGACAAGATCAAAACATCATATATATAATACGTACTTATCCAAGACTCAAATTACAATTCCGAGCACAATGTAAAGCATAAACTCCCTCAAAGGATCAAGATCATTCAAATGCTTATAACCAAGTTCGGGTAACATCATGTTCCCTCCTTAGTTTATAAAATAGTCAAAGGACTATAAAATCTGAACCAACACATCGTTCAGGTTACCATTTCAATTAAAAACACCAAGTAACAAATTGATTGTATAGTGTTGCATCACAATATCACAATCACATGAATTCATAAATACACCAGCACCATAATGCTAGATCGAATAAGAAGAAATTACTTATAAAACAGTTCATTCTAAGAAGAAATGCTTCCATTTTCAGTTAACATCCTTTCAAACCCTGTTTCCCAACTCAAACGGGATGTAAGATGCTTGACAGAGCTCAGACTAGATGACTTAAAAGCCGGGTTCATAAAGAACCTCCAAAAACATTTAATATGGTCATAAGAACAAGAATTCACAAGCACCATGCCATATGAGACTTCAAACAACAGTCTAGTTTATCCAAGATAACAAACACAGGTTCCAAGTTAGATGCGGGTTTCAACAACAATCACAATTTTCACAAAATGAAATACAAAAACCCAAGCCATATACGGTTTTTCCAGTGCATGTGAGTTTCAACAACAAAGTCAAAGTTTTCGCAAGATGAAATACAAAAACAACAAGCCATATATGGGTTAATCCACAGTCCATTTAACTATGAAATAAAATGCTAACACCATAGAGCTGAGAATCTCTACAATGGTTCTATCTACTGAAACAAGTTTCCAACAAATAGCTCGAACTTGTTTGTAAGTATCCATAAGAACTGGAGTTCCTTACAGCTCGAGTTCACAAAACACAACAAGTTCACAAACACTAATCTCAACAAAACACAGGCAGAACTCAGTAACAATTATTGGTAGTAAATGAAGTCAAAACCAAACAACAATTTCCAACAACGAAGAAGCTAAATAGAGTTACCAACTTTGTTCTCGTATGCATAGTTCCTTTGTGCAAAAGACAATACAACATAAGCTTCCAACATAATCACATATATATCACAGATTCAAAACCCAGAATGCAAGTTTTACAAAACCCATCAATCAATTAACTAGATAAAGCATGAAATGCACAAACTCATCAGAGAAAAGTTGCTTTAATGAAAACACTTAGAGGAAAGCAAGATATTTTAATAGTTAGAGCCTATCATGCCTGATAGTGTCACTGTGAAATCGAAGAAGACCTCTAGCCGAACTCACTTCTTCTCCTCTTCTCCATGAAAGATCAAACAACTAGATACTTCTTCCACAATGCTTCTTATACATTCCATGAAATGAAAATAGATTCAAAACCTCAAAAATAGCCATGAAGTGCAGTTTAATCTGCTGGTTCAAAAAACTAGAGCGCATGTAGAAAGAAAATCAGAGAACATGTAAAATGAAACAACCCAACAAAAATCCATTGGCATGCCTACCTAAGGTGGTTGGGCTCAATAACCAAAAAAATTAATCTCATTAATTCCAAATCTCCCACTCAATCCTCCTTGCCACCGCCTGCCAAGTCTGGCGAGTGCCAAGTCCAAGTTAACATAAGTTTCCATTTTTAGTGATACTACCACCTAAGCCTCCGCCAAACCAACTAACCCCTGCCAAAGCTGGTAGTCCGTATGCATTAATAAACCTTATCAACATCATAAATGCCTTAGGAACCGTCACCAATATGTATGCGACCACTTAAGTCCCAATTCATATCCATTAGTTTAGGATAGATTAGATTTCTTAGGTTAGATCTTAGGTAGAATTTAAATTTATACCTTAGGATATAACACTAACAACTAACCCCCACCATGGCCTTAGCAATTAGGTTAGATAATTTCCACATAGGTAAATAATTCAAAGTGCCATAGTTTAAAACACTAGGTTAGGTTACAATAATACCTTGTAGTATTAGGATCTAGGTTAATTTAATACCTAGTAGCCTTTTCAATCCCCATTAGTACCGAGCTTAGGTTAGGTTGCAAATCAACAATTCAACCAATCAAAACAAAATAAGGAGTTTTAGGTTAGGCTCAGATTCTATCAAGTATCATAGCTTAGATAGAAATACATATATATTTTACCTAGCTTAGGATCCGTAGGTTAATCCTATATAGGACCCTAGATCTCTCTTATGTTGTGAATAGGCTGCATGCCCATTTTTATCAGCAATGACCTATCATGGTCGATCTTCAAAGACCCAAGCCAAACAACCTACTAAATGGAAGTACATTCACATAAATTAAAGAACTTGCAACAACAAAGTTCAGTCCAACGTGTATCTTAACTCATGGAATGTCAATTTTACCATTCGTTCAATAGAGTAGATTTAAAACATCCCTTGGATCACTGAAATTGATCCAAGGATGAGTCGAGATAAAAAGATAAGTTTACAACTCTTAAACCAAATTGCAAATCACCTACCAGAAGTGAAAAATGGATTCAGAGAAGTCATTCCAATTCGATCAAAGGATCTTAAGAGTAGAAAAGACTTATCCATATCAAGCATGATTTCCAATAATCAGAAGAACATATCCTTATAAGGAAAATCACATATCAACACTTGAATGCAAAGGAGGAAAATAACAATAGTCAAGGGTGTTACATCTAGTGTTAACTTGTACCTACTTTCTTAACACGGATATCTTGCATCTTGACTCTTGGCTTGGAGATTATTTTAGTTTAGATTTGTTTGATTGCACTTTTGGGTCATCTATTATGAGCTAGGACTAGATTGTTTCCCCTTCTCCACCTGAAAGTTTTTCTCTCTTGGTGTATGGTCCTTTGGGAGATATATGCATCAACGACCGTCCCCCAATAGGTAAGTGCTCTAACCCATTTTTTCATTTTGTATAGAATAGTTTCCTACATTTTCTATATACTCTATGTTAGCTTAGTATTTTATGGACATGCTAGGTTAGCATATTGTATTTCAGTTTTTCATTTTATGTTACATGCTTTACTTGGTTAGCATAGAATTTGCATGCTTATTTTATTCATAATATCCCCCATAGTGCCGATACCTCCATAGGGTTCTTTCCTCTTCTTCAACCTAGGGCCTTGGAAACCTTAGGTTGTCCTAGTGTAAGGGTTACTTCCCTTGGGTATGTAATCATAGAATTCCCTTTACCCCTTTAATTCTATCTATTTATGTTTCGGTCTTGGTGTGTCCCTTACTTGTTGCCTCGAATACCCTGGTTGAACGAATGATAAGAGTGCATAGTGTCTAGACATAGTTTTTCCTGCCATACACATAGGTGGTGATATATATATGCTTAACAAACTTGAGACTTGTGTTTTTGGCCTTTTAGAGCTTTGATCTAGGTCAAGTCCCTATTTTAGGTTTAAAACTTAGGTTAAAATTCTTTTAATCTAACTTTGCTTAATTTAATTAGTTTCTTTAATTAAATTAATTATTTTATTTTTAGTTACAAATTAGGCCTAACCACTAGTTTTTTCTCATTTAAATTAAGTAGAATAATTGTGAAACTTCTAATGCATGGTTAGTGAACTTTTTGTTCAATTAATTTTGCTTTTTAGGGAATTTTGCAACATAATTAATGATTTTAGAGGGTTTTTCTTATGTTGAAAAAATCATTTTTGTGAAAGTAATCGCAATAAAATTCATGCGTATGCTCTTTTCTTGTGCTTGTATAAGCGATCTTGAAAATAAGAAACGTGAGTTTATTTGTTTGTTTTTTTATGTGTTTTCAATACGGGAAAAAATTATAATTAATTGTTTGTAGGACCATCTCTAAGGTGGTTGTTAAAAACATTAAAACTACTAACTAAAATTTTCCTTGATTGAAAATCAACCAAACCCTTTATCACCTTTTTAAAACGTTATATAATTAACTTTATTTAAACTTTTTGAGTTGGGATTATTCCTTTCTTATGACTATAATGGTGGGAAGTGCATGGCCATAGGCTAAAAACTCACGTATGAGGAATACCATAGGAACCCCAAAGTATTTGAAGCCTTGAGTGGTATGGCTGACAAAATAGGTAGCCCAATCCAACTGACTAGTATGCCTTTGTGAGAGATTAGAGTCACATAAATCTATAATGATGACCCCAACTTGATCCTTTGAGTGGAGTATAAAATATGACTAATCATATCAAGGGGGCTAAAGTAAATCTGAAAACTAGAAATAGTACCACTCTTGATTAGATAGACTGCTAACACATAGGGAGAGAATTTTATTCTAGGAAGTCATGCCTTGTCAAGCCAATCTAAGTTAGAGGCCCACCTTCCTTAAACAACATTATTTTCACCTTTATTTTTATTTTACATCTTAGAATTTAGTAAAGTTTGTGTTCCATAGTATTTTGTTCTTTCCCCATTTTCATATCTTTTCAAATCATTCCAAATCTCTTTCATTTAGATCTTGCATCACATTTATTTTCAAACTTTCCAAATCTCCCTTATTTAGATCTTTTGTCATCTCTTGTTTGAACCTTTCCAAATATTCATCATTTGGAGCTTTCATTTTCTCTTTTAGAACTTTCCAAACCTCCCTTATTTGGATTGTTCTCTCTCTCTCTCTCTCTCTCTCTCTCTTTCCTAATAACTTTCCTAATACCCATTATATGGATTGATCATCATCTCTCTTTAGCCCCTCCAAATATCCTTTATTTGGATCTTTCTTTCATCTCTTCTCGAAATCATCCATATACCCCTTATTTGGATTTTTCATCATTTATTTTCACCCCTTCCAAATATTATTTATTTGGACCTTTCTTTTGTCTACTTTATTTGGACATTTCATTCTTTATTTGGAAATTTCATCCTCTCTTTTCAAATCTCCCATACATCTTATATTTGGCTTATTCATCACACCTTTTTTGGGGATTGCCAAATTTCTTTGTATTTTTCTCATCTCGAGTTTCTTCCTATCTTACCTTATTCTTAAATTTTTGGATCACTTTTCCAAATTTTAAGCACTCTCTTTCCCTTTGAAATTAAGTCTTGATTTGTGGATATCCACGTCCTTACTCAAGCACTTTCATTCATGACTTAAGTCTTGACATCATCATATCTACTTTATCACGATCAAGCGTCCTCAAAATCTTATCTTTCATCAATATTTAATATTTTTATATTTCTCTTACATCTTTTAGTTTGACATCGACATTGTTAAAATTTAAGAATTCATCCATTTTGCATCTATAAATTTAACAATCACTTTGTTAAATCTTAGGCATCATCATTTTCATCACCTCTTTTCTCAACATTCACGTTGTTGATACTTGAGTATTATCTTTTCATCACTAAGCTTCATCCATGTTGTAAACACGATCACCAGGGGGGTGAATCAATGTATTGATAAACTTTTACAACTTTTACTTCAATCATTCATCATGCCACCATTATTAAACAATGTTATCTTAGTTAAAGAAACAATCAAATCAATATAAAAGCCATCACATGAACATGAAACATTAGAGAACACATGAAAAAATAATTTAGGTGGAAAACCCTTAAAGGGAAGAAAACCCATTGATCTCTATATTAAAACAAAAATAAATATTTAGTGAAGCACTAACTCCACAAAGAGCACCCCAACTATACTATACTTTAGCAAGAACCCACTTGCAAGGATGCTACAACCCCTAATTTAGTGAAGCACCAAATCCACAAGGAGCACCAACCCCTAAGGTTTTAGTAAGAATTAACTTACGAATAAGTACCAACTCCTTATGTTTTTAGCAAGCACCAAATTTCAAATAAGACTCAAAGCACCAACTCAACCACCTATGAATGTTTGTCACCTTCTTTTTGTTGTTATCTCAACAAATGATGAACTTATTTTCTCTTATCTATCTTATGCACTTCTTATTATTGGTCTAATATCTATATCAATCTCATCACCATGATCTCAACCTTCTTGAACATACTTTGATCCTTGGTCAACAAAATATCTTCATAACTTTCTTTGCTCTCTCTTGAATACCCATAAAACTCCTTGGTTTGCTTACTCGATCATTCATCTTCTTCACTAGGTCATAGCCATGCAAAAACTAATCTTCATCACCTATAGGATGTTCTTCATGAAATCATTACACTACTCATATGGTAGGAAAAACATTATTTTTCCATAGCATTCACCACTTACCTCATTCTTTTTCTCTATCCACACTTCTAACTCAAATAGACCTAATTGGCCTTGTATACATACTAGTCAAAAGCACAAATACACCATATAGGTAAGCCACATACACTTATTTTGGCCATGATGGATCATATAACCTATGAAAATAATGAATAACTCAAAACATGGACTCCTTTATGTCTACACTAACTCCATTAGACCATATTCCACTCTAGGCCTCAAGAAGACCTACTTTAATAGGTCTGTATGCATGATATGATTTTTGAAATCACACAGAATATAAATCAAATATCTCTTATTACCTCCTTCATGCTTAGAAATATTTCCAACTTCATTTCACACAATTAAATTATCTTGACAAACAAGATTGTCCTACTAGGTCCTCAAAAACTAGTCTTCAATAACGAGGCTTATACCACCTTGAAACACTCAACCATGCCAAATGAAACATGTAAAAACGTACTATATGACCTCAAAAATATAACAAAATTCATTACACACTTCAAATCAAGGCATAAGAGCTCAAGAACAACTCTTCTCCAAGAACACTCAAAATTGTCCAAAACTATCCCAAAACCATTCATGAGAAATTGACTTGTCTCGAACACTTGGAGGATAGAAAATGTATGGAAAACATCATAGACATGTAGTATAGGTATATATTATCCTCAAACATCCATTTATTAAACTATTTGAAAGTGTATAAGAGGGACAAAAGCCTCACACTTTTATTAATAATCAATCAAATCATAATTACAATGGAAGGATGCAATATTTATAGATATTTCATAAAGCCGGTTACAACCAAAAAGAGAATTTGCAAAGGTGCAACCAAAAACCCCGTATGAAATAATGTAGAAAAAATATTGTTATAAATCTACAACAACAATAAAATCATACGAGAATAATGTGGTTATTAAAACATAACCATATAACAATAAATCTAAATAACCTATTTACCTAATTAATAATGCAAAATTATTATTTACCCTAACATTCCCCCCTTAATTTTGCATTGCCTCAAGGGATGAGGAGAGGAACTCTTTGAACAACTCAAATTTGTCACATGCAAGTGAATTTGTGAAGATATCTTCTCGTTGTTCATATGTTGGGCAAAACTGAAGTTGTATATTGTGTTTCAAGACATGCTCACATATGAAATGAACTTGTACTTCGATGTGCTTTATTCTCTCGTGAAAAACTAGATTGCGAACAAGTTTGATAACACCTTCATTTTCTACATACAAGGTGGTTGGTTTGTCTTGTGGTATTCCAAGTCCTTCAAGTATGTGACATAGCCATATCACTTCATAGACAACTTCACCTATAAAGCACGATACTCAACTTCTATAGAAGAGTGAGAAACAAAGTGTTGTTTCTTACTTCCCCATGATATTGGTCCAAATCCCATAAAGAACACAAACCCTGAAGTGGATTTTCTATCATCAATGTTGCCTACATGATCTGAATATGAATATCCAATCAAGAAGAAGTTGTCATTCTTCTTGTATTCTAGACCAAGATCCATTGTTCCCTTGAGATATCTCAAGATTCACCTTGCTTCCTTCCTTTGAAAACTCTCGGTTCTGCATGAAACTGGATAGATAACTCACTACAAAGCTGATATATTGTCTAGTATATGTGAGGTAAATGTAACTCCCAATCAAGCTGCTAAGAGAGAGTGGAATTTACGCATGGGATATGGATATGAACAAGATAAGCTGCAGATATCATTTCCATAGGTGTTGCAATAGGTGTGTAATCCATCATCCTAAATTTCTCAAGAGTTTTCTTGGTATATTTCAACTAAGAAACAAATATGAAATTATCTTTTTTCCATAGTTTCAATCCAATACAATAGTGCATCACCCAAGATCTGTCATGTCAAATGATCGGTTAAGATCTTTCTTCGTTGCATTGATCATCTTCACTAAACTATCAGTGATGACTAGATCATCGACATAGAAAAAAAAAAATCTCCCCTTGCTTTTTGAGGAAGAGATTGGGATCATATGGATTTATAACAAATCCATGTTGTATGAGATGCTCATCATTTTTGATGTACCAAGCCCGTGGTGCCTATTTAAGGCCATATAGATATTTTCTGAGTCTACATACCTTAAATTCTTGACCAAGTACAACATATCCCTTAGGTTGAGTCATATAGACTTATTCTTGTAAATATATGTTCAGAAAGGCACTTTTACGTCCATCTGATGGAATTTCCAACCAAACTGTGTAGCTAGAGAAAAGATCATCCTGATCATTTTGATCTTAGCTATGGGAGAAAATGTCTCCTCGTAGTCAATGCCTTCTTTTTGTGCGTAACCATTTTTCTACTAGTATTTATTTGTAATTTTATATGGTCCCATTTGCTTTGTACTTTGTTTTGAATATCCATCTACATCCAATGGGTTTCTTCCTTGGTGGAAGATCGACAAGTTTCCAAGTGTTATTTTTCATCACTAAGTTATACTCAGCATCCATGGCATCTTTCCAATATTTTGACTATAGGGCTTCCTAGACTATAGAGGGCTCATTAGATTCAATAACTCTACTCATCAAAGAAAATTTTACTTCTTCTCATGCTTTACTATGATTCCTTGGTCCAGTGGTGGATGTATTTGGTGGAGCATCCAATTTTGCATCTTGTAACATGTTAGTATACCACTTGGGTATACACTCAACTGCTCTGTGGGTCATGGTTCTATTTGATCATCACCATCATCCCCATCATCACTGTCATCATCTATGGGAACATCAGCTTCTATTTTTACAACAGGTGAAAATCTACATCAAGTGAGTCCAGAGGAGGATTCTCTGCTTCCTTCTTCTAAAAAAATCAACATCTTTCTTTGGTGTAGAATTTTCTAGTCTTTGGATCCATCAATATGTACCCAAGAGTCTCTACATTATAGAAAATGAAGGAGAGTTTTATGATTTCATATTGAACTTATTTCTATTCTCGCTTGGGTATGTGCATACTTTCTTTGCACCCTAAATACTCGAGGTGTTTAATATATGGTTTCCACTTTGACCATGCTTCATGTGGAGTTACTCTATCAAGAGAAATTGTGGGCACTCTGTTAAAAAAATAAACTATTTTTTTCTTTCTTCTACCTAGAATGTCCTCACTAGTCTAGAATCATCGATCATGCATCATATCATTTCCATTATAGTAAATTTCTTCTCTCAACAACACCATTTTGTTGTAGTGTGTGTGGAGAAGGAATTTGTCAACGAATCCTATGAGCTTGTAGGTAGGATTTGAACTCATCACTAATGAATTCCCCCTTGATCTGAGTGGAGAGTTCTGATATGATGACCAGTTTCTTTCTCAAAAGTGATTTTAAACTTCTTTAAATTTTAAAAAGATTCACTTTTCTTATAAAGACAATATATCCACATTTTTCTCAAATAGTCATCAACACAAAGCATGAAGTAATGAAATCCAGAATGATGATGTTGCATCAAACCGTAAAGATTGGTATGAACCAGATCAAGCTTACCATGAGCTTGATAAGTACTCTTCTGGAATGAAGCTCTGTGTTGTTTTCCTGCTAGGTAGTGAGGACACTTATATGTATCCTTCTATAGAGATGAAAATCCTTTTACCATGTCGTATCGATGAAGTGTTTTGAGATACTTGAAACTGATGTGACCAAGTCTCTAATGCCACAATTGTATGAGAGGTAGAGTTCTTAGCCATAAGTGCTGATCATCTCTATGGAAAAAATCAAGCTAGAACATGCATCCCACATTGGAGGATTTTGCAACTATTTTTGAGCCTCGTGATTTGTCTTGAATTAAACACATTTTCTTGTCGGAATGACTATCAAAGTCAATTTTCAAATTGTGATCTAGGAGTTGACTGAATAATAACAAATTCTTTGTCAACCCAGGGACATATAGTACATCTAATAATCTAAAATTGCATGAACCAAGGGGTAGAGAAATGTTCCCAATCCCTATATTGTGTAAGAAGAATCATCACCTAACGAAACATGATTTTTCAAAGGTGTGTCCCTCATTGTGGTAAACCAGTCTTTGTGGCTAGTCATGTGTTGAGTGGCTCCCAAATCAACATACCATACATCACTAGATGACGTGGAGGGTTCACTTGAACGAGTAGTGTATAAGAAGTCTTCATTATTCGAATGTTCTTCTTGCTCAACTATATTTCCTTGTTGATGGGGTTTTCTTTGCAGCTTACCCTTCTTCTATACCCTTAATTGTAGTTAGAATGTGCCTTATAATATTGTTGATTTTGAGGTCCAGATTTTGAGGTCATGGACCAAACCATGAAGTAACAAAATATTTTAACTCATGTCCTCTTTTGTAGATAGGACATTTCTTATTTTTTACTTGTCCCCTTGCTAATGATGATGTTGATTCTGATTTTGGAACTTTTGATAGTTTTCCTTTTGGAGATGGACCATAAGAGTCATGGGAAACCTTAGGTTAGTGGGACATGCACCCTAAGGTGACCTCCATATTTTAAAGAAGTTGGTTCTTCTCTATGGATATGAGATGAGGGTCAGAAAAGTGAAACAAAACATGAAAAATTAATAGAGGCGATGTGCCAAATAAGCCTTAAGAACCAACCAAAATGCAAATGTATGAAGAGAGAAAATGACGAATGAATGAATATGTGGATTAAATACACCAAGGCCAGCAGAGATCGCAGAAAACACTACTTCAAACTACTTAAGCACAAATTTTAAGATAGTAATAACATTGCAGATATACATAGTTTCTATGTGAAAATAAAGGCGATCAGAGACAACAAAGATATGCAAAGGATGGAAAAAATGCACCACAGGGCATATTATATTACTCCAAAAATTGTGCATAGTATTACAATAGAAAGAGGTGAGAATGCTATTACAAAACCAGAAAGAAGGCTAGAGCTCCAGGACCCTTCCTTTTATAGAAAAAGTATAAGATAGAGAAGAAAAGATTAAATCCTTAAACTCTTCTTTTTTTTAGAACCTTTGATTACAATATATATAAGGACAAGGAGGTGAGAGTGTTTTTGGAAATCCTTTCCAACAACCTTTTCAATTATGATAAATGGTGTGAAGTGATAGAAACAAATTTTTGAGATATTTTCACACTTCCCCACTATCTGCCCTTTCGAAGGAGTGAGAGCCATACCTATTTAATGCATATTTAATTATTTGTGATCGAATCCTTTGAGATGGACCCACCTTTTGAGGAACATATCTTCAGTCTTTATAACATAACTAGATATTTCAATCTCTTGTGCATTAGTTCTCGAGCTCATGATTCAGTCAGTGCCTATTTTTTCATTTAACTAAAATGACCCTTTGAATGTAGGTGACTGAATGAGTATTTGCAAGTTTGTATTCTTCACACGGAATTGCTCATTAACTTGGTTATCAAGTGACAAGCCGAATGACCCTTTGCTTCGATTTTTGAAAATATCCACGAGAATTTAAAATTTGTAGATAAGCTTCATAATTACTTATACGTGACACATGGCTTGTCAATTTTGAAACCTTCTTCGAACTTGGAACCCCATTTGTTCAAGATCCACATGGAAGATATGCATCCTTATAGTTCTACTTTTCTTTAAGGCCTTTGAGAGTGCATTGCTTTGACATGTGGCATCATTTATGAACTCACCACTTTGTTTGTTTGGTGAGTAAAGGGCCTTGTTGCATATAAATGTGAAGACCCCTTTTAGGTGGGACCCTTATAGTTGACGCCATGTTCAAGTCCCATGGGAGTTCGAGAATTCATTCCCTCCTTTGACTTCTGAAGTTGTGTCGGGTGGAAACTTGGCACCATTCATGAGTTTGCTACTTTCCTCATGATTTGGCTAAGTTATTTCATATTTTCTAAAGACTCAACCCTAAACAGGACTTGAATTTGCATGAATTTTCATTGTTATCAAATTGAGCCGAATTTGGATTTCAAATAATAGTTTGGCGGTGACTCACAAGTGTGATCAAAGGAAAGTTGCAAAAGCCAAAACTTGGGGTAAGAATCCTAAAGAATCCCCAAAGGCTCTAAACAAAAAATCAGTGGACCATCCGATAAGAAATGAGCAAGGTTTTCTAACTAGCATACATTATGAAGCAAACAATCAAATTAAGCTAATTAGAACTACCTCTATTCTTTGAAAGCTTGAAATAATGAACCTAATAAGTCCTAAGCAATTGGTTTTAGTGATTAAGAGAAAGAGATCTCACCATTATAGGCTATTTAAGCCAATGGTTCTTCTCTTTTACTCTACAAATTGGATTAAAAATACAAAAGTGAAGTAAATAGCTCAATATCTAAACTAGAAATGAAATCTAGAACCTAGATGCAAAATACTATAATTTATGCTTAGGAAGAAGGGAGGAATTCTTGAAAATGAGAGAGGGGGTCTAGCCCTATATATAGTTTTCCATTTGGGAAAATGGGAGATTTGGGTGCATGTGGGACAAACACTAAATTCCAAAAACCACTTTTAGCAAGTCAAAGCTTACTTTGACTAGGTTTAGGAGGGATAAACCATGGTTAAGGTTAGTTAACCATGTTTAGAAGATAATTAGGGTTTTGAGAGAGTTTTGAGGGGTCAGATCAATCCAATGGAATGGATTGATAGGCTAGGAAGGTGGTAGAAGTGGACTAGAAGGAAATAAGAAGCTAATGTAGTTAGAACGAAGCTATAATAGCTTGTTAAAATGGTTTACAAGAGGAAAAAATGACCAAAAGGATGTCATAGGAAGAAAGTTAGATAGGTCAAACTGGCGGTGTATCGTCAGTTTACAGGAGAAGCATAACTAGTGCAATATTAGTCGTAATAGTGCATTGACCAAACTACAGGTGTCTACATTTGTCCCTCTTTGAGGTGATGTAAGCTACATCACTTTAAAGAAAGTAGACAAATACAAACGAGAAGAATTTTTTTGAAGAGATAGAAGAAAAATTAGTAGGACGGAGGATGCCCCCTCGAGTGTCGATCGGGTGATGGAAGAATGTCATCGACAATCAAAAAATAAAAGAAGAAAGAGGAAAGGGAAGAGATATTGAGCTATCCACAAATCAATTGTATTCAATATTGAAATCATCATTTTACTTATAGACCTCCTCATCGGTCCTTATTAAAAATGTGAGCATACAACAAAAGCGTATAATGACATGAAAAGCCAAGATACAAAACAACTATCCATTGCTAAAATGCCAACTCCATGTAACATACAGACATGCAATGCAATACGAGAAGTAAACAAACTCATGTAACAGGGAAATAAGTACAATCACACACACTTAAACCAACAATGTTCAAGAAAGTTGCACAAATATTTTGTTATCAAGTTGAAATCCCAAATGTTTTGAAAAATGACAAGGGTTAAAACGATGCCCTAGGAAATATGCACATACAAGGGAAAATGATGGGGACACTTGGGTCCGATGGAAAAGCAACATGCATGACGAAAATAGTACCAGGAAACTGATAGTGCCTCAGAGTACAAATGAAGTAAGCAATGAGCCTTTGTAAGTGATTGTAGATTAGGGTGATTTGCAAGTCGTGGTTTCAAAACATGTGTAAACACCAACAAGATATGGGATGAGTACCATGCAAGAGACATAATTTCAGTGAAACATGAGTCAAGTTACCGATTTTAGTTCATTTTCAATGTTTTATGTTGTTTTTTTTTTTTGAATCCATTTTACAATTTTTAAATTTTTTTATTGGTCGGAGGAATTTAAAAGATCAAAGATCTTATAAAAGGTATGCATGAAGGTGAATGAGGGAAGGCGAGGTTGCAAAAGAGCCAGAAAGTATCCCCATGGAAAGAAAGACGGGGTGATAATAATTATTTTTAGATAATTAATTATCATGACAGGAGAAAGATAGATGATAAGAAGAATCAAAATAGAGGAAATCACACGAAAGGTTCATAAACAATTCCAAAGTGCTAAGGAAGTGTCGCAGGGGGCAGCACAAAGTGCCCCAACATGCGAAAAATAATAAAAATAATCATTTTAACACAAAAATAATTATCATGGTGGGTAGAAGAAGGTTAGAATGATCACGACAGAGAAAATATGTGCCAGGGGCATTGCGAAGAGTTAATATACCCACTTGGGGGGGTAAAACAATCATGACCAACTCATTTGTACATGATCTCTTACGAAATTTTACCACGAGTGTCAGCGAGAGAGCCTGGAGTGTGATGGAGAGGATACCGATGAGGTAGAGGCAAGAAGACCAGATTCAAGAGTACTAGTGAGACCAAATGGATGGAACCTTCATGAGTGGTCTATCCTTCTCTTTAAATTATGCATTTAATGCTTTCTAGGTCATTTCTAGGGTAGGTAGGTGGGAAAAGAGACATGCGTCACATGCGCATATGTCAATTTCAACACTTACGCGCATGTGCAGTGTCGGGAAGATGGGTACGTGTACACATATGCATTAGGAAAGTAGGTACACACATGCGTATTTGTTGAAAAATAGATACGTGCACACGTAGTAGTTGGGAAAGGAAAATGTAGACGCATGCACACGCACATTAAACTAGGCACATTGGGCATCGAGGGGGAAATTAGTGGAAATTAGTGGGGATGGGTGTGCACATGTGTGCCATTGGGAAGGATACATAGGCATCACATTGGACACGTAGGTGTCCTATGTAGCCTACGCGTGGGAAAATGCAAAATGGCATGGGACGTGTATGCATCGGTTATGGCACGTAGGCATCGGAAAGGTGCGTACGTGTTGAAAGGGGAACACATGCATCCGGAAGAAAAGGGATAAACACCTTTACTAGAAAAATAGCAAAGTGTAGAGGAGAATAATTAGAAGAACTTAGAAGAAAAAGGGAAATTAGTAAGTTAAAGGACTCAATGAACCATTTTTCCTTAGAAAGATAGCTAGAAGTTAGATAAGTGCCTAACACTTGTTTTGATCTTGTAGCGTAGATTACCCGCACTTCAGATGAGGGAGCGATACATTCACCTTGAGATGATAGAGGTATAATTTGAGGATGGAGATAGGAGGATACTAGACATTCTCCTCTACATCACAGGGTTAGCCTACGTGGCTGACATGCCCCAGATCACATTGGATCACGTCCTTCTCATGGCCATAGTAGAGAGATGGCACAAAGTGAGAGCCAGTGCTTTTGGCTTCCTACAGGGGAGATTACCATTACTTTAGAGGACGTCTAGTGCATCATGCATGTTCCCATCATAGGCCAACCTATTCAGTATGTGAGTGATGAGAGTGACACTGGATGGATGCATAGCACAGTTGATTGGGGTCCCGAGGATACCTCGTTGCGGGATGATAATGCGGTTATCACGGTGTATTCGAGGACCTTTCCTTAGATCGGGTCATGGTGTACATGATGGCCTTTGTCAGTGGAGTTTTACTCCCTAACAAGATTGGTTCCTCATTCCCACTTGGACTTCTTGGAGCCATTCTTGGACTGATATAGGGGAGACCTACTACTGGGGTTAGTGTATTTTGGCGCATCTCTACTGGGATCTTCATCTCATTACATACTACCATCAGAAGATGGTAGGCCTGGCCAGGTTACTTATGATATGGGCATGGGATCATATTGATTGGATGCCCCTTAGGTGTTTTGAGAGTTCGGGCTCCAGAGGAGCCATCTACCATGGGTTGGGTCCTAGTTGGGGATGATGTTTGGCCTTACAGGGGTGACACTTATCACTATCGTCGAGAGCTCGATGACTTACAATAGGTTTCTTTGGTATGGAGGCCATACCGATATTTCCAGTGGCCAGAGGATGACATAGAGCTTTCCATAGCCACAATAAAGCACTTCATCATGGGTAGCCACAACTATTTGTGAGAGATTTAGAGGGTGGACTGATGTCAGCAACATTTTGGCATCACCCAAGATGTTCTAGGCTCGAGATGTGGTGGGCGAGCAGAGGTCGCGTAAGTATTTTGACATGGGGCCATAGATAGCCTTTAACAGATCTTGGGCTAGCTTTACACACGTGATACCCCTAATATGGGCACCTTTGGGGCAGGTTCGAGATCTAGGTTGCACAGTGGAGTATGTGCCTTGGTATCACAACATCATTCCTTATAGAATTACTATTATGAGGGCTACATATGAGGCAGGCGTGAGAGATCCCCCAGTGGGACCTCCTAGCGACGATGGTGCTAGGGGTGATGATGCTGATGATGATTCAAATGATGAGGGTGGCCCTGATGCGCAACATCGAGTTAGAGGTAGGGCTCCACAACCATAGGTAAAGGGTCCTAGGCCTAGGCTTAAACAGGTATACCATGCTCCAATGCTCTGTTGCCTCTAGTAGGCATTCTGGTGGGCATATATGCCCCATTACGAGGTTTTACCACAATAGGCCCACCTCCTCAGGCTCCAGGGGGTGGTGATGATGGAAAATTGCTACATTACAACAACAATTACAGTGCTATAGCAAGACAAGACAGCTCTAGTGGCCACAGAGAGAGATCGAAGCAGGGGCACAGGTACAGTGTGACTTGACTACCGAGAGATACCGGCCAGTCTTAGGAGTAGTAAGCGTGGTAGTGCGGCATGGGAGATCCAGATCACACACTGATTGGCAATGCAAAGCACTTAGTTAGTGGGTGCCTTAGGCTAGGTATAGAGCCAGCTTCATAGCATTTTGGTTCAAAGCACGATCAGTGTAGGCTAAGGGTAAGACCTATCTTATGGAGAGGGACCAAGCTCAGCTAAGCTATGGATCATCACAATAGAGAGAGATTAGGAGGTAGCTACTGCTAGAAGGCCCATGCTAATAGATTTTGATTGATAGGCAAGTGCGACGCGCCCTACAGAAGCCCTAGCCACGAGAGATGCATACCGATATGAGACACTATCAAAGTTACAGGTGAGGCCATTTATTATGGGACATCTTACTTTAGGGTAGTCCCACTAGTAGAGTGAGTGAATCCCTTTACACAACTTGATGTGAGCCATATAGGATCTAGATAATGGAGGTTGGCAGTCAATACAATAGCCGACTACACGGTCGGGTGTGGACAACCTAGAGATACACAGGGTCCTCCTACATAGTTGGGTGGTTCTTCAAGGGTAGGCCCATCATAGCCTCCACTATTTCATCCTCCAGGACATGGTCCTAGCAGCCCCGGTGAGGGTGAGAGTTACGGTTGAGTCTTCTACTCATGCCATATATGTATGTATCAGATGTATATGCCTCTTATGAAGGCTGATTTTGACTATGTATAGATTCTTTGGATTCTTTTGCGGATGCCTCTAGATGAAGGCTCGATTTTGATCGATGTATGTACTTTTGATGTACCACCATGCCTCTATATGTAGGCTTAGTATCTGATCCACGCCCCTTTTATATGGTAGATGGACAGATCATTTTGTATATATCAGACTGTGACACATATATTTTATACATGTACCATATGGACATTTACTTGTGTATATCTTGTCTTGCTTTGATATGTTGTCATGGTAATTATGTTTCTTTAATGTTCATGTTGTATCTTTTCTTCTTCATGTATGTGACATACTTTCAGATGTAGAGATGTACACATTTCCTTTCATCGTGATGATATACTTGTGTATTTGATATCATGTGTTTTCATTTCGTGAGATGTTTAATTTCATATTGCTAGCATTCGGGATGATACTAGATTATATTGGTGTTGGGGGATAGATTTGTGATCATGCGCAACCCCTCTTTCCCCATTGATGATACGATATGTGATGATTATCTTAGCATACATGCATGATGTCATACTTAGCATTTTTATATATGATGTAGTGAATGATGTGATAAATGTGATGAAATGATAGACGATAGATGTGATAACAAACAATTGTGCTAAACAAACACACAAGCAAAAGTTAACAAAAAAAACAAACATACATATGCAACACAATGTAATGCAACTAATCCTAAAGATTAACCTAACATTTAATATAAGCAATTAAAAATGAGTTCTAACAGATGCACGAAGCAAACAAAGAAATATACAACAATTAATTACAAGCATGAAAGTCCTAAAAATGAATGTAATGCAACATAAAACTAAACCTAACAAGATCTAATATAATGCAAGTAAAGAATCATTCAAAGAACGAACAACACAACAAGATAAGTACATCAAAACTATACAAATCAACAACTAAAATCAATTTAACCATTACTCTATTTTTCCGGGACAACATTGATATATTTTATTATGTTTTCAACTCATCATGAAGGATAATATTTTTAAGACTACGGTTTACATTGTCATCTAGGTTTCCCTAAGATAACATTGTGAAACTAATGTAGCTACATCCCTAAGAAGGGAATGTTTCTAGATGTTTAGGTTTTGTGTATCCTTTTCTAATGTTTTTGTATTTTCAAGGTCATGTTCTGAAAGCAATGTACAAGCTTTAAAGAAATGTGGATGCCTCCAACGTGATGTGGGAATATACAAAGGGTAGAATGCCACACATCTATGTACGATGAAGTGGAATGTGAAGATGAAGGTTCCCCAGCATGATGTGGGAATATACAAATAGGCCACACACTTCACAAAGATATAGCGTAAGAAAACTAGATCACATGTCCTGCAAGGGAGCTTGGGGTTAGATTCCTAGACCTAGCCAGGGAACTTTGAAATTTTTAGCAAGTGGTAAGAGTTACCCATCCTGTCGTAAGAGTAAATTGTGAATGAGAAACCTTCCTTGAGTGCAAAAAATGGTTTTCACAAAATGACATGCCCACTGCGCCACAATTGTGTGCTTTTCACACGAGGACGACCTATTTTTTCTTTATTATTTTCTCAATTATTTTATTTTTTACTTTTTTTTCTTTGTTTTTCTATTTTTAGTTCTTATCTCAATATTTTCACCACACCTAAGCATAGAAGCGCTTGAGGTGTATGGAATTCATGGGCTCTGGAAGCTCTTCACTATCTAAATAGGCAAATTTATATGCCCCCGATCCGTATTTAGCAAATCACCACATAAGGGCTGAGCCAATTGGCCTCAAATTTACCTTTCTTTTCCCTATCTTTGGTGGTGTTCTTGATTTTCTTTTAGTATGAGATCACCTACATCAAATTCCCTACAAATGATGCATTTGTTGTATCCTTTGGATACTCTATTCGATACACTTTGAGGTGATTAAGCACTCGATACGCCTTTCATTTAACAATTCTAACTCACGGGTGAGAAACTCTATAATCCTTGTCTTTATCAAGATAGTCCCTAAGATATATTCTCGGGAGGAAAGCTCTACTTCCAAAGGTATGATGGCTTTAGTTGCCATAGACAAGTGAATACGGTGGTCACACCAAGTAGGAGTGTGGATGGAGGTTCGATAAGCCCAGAGGGTGGGATGGATTTGTAAGTGCCAATTACGACTATTTTTATTGACCATTTTCTCCATAATGTGCACAAGAGTTTTATTTGTAGCCTCTGCTTGCCCATTACCTTGAGGGTAATAGGGTGTGGACCATTTAAGTTGGATATGGAAGCGTTGACACAAGTATTTTATGGTATTTTCTTGAAAGACGTACCATTTTCAGTAGTGACAATGGCCGAGGGAATACCATAACGACATATAACATGGTTCTTGATAAACTTGGATATTTGCACACTGGTGACATAGGTAAGAGGGACAACCTCTACCCATTTAGTGAAATACTCCGTGGCAGTTATGATATGCGTGTGACCATCTGATGAGGAAGGGTGGAGCTTCCCTATGAGATCTAGACCCCATTTTGAAAAAGGCCAAGGTGTTACAATAGGCTGCAAATCCTGTGCTTTAGTGCATGTATTAGATTACCATACTTTTGACAAAAGTTGCATTTCTTCAGAAGTTACAAAAATTAGATTCCATGGTAGGCCAATAGTAACCTACTCTCAACAATTTCTTAGCTAGCACCATGCCACTAGTATGCACTCCACAGATACCACTATATACCTCCTTAATTACATGAACCGAATAGTAACATCTAGGTAGTGAAGCAAGTTCCCATCATATCCACGATGATAAAGGGTGCCTCCTAGGAGGGTATAGTGGGTGATACGATAGATAAGGGATTTTTTTCTCAAAATGGGTAATGTTGGGCGTAAAGGTTCCATATTGTAGGTATTTGTAAATAGGGTCATACCACGGAGATAAGGGACTAAAACCTCACATGCTAAACACGATTCCAACATATCGTATGCAAGCATCTATAAGTTCTCCACAAAGAAGGGCATCTTACTCTCTTCGGGAGGGATGCGTAAGAGAGAGCCGATGGTAGCCATGACATCCGTAAATCTATTATGAGATATGGGCTTCTATTTAAATATGACATGTGAAAAATACTCTTTCGTGGTTTCAACCATCTTCTTATAGGGAATAAGATTTTCATCTTTAACCTTGTACTCATCATTGACCTACTTAATGCTAAGTGAGAATCTCTAATAACTCGTAGGCTGCTTGATGTTCTAGTTATAGCTAGCTTGAGGCCAGCAATAAATGCCTCATACTCTGCAATGTTGTTGGTACAAGGAAACCCCAAAGAATGCCCTTGGTATAATATCACTTGTGGGAGTGATAAGCACCACTCCTGCTCCCGACCCATGAAATGTAAATGATCCATCAAAATGGACTTGCCATTTCGCGACTTCTTCGATATACATCATAGATGCATCTAGGAGATCCATACACAAAGGCTCTATTCCTAGTAAAGGTGCATCTTCCAACTGATCTACCAACACCTATCCTTTTAAGTACTTATGATTTACAAACTCTATCTTGAATTCACTCAAAAGAATGATCCAATTAGCCATTCGGCCTATTAAGGCGGGTTTGGATAATAGGTACTTAAGAGGGTCAACTTTGGAAATGAGTTTGGTTTTATTATTAAGGAGGTAATGGTGGAGTTTTTGAAATGTGAATATGACTACCAAGAAGGCCTTTTCAAACTATGGATAGTTCAATTCATAGGCGACCAGTGTATGGCTAAGGTTATAAATATCTCTCTCTTTATGGCCAAGGTTGTATTGGGCAAGCAATGCACCAATAACGAATTAGGTAGCGAAAATGTACAAAAGGAGAGGCTCTCTAGGAGTAGGTGGCATTAGCATAGGTGGATTTATAAGGTAATGTTTGAGAAAAGAAAATGCTTTCTGACATTTGGGCCCCCACTTGAATGCAACATCTTTCTTCAAAAGATGTGTAAATGGATGGCATTTATCTCGTAGGCTAAGAGATAAAACGATGAATAGCACGGATAATTGCTTGTAGACTTTTAAGTTGTTTAAGAGTGGTGGGTAGAGGTATGTTTGTAATAGCAGTGACCTTGGTGGGGTCCACTTCTATCACCCTTTGTGATACTATAAATCCCAAGAGTTTCCACGATAATATGTCAAAAACACACTTCTTATGATTAAGATGAACCTTGTAGTCCCTAAGGCGTTGAAAGGTATGCCTAACCACTTCTAGTGCTCTCTCTGCTCTTTGATTTAGCTAATATGTCATCCACATAATCCTCCATAGTATCATTCATCATATCATGAAAAATGACAGTCATAGCACGCTGATAAGTAGCCCTGATATTCTTGAGTCTGAATGGCATGACTTTGTAGCAAAAATTCCCCAAGGGGTGATGAAAGTAATTTTGTGCTGATCCTCTTCTACAATCCTTAACTCGATTATATCCCGAGAAGCCACCCATTAAGGATAACATCTCATAGCTGGCAGTAGAATCTATGATCATGTCTATATTTGGCAAGGGAAAATCATCCTTAGGACATGCTTTGTTGATGCCCCGGAAGTCAATGAGATCCTAATGTTAACGGGATTCTTTTGTACCGAGACTATGTTGAGATCCAATATGAGTAATCAATAGGCTTGATAAATTCTACAGCTAAGAGCTTCTCTAATTCCTCTTTAACAAGAAGTACAACTATAGGATGCATCTTCCTTAGCTTCTATTTAATGGGCTTGGCATTTGGGTGCACAACAAGGTTGTGCACAACTAGTGCTAGATCCAAGCCGGGCATATCAGAGTATGTCCATGCAAAAATATCAGCATATTCTCTTAAAAGTTCCACAAAGGTTTTCTATTCCCGAGCTGAGAGTGAAGCTCCCAACTTGATCATCCTTGGTAATTCAGTTGAACCAATGTTGACACTAATGGTTTCTTCAATGAGCATCTTAGATACGTCCTCTATTCTGGTAGGATCAGGGGGAAGAGTGAGGTCAACCTCCTGAAGTAGCTCTTTATCATCTTCAAATGGATAAGTAATTTTATCCATGTTCTTTGCATTCTATTCTTCTACAAGTGTCTCAAAGAGTTTGTCACTATGAGATTTCCATTTTTTCTTTAGACTAGGCTACTCTGAAGTATTTTTACTTTTATTCAACACATTCTTACCCAAGCGACCACACATCTCCGCTTCTTATCCGGAAGTATGAACATGTGTTTAACTAAATTTGGAATCCTTTCTTGTGGTCCCCATAGTAGGAACAAAATCCTAGAGTCCCATGAATTCCATGAATGCCTCATCATTCTCAAAGATATCCAACGGCACACGTGAAGCTATTGGTCCCAATCTACAAGTTCAATATAAACGAGGGTAACTTGATGATGGGTCAAAGGAATGGATTCAAAGGGTAAGGACAATGGACTCTAGGAATAGGTTTATGGAAGCTAGATTTTGTAGAGGCTACATTGGGAACCTGCATCGCTATCTGAATGATATGAAATATCCTCGCACTCAGAAAAGGTGGAATCAACCTCAATGGGTTGAGTATCCTGGGATTTTAACCCAATACCATGCTTATCAGATTTGAAATGGCAAGTAGGAAGAGGCTCTAGATGGCCTTGTGCATTGATATACCGAGGCGCTTGATGGCATGAGGCCATGGTTCCTTCTAGTACTTTACTAATGGGATCCTCCAACATCTTTTCTTCAGACAAGAGGCCACTAGGGAAAAATTTATCCAATGGTTCCGAACATGTTTCTCACATACTCTTGAACTAAAAGTAGGGTTTACCCCATGTCCTAGGTGACACTGATAAATCTGATATGAGCAATGCTTATTCAAGAGTAAATGGCTCAACCTGGGCCATATTTTTTGATGTAGCCTCCCAAGATGCAAAAGGGTTAACCAAAGAAGGGAAATCTTGATTATAAGGTGTGAGCATCTCTCGAATCCACCGATTCTTTATAGCTTTCATTTTTAGGGGGATGACACATCCACGAAAGGAACTCACAAAGGTGAACGAGAGAAACTATGCAACGCCCGATAATGAGTGAATGGTTCAGGGTCACCAGAGATGGTAACTATATGTCCTTCATGACACAACTTGATACATTGATGAAAGGTCGAGGGAATAGCCTACATGGCATGGATCCATGGGCATCCCAAGAGCATGTTGTATGGAAGATCTAAATCAAGGACATGAAAGGTCGTATCATGACATGTTGGACCTACCTCCATGGGCACTACAATAGTACCTGTTGATTCTCTTTCCTCATTATCATATGCTATGATTGTGATGGTTTTAGCTCCCAGATTTGTTTCGAAAGGCCTAGCTACTTAACTAGCTTTAATGTGCATATGTTTAGACTAGATCCCCCATCCACAAGCACTCTTTTAATCTTCCGACGGGTAACCACCACTTCTAAATATAAAGGCAAAGGTTATGCTTGGGGTTGTTATGTGGGATAACATTGTGATCAAAAGTGATATGATCTCGTGGGCTCAAGGTGGGCAACCATATCTTATAAGTGTGTGGGATCTACCTCAGTAGAGACTCTGGAATTCTGTAATGTCTTGTACAATATATCCTTGTGAGTAGTAGAGATTTTAAGTAGGTCTAAAATAGATATTTTAGCTGGTGTTTTCTCTAGCTGGTCTAAAAATTATATTGGCTTTGGGTAGCTGGTACTGGATCAGGTATAATTAAGTGAGCACGTCACATTCCAACTACACAACTCTTTTCTAGAATCCAGATTATATTTACTCGTTCATTAGATGAACGAATGCAACCTATAAGGGAGTCAAATGGACTATCGTTACTTGGGTAAACATATGCAGCAGTGTGATAGTCATTAGAAGCCTGCCCATGATCTGGTTTCCTTTTCTTTTTATCTGCGTGGTTTGGAAAAGGTTCTTTGTATATGCCCATCTTTTCATTAGGACCTTGTCCTGAATCGGGAGTGACTCTATGGTGATCTTGCCCTCTTCAATGAGGTCTTGTATAAAGTGTCTTAGCCATAGACATCTATCTATCTTGTGTCCTTTGACACGATGGAAGTCACAATACTCATGGTCTTTATACCAACCAAGTTTTGGAGCATTTTCTGGGTATGGTACTGTGGTACTCGGATATTCTACCATTTTAACATCATCTAATTGTTTTAATATGGTAGTCAATGATTCACTCAATGGTGTGAATGTATGTTTGGTAGGTGCCTTGGGATGAGGTCCTTGTGAAAGCTTCAAAAGCGGACCCGTCTACACAGCTTGGACTCTTTTAGAGTCAGTAATGCCATCACTAACAACGTGTTTGTTCTTATTAAAGAACTTAGGTTTGTCTACAGATTTGGCTTCATGTTTGTCTTTGACAAATGGTTTAAGTGTTCCTTTTGTAATAAGATCCTTTTCAATTTGGATACCTTTTTCTATAACTTCCTGAAGTTAGATCCACAATGCATCTGAAGATGGAAGGCTATCTCCAAGTTTAAATTAGGAAAAAAATGCTCACTAATTTTTTTTCAGGTAAGGAACAAGGGAAGCGACTAGCCAACCCTCTCCATCGTTGTAAGAAACCCGTAAAGGTTTCATTAGGCTTTTTCTTTGCATTGCAAAGGTCGTTCATAATGATATCGTTTTCAATATTAAAAGAATAGTGCCACACAAATTTTTCTACTAGTGTTGGCCATGTTGTTATAGATCCTTTGGGTATACCAAAGAACCATTCAATCACCAAAGCTCCCAAGATGCGGGGGAAAGAGTCATATTAGAAAATTATCATTGTAAGCGACCTCTTGACAAGCCATGTAAAAATATTTGATGTGATCGCGAGGATCACCTTTTCCTTTGTATTTGTCAAAATTTGGGATAGTAAAATGTTTAGGAAAGGGCTGCAGTAGCGTGTCTTTATCAAAGGGATAAGGACATAATTCTTTGTATAGGTATTTTCTGCTATGACCTACATTTCCTTCCTGCAGGGTAGTAAGGGTTTCTTTCATTGACTATAATTCCTTCTAAATAATTTGCTCCTTTGTGGGTGATATTGGCCTTTGAGGCTTAGTCACTTTAAAGGTGTTATCCATGTGTGAATCGAAGTGAAATTCACAAGGTATCACTTTATTTTTCTCTTTATACATTTGTCTATGTGAAGACCCTAGGTTTGCTAGTTTTTGAGTCAACTTCATGATTTGTTTTTGAAGGATATCCTCCTCAATTAATGGATCTTCTTCTTCATCAAATTTAGGAGGAGGTGAAGCTATACGTGTAGTCTTCACTTTGCATGAAGCTTTGTAATATGGTCTTCGTAAAGGATCTTCTTCAGCTGTGTTATGATGACGTCCTGAAGTGGAAGCATAACCTATATCAAATGGGTTATCCATGTCTAGAAATGATACCTTTTCTTCTACCTTTTGATTAATGACCTTGTTTTTTGCTTCACGCTCATGCGGAAGTTTGGCTCCTAGTTCGAGGACTCTTGTGAGTACCTGGTCTTTATTATAGTATAGGAGTTCGTCGAATCTACCAAGGTCCAATTTTGGTTCTCCTTGAAGAGTCAGACTCTTCCCCACTATGATCGATTAAAGGTTCTACATCCTTAACTTGTGAGAAGAGTGGTGCTAAATTGTTCCCACTAAAAGGGAAGCCGTCGAAAGGATTATCTCCTGCATTATGCTCATTTGATTTTGTTGCCATTTTGGAAAGTCTAGGCATTACCAACCAATACTCGGATGCAACACTATGTCTACTAGTTTTTCAAAGGATACTGATATGCACGAGATGAAAATGTATCACTCACTCAAGTTGTGTTATGCCAATTCTACACTCTAAAGACCAAAATGAATGAAAGTGTTGTACCAGATATGTGGGCCAACGTCAGAATCTAAGCAAGGCTTAAATATCAGCACAATACTGAAATAGTCCTCTAACAAGGTATACCTAGAACTGATTCGAGTATTGACAAAAATCCAAGCGTATTGAAAAGTGGAAGTCACAATTAGATATAACATAAAAACACTATCCAGATATCTCAACCAAGAAAGCAAGGCATCGATATCAAGACAACATCATAGTGGTATATGTAATGCGTTATCAACACTTGCCAAGAAACCTAGATGACGTCTAAACTAAAATCAAGTAGAAGGTATAACAAGAAGTTTGTGATAATGCAAGTAGCGTAACTATGCAATATAGGGATTTATACTACGTGCCCAAAGAATGGGAGACGTAATGTAAATACCAATATTGAATGACCAAAATGCAAGCAAAAATTGACAAACTAGGGGAGAGACAAAATGACAAAATTGATTTGTGTACAATGATGAGGATCCACGAAGTCAAGATCGTAGGAATGCCAAAGACATGAAAATGTACCCACTCACTTTAGTCGTTTAACACCCCAGCAGTAAACATGGATGAGTGTAAACGTACAAAAAGTAGCTAGCACAATCTCTGACATGAAACGTAAAGTATGCCTTTGTTTGACTTCCAACATGGAAAAGCATAAATGCATGGGTGTAGATCAAGAACGTGTGAAAATAGACTTAGTTTCACTTGAGTAGAGCTTTGCCTCATTTGAAAAATGAGAAGGAAGCTAAGCTAAGTAATACGTTTGTCTAAATTTGTGATGAAAGACACTCAGATCAAACTTGGAATGAGTTCGTTACCATGTTCGAAAAACATGATGCTGAATCCAAACAAGTTATCACTTTGTGATGGAAAAATGACACACAAGGACTAGTAAAGTTGGCCTCCAGACAAAATGGTCTCCTTAATAAGTTCTCTCAACTAGGTGTTGCAAAGTGTTAAAGAGAGCTCGATTTACCCAAAAAGGTGCAATGTCTAATTTGGGAGTATCTCGGCTTTACTTTACCCCCTCCAAGCACAAAGGGAAACTAGTGCGTCCGAGTGTGCTCTTCCTGGGGTCTCCATACAAACATCAATTTGCAATGCTAATCTCACAAGGCGTACTAATCAAGTAGGTTAAGTGAGGTGCTTCCCATTTCGTCCATGAGGTTACTTAGTAGTGGACTACTTTAGGGTTCCTGGAACCACCCCCATTGTTATAGCTTAAGGCGTTATGCCAAAGGGGTTACGTTTGTTAGTTGGATATTTTGTCACACCAAAATATGAGGTTCAACCATAGTGCATGGGATTAAATCCCTCCTCAAAGATAGGTGAGGCTACTGTTTATTACTAATCTAAAACACAATAGAAATGATACGTACAATATTTACACTAATCTAACCATTGGGGTTGGGATAGAATCCTAGAATCCATATCCACAGTAGATGGAAATATTGCTACTTTCGAAGTAAAATGGATTAGAAAGAATACACAATGGAAAGGAAATGATAAGAACATATTTTCTTTCGAGAAAAAAAAACAGATCACGAAATAATCATATGAGTTCTAGATAACAAATGTAATGTAATGTTTGAAACAATTAAAATGATTGAGAATGCTAAACAAAGAATAGCTTAAGATCCTAAACATAAGAACAATATCTTAAGAGAGATGAATCTCACAACACAAAGTTTGCAAAAATAACATTGATTTCTATTCCTTGAATGATTGAAAGAAAACACAAAGTTCTTCTTCTTCACAATAGTTCTCAATATTCCAAAAATCTCCACCCTTTGATTTGCATAAGCATCCCTTATTTATAATGAAAAACGTTGAGAGAAAATAGGACAAATCCTAGAAAATAGTATTTTAAAAGAGAGTCCTCTTTGCTTGACTCTCACGTAGGAGACCAAGTCAAAATTTGCTTCCTATGTGATGAAATAGAAATGAAAAAGACATGTCAATTTCAAGATTGAAATGACATGTTGCATTGTGCCTATTTTGTATCATCATCCTTATCTTCCTCCAACAAAGCCTACTTGTTCTGAAATTCTTGGAATTTTTGGATTATGCCCTACATCTCATTCTCATCAAGCACGGTGGAATGATCACTTAGGACCTCACATTTTTCCCGAGTATCACTAGCATTACCAGAAGATTTTTCAATTTCTTTTGAGCTTTCTCATGGTCTCCAAAAATGTTTGATTTTCACAAACCTATCAATGAATTCCATGTTGAATCTGTAAGTTGGTTTGTACTGAATTGATTCTTGGATCTGTTTGTAAAGATCATCAACAGGTAAGATACCTAAGCCTTCAATCACTTTCACACAAATTTTGACCAGCTCTTCTTCTAAGTCATTCTTCCATCGACCAACTAATCTCTTGATTCTATCAATTTGCTACAAGATTCATTGAGAATATTTATTCTAAATCGATGGCTTTAGTCAGCTGAAAATGTTTATCTCCATGTGGGATGATGCCCTCCTTGATCAAGATGTAGGATGGAATTTGTTTCAGCGTTTGGAGAGCTTCGAAAGTCAACTCCTAGGTTCCCGATTTCTAAAGAAAATTCGTCATCCATATTCTCTCCATCTTTCTTTATATCTTCCAAAGATTGATAGACTTCCACAGTATCTTTGATGACTTCTTTTCCCTACAGGAGTAGCCTTTGGGTCCATTCATCGACCACTCTCCCCTTTTCATTAATCTTTTCAATCATGGGTACCGATGAGAAATCAAACCCGATAGGAGTAGAGGATGATGATATTGATTCACGAGGCTTTGAGAGCTTAAGTAATACTTCGGTCAATTGCTCCACTTTCTCTTTAAGCTCATCTCTACTTTCCTTTGTTTCTTTTAACTTTTGACATAACATGTTCATAGCATCTCGTGCATCTTGTTGTGCTCCTTCTATCGTCACCTTCCCTAGATCGACCCTAGTTATTTGATAGTCATAGGCCACTATGTCCTCTTTAGTCTTGTTGATTATGGGAGTGGCGATCTCTACAAATTTGTGCCCTAAAGCATCCACTAAAACCCTTGAAACTATTTTGGGTTTCTTGGCTGATTTAGCAGTAGAAGCCTTGAGTGAACTGAAATCAAAGGCTGGTAGGGGAACTACCACCTTCCTTTTCCTTGGAGTCTGATCAAGCAACCATTGAGGCATGCCAGAAGAAGTTGCTACTATTGCAGGAGTTAGGGTCACACTTTTAGGTGGAGGAAGACTCACTGGTGGAGTGGGAACAACCACAAGTGTGGTAGTGGATTCAGTGAAAAGAGGTGCAGAAGGAGGAGGCATATCTATAGTCACCTTGGTTCCAGCAGAGAGAGGTGAGAGTCCGGAGAAAATGCTGGCCATGGATGATGAAGAGGATGGAGAAAGAGGAGGTGGAAGTGGTTGCAAAGGAGGGGGTGTAAGTGGTTGCAAAGGAGGAGGTGCATATTCTGAAGCCAAAGCCTGAGAAGTGAGAGATAAACTTACTTCTATTGGGAAATCAACAAAAGGTGAAATTAGAGGTTGACTCACCTCTACCTCCAAAGAGATTTCCCCTATTTCTGGTGGGGTTGGTGATTCTAGTATGTTCATTGTTTCAACTAGAGTGGCAGTTGAAGAGGTTTCTTATTCTCCTCCCTTCTTGAAAAATTTGACCTTTATAGGCCTTTTATAAGAGTTTTTGTCCTTTCCTTTTGGAGGGCCCCACTTCCAAATCAACCAACTTTGAAAAAATATTTTCTTTGTAACTCATTCTTGATGAGGTGAGCCATGCCTTAGTGCGTGTGAGAATTGGAGCTGATCTATCCACAATAAAAGCCCTTTCACCGATAGACCAATCAATAAATGGGAAAACGTATTGATCCTCATTCAGTCCATCATATGAAGGATACAAAACACTTTCATTATCGCATTACCCTCTGGAATGTCAGCGAGCTCAAGTGTCTAAATCTCTTTAAGTGTTAACCTACTATGATCTTTTCTACGAACAACAAATTCATCACGTAGATCAACCCAAATGTCTTCTATGCTAGGCACGTGCAGGTACAGGGTTCCATATGACTTAAGAACTCAAAATCAAACCCGTCTCTAGGCTTCATGTGCTTCTTTAACTTCTCCTAAAGCTCATGCACTACATTCTTGGATTTTACCACTATTGAGAAGGTATACCTTCTAATAGAAATTGGGAAGGATACGGCGGCCTTGTGCTTACTCTATTGGAACTTGTGGAAATCCAACAATTTCCTGACCAACTCCATCAGGACTAGCTTGTCTCCTGGGTATCTAGGAAATCGAAAGGATCACCTGGGTACATGACCACTCAAAGGTACATGAACTTCTTAAATTGCAAGAAGACACAACCCCATTTTGAAACTTCAGCCCATGCCTCATCAGAGACTCTTGTTTTCCTCAGTTCAGGGTTCATCCTGCAGATGTTCTCATAAAAGAAAGCATCATTTACTCTTCTAAATTGGTCCTCGGACCCCTTCCTTGTTAGCTGAGGAAAATACCGATAAATGTGTTTATCTGCCTTGTTCCCTTTATGTCCAATCCAAGATAATTCCTCATACCAGTTGCTACATAAGTGACATATGAGGACATATAAAACTTTCCTGTAGACAAAACTATTTTCATCTAGGAGTCTATCTCGTCACTGATAAGACTACCCCAATCAATCCCTTGTTGATTCTTCTTAATGATGACCATGAATTGGTACATCCATCCTTGGAAAACATTTGACTCAGGAAATCCAAAACCCAACTCAGAAAAGTAATGATATCATTGATCTCTTGAATGAAATCACTTCTAGGAACAAATCTTGGAAACCTAGAGACAACCGGCTTGGCTTTGATTAGGAACTTCTTATTCACATGTTTAATATAGTCTTCTTGATCTTTGTCCTAGGATTTCTGGGCTGACTTGAGATCTACGTCCCCATACTCCTTGAAGTTAGGTAGTCGAGAAGGTCATCAAAGTAACCTCCGTCTAACTTGACTATGACTTCTCCCACCTAATTTCTCACTAAACGAGAAGCAGAGTCATAATTCGAAGCACATGCCAAAATGAACTCGGGGCACTGAGTAGACATGGGGAATCCCTACTGCAAGAGGGAGGCCACTGCCAGCTATTGATCTCATCTAGGGGTTTGGGAAGAACTCTTGACTCTATTCCAAAAATCTTCCATGTCTATATTTCCGAGTTCTGTATCCCGGATGTCATAATTGTAATCAATGTAGGAAGGAGACTCCACCTTCCTGAATTTGTACTTCATCTTCCCTGATTTATCTGACTTATCCTATGATGGACCAGGATCTAACATGAGGAGTCTTGGAGGAGAAATGCCTTGATCACTTCTAGTTTGAACACTCGGTTTGAAAACTTGTTAAACAACCCCACAAATCCGCCACACTATCTAGGTTTTAGGACTTGCAAAGCACCTGATGGAACCCAACACACTGGAGAGAATGTGTCAGAAATTAGGTCTTGTTGGACACTTTACAAAATCTGATAGATAGTTGAATGTGTTAGAAAAAATAAGGTGTTGGACACTTGTAGAAACTTGACACACTGCTAAAAGTGAAAGATGTCGAACACACCAGCACTAATTGACACAAAGGAAAATGGATGTCGGAATGTGTTAGATGTTTGGAAATCCATAACACTTGACACACTGCGTGGAACTTAGAAACTGTAAAACACCCTGAAAAACCTGAAAATAAGGGATCGGGTTTTGAGATGTCCAGCCATGAAATTTTTTGCCATTTCAATAGTTTGGATTTTGTATTCTTCTTCTTTTCTTTAAAATAAAAAGGTATATTCCAAGGAATATAATAGGAAAACACCCTAAGGGTGAAATTTTAATCAATGATTTCTATTGGAATACAACTCAAAAGAAGAAGAAAAACCTAAAACCCTAAACCTAAAAAGAAAAACAGGAAAGGAAGGAGAAGATGCAAAGAACATCACAAAAACATTTTAACAAAACTTCACAAGCAAAAGGTAGAGTAAATACCTTTAGCAAATTCAAAAATAATTGAAAATGGACCATGCAATCGAGCATAAGATCAAATCGGGTTCGAGAGGCTAAGAGAGCATGTAGGAGAAAATCCACACAACCAAAAGCACAAAAGATAAAAATGACATGTAAATCCAACTATTTATAAAAATCCCCACATTTATTACACCTCATTTGACATGTGTGCCAACTACCTGACAACTCAGCATTAATGCCATGTCATCATGCTTGGAGTGTCTGGAAACCCGACACAAAGCAAGGTATGTTTAGATGCTCGAAGGTTCGAAAACCGACACAAAGGAACATATTGGGTTTTGGGTTTCGGAAGTCATGTGACATGAAGCATGTTTTTGATCATGAATGTTATGATGATGCGGAGTTCAAAACTCGACACAAGGATTTGAATCATGTTTCAAGTTTTGGGAAACATGAAACATGTAGCATGCGTGTTTATATGTTTGAAGGTTCCAAAAACCCGACACAAGGGAGTTGAATCGGGTTTCGGGTTTTGGGAAACAATTAGCATATAGCATGCAAAAACATGTTTACATGTTGTTGAAACTTGAAAACCTGAAATAATCTTCAAAAGGGCATTTTAGTATATTTTTTCAAACATTTCCTATGGTTATCTTGATTTTAGCTAGAATCACTAAAATGGGATAGCAACATTCCGATTAAGTGGAGAGGGACTTACCCTTTTCTGAAACCTGCAATATAGTGTTTTGAATATGGTGTGTTTTTTATCTTTTTAATCTTAATGTGGTTTCAAAAGTGGCACACCATTTGGGAAATCTGCAAACACGCGTGTATTAGAAGTTTTCGCTTCATTTTAACGCCTTTCTTTGACCAACGTTAGGTCCTATAGACAACAAGTTGGTTAGTAATTTTCTAGTTCACCGATTGAGGTAAAAGAGAACTTACACTTGCTTTTGATTCCTAAGATCACCCAAAGGCGCAAAGGAAGAGCATACACAAAGTGGAAATCCTACTAAAAGCACATAAAAAAGTTACTTTATCCTTTAAGAAGCAAATGTTTTTATAACATAAAAAATAGAATTTGTGCAAGTGTTTTTGATCTCCAAGATCGCTTTGGAAAGTGCGAGGAGAGAGCATACACACTTTTACAAATCCTAATTCAAGCTAAGGAATGAAAAACACTTAATCATGCAAACTAAAATTATTAAAGAAAGAACCCTGTTTTAAACTTGTTAATTTCATAAACCTGCAAAAAAATGTCAGAAAAGTAGTTTAAACAGACTGGAAATTTTTTAATTTTTACAAAGTGACACCTATGCACCCAAATCGACATGTACACGTTCCCTATCCAACAAGTACATTCCTATACCAATGCTTACATGGGTCTATTAAAATTAAAATAGTCTCCAACACCTACATGCCTTAGTCAAATAGGTGCGCTAGGGTTTCAACAGCGGACGCGCCCCTACTAATGGATACACCTACAAATGACAAGTTACACGAAACAAAATATGTAAAAAATAAAAGATGCTCCCCAAAATAGATGGACGCTTATAACTCAAAGAGAACACATGGGTCTCAACGGAGACACGCCCTAAGTAAAAAAAGAATTTTTCGTAAAATTTTACACAGTGGGTCAATTACATAGACACGTCCCGAGACATAGAGACATGGGCCTACCGACGGAGACGTAGACATGTCCATATAGAGTAAAAATTTATTATTACTGAGAGGACAACTAGAGAAAGGTACATGGCTAGTTTGACAAGGACGCGTGTGTATTAATGTGTATGCGCCTCTTTATAACACCTATGCGTTCCTTATGAAAAACCTGCAAAAACACGGATTTTCAAATTTTCAAGAGAAAACAGGTTAGTAGTTAGTCAAAGCTTCCTATTTCTATGTTAAACCCACAAATGTATGTAAATGAAGGTCATTAATCCAAGGTTTAAAATAGAAATGAGGAAATAACAAGTGATTTGCACCAAAAACTTTAAAAAAAGACTTTGAAGAACTCAAATGACCTCCATTAATGGAGGATGGACATAAGTGTCCCACCGGGCGTGCCAAATGTGTTCAAAGAAAAGTTGTAAAAGCCACAAACTTGGGGTAAGAATTCCTAAAGAATCCCCAAAGGCTTTAAACAACAAATCAGTGGACCATCCGATAAGAAATGAGCAAGGTTTCCTAATTAGCATACATTATGAAGTAAACAATCAAATTAAGCTAATTAAAACTACCTCTATTCTTTGAAATCTTGAAATAATGAACCTAATAAGTCCTAAGCAATTAGTTTTAGTGATTAAGAGAAAGATATCTCACCATTATAGGCTCTTTAAGCCAATGGTTCTTCTCTTTTACTCTACAAATTTGGATTAGCAATACAAAAGTGAAGTAAATAGCTCAATATCTAAACTAGAAATGAAATCTAGAACCTAGATGCAAAATACTATAATTTATGCTTAGGAAGAAGGGAGGAATTCTTGAAAATGAGAGAGGGGGTCTAGCCCTATATATAGTTTTCCATTTGGGAAAATGGGAGATTTGGGTGCATGTGGGACAAACACTAAATTCCAAAAACCACTTTTAGCAAGTCAAAGCTTACTTTGACTAGGTTTAGGAAGGGATAAACCATGGTTAAGGTTAGTTAACCCTGTTTAGAAGATAATTAGGGTTTGGAGAGAGTTTTGAGGGTCCAGATCAATCCAATGGAATGGATTGATAGGCTAGGAAGGTGGTAGAAGTGGACTAGAAGGAAATAAGAAGCTAATGTAGTTAGAATGAAGCCGTAATAGCTTGTTAAAATGGTTTATAAGAGGAAAAATGACCAAAAGGATGTCGTAGGAAGAAAGTTAGATAGGTTGAACTACAAGTGTATCATCGGTTTGTAAGGAGAAGCACAACTAGTGTAATATTAGTTGTAATAGTGCATTGACCAAACTACGGTGTGTCTATAATAGGACCATTGGCTTGCTAAGTGAAAAGAACCCACAATCTTCTACTATTCATTTGGTCTTGAATGTGTTTGTAAATTGATCTGAGACTCGGCCCATAGTATCTCAAATATTGGCTGAGCTTTCTTAGCTACTAAGCTTGGTCCTCATGCCTTCCTTCTCTCATAATGGGAAACTCGTAATTAATCCTTTTTTGTGAGAGTAGAAAATTGAAGAACCAGAAAATGAACTTTAGATTGATTTTAGTTGCTTTGCATTTGTTTGAAGTGAAGCTTACAACTGCCACAAACAACCATGAATTTTCCTACCATGATCCTTGGAGAGTTTGGTGCCTAAAAAATGGAGTAATACATGTGGCCTATACAGAGAGACAAAACATACATGCCTCAAATGATTCATACAGATTGTGCACAAGCACTTATTTTTTTGAAATAAATCTACACCTACTCCTAATCTAATTGGATTTAGTAAAAGCTAAACAAAGCCCGAAACTAGCAGAGAGAAATAGCTTCCCTTTTTTAGAAAGCATGGCCATGAAACTAATTTAGCAATAGATATGGCCTATAATAAGAGTGAAAAATTACCTTTCACTTTTCCACCCATGGTATTAACAAACAAGATGAATACCTCCTCGTGATGTTCATATTTTGGTTGCAAGTTTCATAGTTGACCCTTTGGGCTTTGAAGATCATCCTCATACTTTGAAGTAAGCATGACTGGTCTTTGACATATCTCTTGATCCCGACGAGGCCCATTTTGGTCCGACCTTCTATTCTTGGCCTGTTGTCCCGGATTATATTATTTGGAATGGGGATCTTCGACAAACTATCTAAATGGTGTCATCCTTATCCTCCTCCTCCTTTATTTTAGTAGCTTTGCTAGAAAATTTAAGCTCCTTGATTGAGAGAAAAAAGCTCTCAATAATATCTCCTTCTAGAGCCACCTGGATTTGATTCAAGTAAACTTTCTATGAAGCAATGAAAGTTATAATTTCTATGGTCTCTTCTTCATCGAGGCATCCCCCAAATTTGATAAGAAATTAAGCTTATCATCCTCCTGATGTTCCAAGATCTCCTGCTCTTTTATGATGGCATTTGAGCTTACAAATATCTCATCATATATAGCTTCATCTTGCAATATGAAGCTCGTTGGCCCAAACTCTTCCAGAAACTTTGATCTGTGAAGAGGAGGGGCATGGGGGAGTTCATAGTGCTTTGAGCACCTAGCCCATGTTGGTCCCCTGAGCTGATTTTAGTTCCCACCATATGCTCCTCTTCTTTTGGATTTGGAGTAGTTTCTTGTTGGTGTGGGGAGTATAGCTGCTCAAAGAAAGGGGAAGAGTGGAATAGATGGCTTGGAGATGGAGAAGGGAACTCAGCATTTGGAGTGGTATGGCTGGATAAATTTTAGGGTGGGGTGAAAAATGAGAAAGAAGTTGGTGATTTCCTACCCATTGACGAGGTCATATTTTTTTTGCTGTATGTCTCAATACCTTCAATCCACAACATAAGTGGAGGGAATGTTTCTTCTAAGAAGTGAGCTTCTCTGTGGGCTATAGTGATTAGGCACATGGCTGACCCATGGACAAGGTGCATTGCATCCCATTATGAATGCCTTCCTTTGTGCTCTAGCCCAAGTTTGAAGCATACCTACCTCTATTCGTGTTATCTTTTTAGTAGATCAACATCCTCCACTCATTCATAGTCACTAGGTGTGTACCGTGTCTTTGATTGACTTGAAGTCAAATGACTTTGAATCCACTCATAAGGGTTACCATGGTGACTTTAAAATGGTTATGCTGCTATTGTGAGGAGGGCATGTCACTCTTTAGATTTTGATGATACTGCTGAAAATGTGGATCCCTTAGTGGTAATGAAGTCATGATTGCATGAATTTATGATGAAGAGAAATGAAAGACGTGGAAATAAAGATGAATGGAGATGAATGAAGGAAAGGTATACAAAATCTTGTAATGATATGGTTAGACCATGTGGAGTTTCCAATAGGCTTCACATAAGTGCCTCCATTTGTGCATAAGATCTACCAAGAAACAGGACCGAATTCATGAAATGATAAAATACCACTTTGATTCATCCAATGGGCATGCCAAGAAAACTATTAACGATTTTCCTTTCGAGATGGACCATCAGAGTCATGGGAAACCTTAGGTTAGTGGGAAATGAACCCTAAGGTGACCTCCAGATTTTAAATAAGATGGTTCTTCTCTATGGGTATGAGATGAGGGATAGAAAAGGTAAAAAGAAACATGAAAAATTAACGGGGCGATGCGCCTAATAAGCCTTCAAGGAACCAACCAAATGCAACTGTATGGAGATAGAAAGTGATGAATGAGGGTGGATGAAATGCACCACAAGATAATAGAGATCACGAGAAAACACTACTTTAAACTACTTAAGAAATTTTTTTAAGATAGTAATAACATTATAGATATGCACAGTTTCTATGTGAAAATAAAGGCGATCAAAGACAACAAAGATATGCAAAGGATGGACAAAATGCACCACAAGGCATATTATATTACTCCAAAAATTGTGCACAATATTACAATAGAAAAGAGATAAGAATGCTATTACAAAACCCAAAAAGAAGGCTAGAGCTCCAGGACCCTTCCTTTGATAGAAAATTTGAGACAGAGAGAAAAAGATTAAATCCTTGAACTCTTTTTTTAAGAACCTTTGATTACAATATATATAAGGAGAAGGAGGTGAGAGTCATTTTGGAACTCCTTTCCAACAAATTTTTCAATTATGATAAATGGTGTGAAGTGATAGAAATAAATTTTTGAGATCTTTTTCACACTTCCCCATCTATCTTCCCTTTCGAATGAGTGAGAGCCATGCCTATTTAATGCATCCTTAATTATTCATGACCAACACCTTTGAGATGGACCCACCTTTTAAGGAACATCTCTTCAGTATTTATAAAATAACTAGATCTTTTGATCTCTTGTGCATTGGTTCTCGGGATCATGATTCAATCGGTGCCTATTTTTTCATTTAACTAAAATGACCCTTTGAATGTAGGTGATTGAATTAAGTATTTGCAGGTTTGTATTCTTCACCATTGAACTGCTCATTAACTTGGTTACTGAAGTGACAAGCCAAATGACCCTTTTCTTCTAATTTTTTTGACAAATATCCTAAGTATTTAAAACTTGTAGATAAGCCTCATAATTATTTATACGTGACACATGGCTTGTCACCTTTTGTGACCTGCTTCGAACTTGAACCCCATTTGTCGCAAGATCCATGTGGAAGATATGTGCATCCTTATGGTTCTACTTTTCTTTAAGGCCTTTGGGAGTGCGTTGTGTTGACATATGGCATCATCTATGAGCTCTCCACTTTGTTTCTTTGGGGAGTGAAGGACCTTGTTGCATATAAATGTGAATACCCCTTTTCAAGTGTGACCCTTATAGTTGACTCCACGTGTAAGTCCCATGAGGGTCCGAGACTTCATTGCCTCCTTTGAATTCTGAAGTTACGTCAGGTGGAAACTTGGTACCGTCTGCGAGTCTTCTTCTTTCCTTGTGATTTGGATAAGTTCTTTCATATTTCTTTGAAGACTCAACTTCAAGCGGGACTTGAATTTGCATGAATTTGCATTGTTATCTAATTTGAGCCACTATGGATTTCGGATAATGTCTTGGAATTTTGATAGGAATTAGGTTTTCCTTTTCCTTTTCCTTTCCATTTTTGATGAGAAGAAATTTTATGCTCCTCTTCATCATCTTTATTGTACATTATTTCCTCTAGCTACTGATAGGTTTACTAGATTGTCAAAACTCACTATGTCTGATCCGATAAGTTGAGTGTTGTTACAAAAATGCAGTATGAAGGAGGGAGTGCTCTCAAAATAATGGGAATGAGAGTTATATCAGTGACCTCCTCTCCTAGGGCTAGAAGTGAATATCAACTCTGCAAATCTTCACAAGAAAGCTTCTATTTTTTCATTTTGTTTAAAATTCAGATGTATGTAATTGACTCTACAAATTTAGTATGACATTCTTGTTCTTGGCCTCGTACATAGTGCTCAACATATCCCATGCTTCTTTGGCTGTTTTGGCATCACAAATGTGGAGTTGCATGTCATCGAACACTTCAAATAAGATTATCAGCTTTGCCTTCTTATCGGATCTATCAAATTGTCATTGTTGTGTTGTATCGATTCTTGCTGATTTGGTTACAGAACCATCCACAAAATTCCAAATCTCTTCAAACTCAAGTTGTGTCTTGATTTTTGTCTTCCATGCTACATAGTTATTTCCTCTTAGCAGTTGTGAATCTAGAAGAAATAAATTAATGGAATTGGTGCCCATTTTATAGAATCAACTAATAAAGGGTGTGGATTTTATCACTCTAGGTATATGGTCTCCTAATCTATATATCGTCATTATGATATACCATACCTTTCTATATATATACGTGCACCCTTCTAATATACCCATTGGTACATGGAAGAATCTCATCCTTTCTATATACTTAGAAGTATGTGAAAGAGGCGTTAACATACGTGAAAGAATTTGATACATGGTACCAAGATAGTATTGAAAGGGGTCTATGTGATTATTAACACTGCTCAAAAGAAATATCCTCATACGTGTGTGTAAGTTTGCGTTATATACTAAGATAATTTTAGTGTCTGGATTTACATCTTGAAATCGTTCACAAATGGATGGGAGGGATCAAAGTGTAAAAAAATGAATGACAAGAAAAAGTTTTTGTTTTGGGGCCCTCTTGGCCTCAGAGCTCAATACGGCTCTTCTAAGCATAAATCCGCAAAAATGGCTTAAAATGTAGTTTTCAGGTACCCCTCCTTTGGAAAAAAATGCTCAGAATAAAAAAATAAGCTAAGTGGGAGATTTTTTTCCCCTATTTTAGGGTTTTCTCCGCTATTTTTAGTAGCTTGTTTAGTTATGACTAGGGGTTTAGAGGGCCTCTAAAGTTGGAAATTTTTCCAAATCTCCACTAAAAAATCTTATAAAATATTGGGTTTGGGGTGGGGTTTGAACCCTACACCTCTCACTTCCAAATCTTTCTACTTAACCAACCATGCACTCTAAGCGCTTGTGTAATGAATTGAACAAATTTGTATTTAAAAATATGCTCAAGATGCTAACCTTGCAGAATGGCGATGTGGCTTGAGGAGGGTGTGTGGTATTGGATTGACCTCCATGTGGCTGGGCAGATTTAGGTTTTTTCGTGAAAAAGGATCATATATCCTTTTCTTTATCTCCATCATTTTTATTTTAATGTTTTCATTGTTTGTTATTGATTTGTATGTAGGGTATGATGTGGTTTGTTCAATGTGGAAATTTTCTAGAAAAGCAAAGATCACTATTTTTTATGGTGCTATCTCAAATAATTTGATTCAAATGGTTTGGGAGGTAGGGGATATGGCCCGTTTGATCAACACTACTAGAGCTCAATTCACCTTGCCAAAAGGAGATTTGACTCGCTTATGGGCACATCCACTTTCAATCAAACAATATTGCTTTGATTCGAAGAGAAGGCTTAGTTGTGTTAAATTATCTCAATGCTCGGGTAATGTATGGCTCATATGGATGCACAATAAGTAGGAGGGCCCTTAACTCAACTTCAATGATGCTTTGAGAGCTCGATCCATTCAATGTTCAATAAATGGATCCATCCAATCAAATAAACATAGCTCACTTATATGGAGACCTTTGTTTGCCTCATTTTGATTACAATGTAGGCTCTATCGATGTGTTGGCTCAAGTCTTTGATGAAGAATGGTTTAGACCCTTCAAATGTAGTAGCAGCTGCTAGTATTAGCAATGAATAAGATGGACAACTAGATTTAGTGTGAAACCCCTATTGGGGAATTGTTTTTTAATTCCCTGTGTATTCTTATTGGATCTGGGAAGCCAATTTTCCTAAATAAGTACGGGGAGCACTAAGGCAAAAAAAATTATTTGATTTTACCTAGAGAATGGCAAGAGGTTATGGGGATGTAGGGCATTCTGGGAAGCTTCGTAGGCAAAACAAGCCTCCCGAAATGTAAATTCTTCTCCAAAAATTTTTTTCTTCCTTCTACCTCTCTCCAACCTTCTCTACTAGTTTTGCTTATAGCTCTAGATCAACCAACTCTGGTACCAAATGAAAGTGTAGAAGAGGGATGAAATCCTCACACTTTTATATCTTCTTGAATCAAATCACCTACTTATGGATACTAATGAACTCTATTGATTAGATCCCCCTTAGTTTTTACTGATACCAATTGGATACAAACCTCACTCACTTTCTCTCTTAACACGATTACTACATACTTTCAAAAAGGACAAGGGATTCATTCTTTACCTCATAGTATATACTCAACTAGTGTACCTCAAACTTTTTATATAATGAACTCACCAATAAATTTTTTTACATACCTTGAATCATCAACTCACATAAATAATAATATCCCCCTATTTCCATACTCTCCTCTTGAGCCACATAAAGAATAAAAAACCCTTCATTTAGCTAGATCATTCTTGTAACCAAGAATATTGTTCCAAGAGGAACAATCACACCACCATGTTATAAAAGGTTAAAACCATGCTATAAAAAGGATCATTCATGCACTATTAAAATGATATCTTAGATCAATCTACCTTATTCATGTTTCATATGGCACCATAGACACAAACCTTGTCATTACACTTACCTTGAATCATATTGTCAACCGGAAATATACTTACATGCCTTTTCATAACTATCTTCTTCAAGATATGCCAATTGGGATAATACACCATATGCCATGACCCAAAATTCACAAGAAACACTCAACTCTACATGTTAAAAATTCAAATAACAATCTACAATAATTCTTCATGCTTCATGATTTCACTTTTCATACCCATATTTCTGACCTTCAAAATCGAAACACTCTACCCTCTAATATCTTTTTCAACTTCTATGATCATGGCCCAAACATAACTTTTATGGACACAATTAGGTGTTCATATTATGAATATCCATATAGGCTCAATGGCTCAAAATATATTAGTCTTACAGACCAATATCCTATTATCAAGTGTCACAGTCCTAAATTAGGCCTAAAAACACAACCTTAAGCTTCAAACAGTCTACCTACTTGTTGGGTCTTCACATACCTATTTGATGTTCATCAACTTTGAAACGTATCTCCATGAATTTGAATGGTATGATCAAGTCATCATAAAAATACTTGTAACTCATCTCTAAATACACCTTTCTTTTGCTCTATATCTGGTTGTAAAATAGATCACTCCTCTATCATGTAGATCATGATATTCTTCTTTTCCATATCACCTACATACCTTGAGCTCTTCACCTTGGATTCCTTCATCTTTCTTTGCTACCAAGTGACTATTTCAAAACTTAAAATATAAAGTAACTTTTTTGGAAGAAAAATGGACTAAGAGTGGGGGTGAATCATTCTTAAAAAAATTTAAATTCATTTACTATCACATACATTCATCATTTCATTCATCCATTTAACATCCATAACTATATGTGCACATTAGGTGTGTATTAAGCATTCAAAAACATGAAACAAAGAAGAAGGCACATGAACACCATATATAAGTGGGAAATCCTCAAGAGGAAAACCCCATTATAAAAATCTACTTATATTACAAAAATCAAATATATTTAGTGAAACACAAACTTCACAAGGAACACCAACCCCTAATTTAGTAGAGCACCAACCCTACAAGGAGCATCAACCCATAATTTAGTGAAGCACCCACTCCCAAAAAAGTCTATAACCCCTAATATTATCAAGAACAAACTCAACACATGTATATGAAGATCTCTAATTTTTTCCATAACTGATGGAGATCACAATTTAATCTCTCACATACATCTTTAAACCCTCATTCCTTCAACTCATTATATATCTCACTTTCATGACTTGTCTTGTCTTAAATCATTTTTACACATGATCTCATCATTACTCAACCTATGAACACTTATTCAAATTTTATTTCATGCATTATAATCTCCTTCACTCTCTTAATCAAGTTGCATTTTTCCCTCTTAAAGGACTAGTTCAAAAATGAACTCAAATCAACACTTTTATATGCATTTATTCTTTAAAACACAAGAGAGGTCTAGTCATTAAACATTTATCTCAAGCATTAAAACATTAAAATATAACCACACACTAATAAAAATTCATCAAGATGGACCATATAGGTCGTCCATGCCCAAATGCACTCAACAAGCCCAAAAATAACTCAAAACCCCATCACCTAGATGAGCTAAAATCACAAACACCATAACCATGCTTTTTAAAGCTTATAAATTCCTCATAAATGTTAAATATAACATATCAACATCATCCATGGTCATTCATTATCTTTGAACCAATCAAATTATTCATAACACAACCAAGAAGGCTCATATCCTTCACCAAACAATTGTTTCAGGACACTATCTTCACCTTTGGAGCTCAAGTATACAAAAAAACATCTCAACTATGGAATGTAAAAACTAATTGGAATATTAGGAATTTTATCTCACATCCATGCATGTTAGAGCTCATTAAACATCCATATGTGAAACCACACCTACTTCTCTTCACTAAATCAAGCTTACCCATAACGTAGTTTTACAAACTCAACTAGTTTTCACCCTTTCTGTCACTTACAATACCTCCAAAGGCCTTAAATAGGAAAAAATTCATCCCTCTTCACTTTACAACTGATATAAAACATCAAATCATTCATCTCATGCCTCATTTACCTCATTCTTTTAGCCTGAGAAAACATGTCCCTGAAAACCAAACAACCTTCTTTCTCACAAACTGAGCTTAGTGACCTATCAAATCACCTCATCATGTAACAAAACATATACCCCTAGAAATATCACTTAAATCATATTTCCATAATATCTTACTTTTCCTTCCAACTCCAAGTGGAAGGCCTTCAACCAAGTCCATCTTTACAAATTGAATATTTAGCCTTCTAAGACTCAAGAACCAAGCTTAAACTCAACTTCCTCGATCACCTCAAAATCACTTCCATACTTGACAAAATCATGGAACACCCTTATACATTATTTCTAAGCACTCAAACCTTCAAAAATCATGAAAAACTCATAAATATCACTTACCTCATGAATCCACTTAACACCCCGCATAAACCAAACATCCTCTAGATTTGACCTTTAAAAGATCATGCCATAAATTCTTCATACCATATAAAAATACAATTTTGATATACCATTTGGAAATATCTCTAAACTAGGATCATAACAAAACTTGAATGGAGTCTTAAATCCACCTATAGCTTATGTAATTCCAATTTTACCACAAGCTACTCCAAACTACCTAAAAATCAGTCTTCATAAATAGGGCACACTTTTCCATTTATAAGATAAACCATGATCTTAAACTATCATTTACATCTAAAAAACTCCAAGGATAAAAATAATGTCAATTTATCATCACCTTCTTTAGATAAACTTTTCCACAAACTGAAGATCTTCATAAAAAGCATTTTCGAGTGGGACTCACATAATTTCACAAGCACTATCTTACATTTCTAGAAATCTAGAGGATTCCTCTACATCATCCAATCATCACTTTAGAAAAGGAATCAAAACAACCTTAGTATGCACACTTTCTCCCAAGTCAATTGAGTTAGGGTTTAGCTAGGGTTTAAAGCAACTTATCTTCTTAACGATCATTCATAAAAATATGATGATCAAACCACCTCAATATTTTTTTAAATGCTCATAAATGACCTCAAAATATATGAAAAATATCTTAGGAACCCATGTAAAGTACACGACTCACAACGAGCATTAGAAGGTCAAATTTTGCTTCAAAAAACACTTGGTACTTTACCCTATTTTTCCAAAACTCACATATCTTCAAAAATATTCTTCACTTTGACCTCAAACTTTTCATGAATCATCATGAAAATATCCTCTAACTTTCCATACTCACCATATATCCCAAATATTCATGCAATTTCTCGTCCATTAAGACTTACCTATGTCAACTTGTATGTTTCCACCTTGCTTCCTAAGGACCTCATACAAGCATTGTACTTCTAAAATCTGACCTAAAACTCACCATAAACTTCATATACACTGCCACAATTATTCTAATATGCTCCACCATGGCTAATTACTCCAAATATCATGCCTCCATCTCATTTTACATGCTCCAGGGCTAGGAATAGGCTTGGAATGACCTTACTCAACCATGAAACCTCATGAAATGACCATGTTGACTTCTTAAAGACTCATTAACACTTGTAACACACCTCTATGACCATGTGTGACCTCATGAAAACATCCAACCACCTTGGAAGGACTCAAACCATGACTATACTCACTAGACCATGCACTAGGACCTCATAGAACATCACCAAACTTCATGCTACCAATCAACCTTCATACTTGACATCTAATTAACACCTCATGGAGACTCACATGACCTCATGACACCCTTTTCCATCAATGGACTTGACATTAATGACAACACAAACACACAATGGCCAATAATCTCCCCCTTTATCATTGATGGCAACCACCTTCAGAAAATTGATGACAACCAACAAGAAAAACACCTACATGACCTATTTTCCATGTTTTTGATGCTTCTCTACCCCTTTGACATCTATGAAAAGGATACAATGATGACATTATATTTAAAATGATAACACAAGACTAGACACAATGGAAAATAATGTAAAAACTGACTTACTTTCCCTAAATAGCTCCCCAGGACTAAACTCTTTCTTCTTCGACCTCAACAACAAAAAATGATCCAATGGACTTGTAAGATCCTCAAAAATCTCCCCATGAAATGATAGTCTTTTCAAAATTTATCTCCATCTCACCATTACATCTCTCTCTCTATGCCTTATTCAAGCAAAACACAAATTCTACCATCAAGGAAAAAAACATCATTTAGGACCATGTGCTCTAAACCTCATCTTCAGTACCTTTGAGACCAACTACTCCAAGGTATATAAGCCAACATACCTCATGAAACTCCTTCTCATCACTCCCCCGGGTTCATGTTCCCTGTATCTCACTAAAAATTCAAATATTGAACTTCCTACCTTGTTTTTTCAGCTATGAGGTTGACTCAATCATGTTCACATAGTCCTGAAGTAAATTCTAGTGTCTTCTCTTGTCCTTCTTAGCATGATATCAAAAATTTTGAGTCATCAATTTTCTTCACAAGATATTATACCTACAAACACCTTTTATTTTGACATACAGACCTCCTAAATCCCTTATACAATTATACCTGAATTAAGTGACAAAGGAATCTCCCCTTGACTTGAATTCCTTTATAGACCTGTATGATGTTTTCTCAATCTTTTATAACCCTTTATGATCTAATAATGTACTCTTCAACATAAATTTGACCTACAACCATGATTGCCTCTGCCATACTGGTTTCTTTAACACAATAAACTCACCTTAGAGTTTAAAATCAAAATCACTACCTTGGGACATCACTTAATCTTGTAGCATGTTATAATGGGCTTCATCATGTTTCAAATGCCTTAGTGAGTGACACATTGTGATACTTCTTAAGATGTATACACCAACTAATATGGAAAAATATACATTTTTACCTTATTCAACTAATTTTGATGATCCTTACCTTATGTACTCATTAAAACATTTCTTATCCTTTCATATTTGAGATACAATATGCATATATCTTTGACCCACTGATATATTGTCAATATGCCCTTTCAAATGTTGTGTCTTGTCCAAAAGATGAACCTTGGGCTTATATCCTAGCTTTAAACTTCCACACAAACCTTATGGTCTTATAAAATGATGCATAACCTCATTATACTTGCAAATCACCAAATACACACATGACCCTATTAGAGACACCATTACAGGCCTAAATAACTAATGTACAAGATCAAAATCATGACATTTTTCTCTCTTGCATAGTCTCATAACCCTGTAAGCATGCATACATATTCCTGCTCCTGAATATTACCTTCTTACACTATAACTTTCTCAAAATAGATTCAAAAGATAATAATTCAACATTTGAGCCCTTTGACAATACAAGGTATGCCAGGATAAGACCTTTGTAAAACTCAATCACCTAGTTTTGTGGATAACTCTTGACCTGTAGTCTTTTGATTCAGAGACCATCATAGATATTTATGACCTTGATACAACTTTTTTCATCAACAATATACCTCATTATCATCATACAATGATGTCACATAGGTTTATTTGTAAGAAAATAGAGACCTCTTTCACATATTTCTAACTCTATCATACACCAAAGACCCTTTCACTATAGAGCATATCACAAACTCCTTCATCTTGTAGACACCTTGTACATGAGATTTTTCAAGTATCAAAACATACCTCCTAGGTATTCAATAAGCCTTCACATGTCTTAGTTTTAATTAGTTTTTACAAGTTCCATAGCTTCTTTATCAGTCTTTAAATTTCAATTCGTGCTAATATATCCTTGTAAAACATGTTATTACTTCATATCCCTATCTGCACTCATAAATCCTCCGTTATAGAGTGATACCTTGATTTCTTCATTATTTTATCTCTAATTAGACAACTTGATATGCCATAATTCATCATTTATTTATTGTCACAAATCATGATTTATCACAACCTCATATACCTTCTAGATGCATGAACATATTCTCTTAGACCTTAAATGCACTTAGTTACATTTGCAGATCTTATACTTGCTTACTATGCACACATGTACCTTATTCTTACCATCCTAGATCAGATGGTTTTCCATGCATAAATTTCACTTTGTAAGATGTTTTTATAAAAACTATGAGAACATTAGGATACCCATTTGATCCTTTTATCTTTATGCCAAGTTTTAACCTTCCTTATTTAAAGAAAAATACTTCAAATCTTACTATCTCATACACTATTAGGTCACTCAATGCATTCCTATAGGTTAGATAACAAAATATCAAGCATTGTGGACATAAGGATCCAAACCAACCTTAAAACCATAAAATCAAGTTGAATTGGTGCTTCTATATCAATTCTTAAAATTTTAGCTCTTAAGAATAAGTATGAGGACCTCATTTAGTAGATTTTGTATAAACCCTCCTAGGGTTTCACAGAGTGCTGAAGAGACTTAGACACTTATCAAATTACTTTCTCATATTTTTAAATTCTTGCAACTTTTATCCCAGGTCTAGACCAATGATATTGAGACTTAAACCTTAACAATGAAGTCCTTGCCTTCATATTAACATATTCACCTAGTTTTGTCAAGTATAGACATGATCTTGAGACTTCATGGTAACCTCATAGGCTCACGTTAAAAACCAACTACTTGTCTTCAATATTCAACCTTTTTATAATTAAATTCTATGTATTCCTTGAGAACTTTAGAACTTCAATCAACTTTACTCCAATAGTGCAAATCCTACAGCCTTGAACTCTTAACCTTCAACACGAGAAGTCTTTTAGACAACCTAATTCTTAACATGTAAACCAACATGAAAGCATGATAAGAACCACATGATTCCATGAGACACACTAAACTCTTTCAAATGACTCTTCATAACTATAGACCATTTCTCCCAAACTTGTGAGTCAAGACAGACCACCTTTACACTTTAGAATTCACTAGGCTTTGCCTCCTACTATGTCCTTATGATGACACCATATGATTTACATGTCAATTTAATTATGAGCTCATAATACTAATAAAGGAATCATACATGATACCACATCTCTTGACATTCACACACAGTAATACCTTGCAGATCTTTGATAGCTTATTACTCATATCAGAACGCTTGTGAACATTGACATCTTAAATGGAAATTTTAGACACACAACTTAAAGACTTGATGGAAATACAAACTTGTTAATCAATATGCAAGCTATACATCAACCTTTAAGACTAATTAACTACTCCATTCCTTAAATGTACTCTTATACATTCTTGATTTTGACACTACATATTGTGACAGACCTTTAAGCTTGACTCAATCATGACACATCAGATTTTGATACAATACTTGACTAACATAAAAAAATATTGATATATCAAACTTAAACCTTATAGAATTCACTATCAATACCCCATGACATTGACAAACATAAACTCAAAAACATGAAATTACTCCCTTAGATGGATTCTTTGACAAATAAAAAAACACTTTTATTTCTTGAAAAAGTAATAACAACAATCATAGGACTATAATACAAACCTTGACTGAGACCTCCTTCATCGGCGTGCTTCAAACACATAGAATGATGGCTCCTTGAAGTATAATGGAGGAACCAAATACATATTCAACCTCTTAGCAAGGTAAAACATCTATTTCCACATGATACATGATACCACGATCCTTCATCAACTCTTTTAACTTTTTGTACCTTTTATTCTCTTACACTCTTCATGAGATTTTCATGATTAGATAATAATAACTACAGAGGTTCTATAATGAAAGTAGACCTTTATGAGAAATATTACGAGAGACATTCAAATAGCTCTACCAAGAAACAATAGAAGAATGTTTGTACAACTCATGGTAGAGGTTGTCTTCCACCCATCTTTGCACATTAAACTCAGGTCCAGTATTGAATCTTTGAGAAAATTCATCCTCCGTGATTTTAAACCAATCTTCAACACCTTCCAAGGTTAAGCAATCTAACATCACTTATTGCATAGAACATGATGTATGCCATGTTCCACTACAACTTCGAAAAGAGGTCCCAACAATAGAAACCAAGATGTAGTCATTTTTACATCCACCAAAGAACAAGGGAACCTCATGCGTTGGCCTATCACCTAGTGGGCATTGGGTGCTCACCCGAGGTGCATGAGAGGGAGCCGAGTCTCTCCTTTATGTGAGTCTAGTGGAAAACATCATTCATGATCTTGACTTAGTGATTTAAAAGACATGCAAGAACCATAGAGCTTAGAACGACTTCTATACCCTTACAGTCATTCCAAATAGAAAGTGCTTAACAGATTTAATAGAACCTAGAAAGTAATAAACCCACAAAGAGACTTAGCAATTATTCATGGTTTATGAATGATACATAGGGATTTGGAAAACACACCACTTCATCATTTCCATCGGCACTGGAAGAAGAAACAAGAAAATTGAATAAAAAGAGGTAAACGGAGGTTGGAAAGAACCACCACTCAGTGCAGAGTGGTGGTTTTAGAACCACCTCCCTATAGGGTGGGGTCCTGGGACCACTAGTCTATTCAGTGGTGGTGGTCATTTCACTTTTAAGATAGAGACATAAATTCAAATGCAAATGGACACGTTTCGAAGTGCCCATTCGTGTCTCTTCCCTTCCATGCCCCTTCACATCCTCTAGTGCACATGAGGACTTGGGAAGGCCTATAAATGCATGAAAGGAGAATGAGAACAACATTCAAAGATCCAAAGAGATCGAGAAGCAAAGAGTTAATGAGAGCAGTGAGCAAGATATTTAGTGTTGGAATGCAATTGTAGGAGCAAGGTGTAGAAATAGAGAAAGCAAGTAATTGGAGAGAAGGTGGACACTGTTGCTTCACTTTATACTTATTGTAATCTATAATTTGTCTATATCAGACTAATAAAAGTTGGAAGAAAGAGCATTTTCCCTTCCGACTGGTTTTCCTCCATTGGAGGTTTCTAGGATAAAATTGTTGGTGTTTGAAGTTTTGTATTATTTCCCACTCTACAATTTCCTTTCTATAGCACTAGATAATCACTCATGAAGCTCTAATATTTCAAGCAAACTATCATTTTCCAAAGTTGAAAGTAGAACAGTAATTTTATGTGATTCGTAGAGTTCCAAAGTAGAAGTTTATGGATCATTTTGGTATCAGAGCTGATTAAATATCCAAGACTGTGGTATTCAAATATTTTCTATGTTTTGTATGATAGTGACAAGGTCAAAAGGTGAAGAATTTTTACCTTGTGAGCTAGACATTTCTACGAAGAAGTGGAACTGGTGAATTTGAGCTCAAATGGAGGAAGAGAACTTGGTCCGTAGAGTTGAGATGCTAGAGACCATGATGGATAGATTGCATAGGAAACAAGAAGAGATTTCAGATCTACAAAAGATGGATTCGGTTAAGAAAGATTCCATGGACTCATTGGTTTGAGAAATAGCTAAAAAATTGGTATCGGAGAGAGCCATGAAGAGGAAAAGTGGGAAGAGCATGAAGAGACACCAATTGTAAGTGAGAAGGTAAAATCTGCACATACACCTTTTAAAGTTGAAATGAAAGTGGAAATTAAGAATTTTGAAGGACAAGTAGATGCAGAATTACTAGATAAATGGCTAAAACAATTGGAAGTCTATTTTAGTGTGCATAATGTCACTGAGGCACAAAGGATCACCTTTGCACGTCTCAAAATGGAAGGTCATGCTCTGGTTTGGTGGGAAACCCATCTAGCCACTTGTGAGAAGAAGAAACGTCCTATTGTCAGTACTTGGAAGGGTTTCAAAGAATTAATTAGAGCTAATTTCTATCCAATTGGCCATAAGACTAACATGATGATTAAGTGGTAGTACTTTAGGTAGAGAATGTCAAAGTGTGTAAGACTACACTACACACTTTTAGAGACAAGCCATGTTGCTTAATATGGACTTGGAGGATGAGGACATTCTGACCAAGTATTTGGGAGGACTTCACACTCACCTTAAGAGGAAGGTAATCTCCATGAAACCCAAGGACCTCAATGAAGCTTGTATACAAGCATACTACATTGATGACGAGAAGAAGTAAGGAGAAATAGAGCCAAAGGGAGACCATTCAATGAGCAAGTAGGATAAAAACAAGTAGAAGACAGAGATAGCAAAGGTAAATGGAAAGGTAAACATGATGTTATTGCTTTGCATACTTGTAAAGATTCCAAGAAATTTTGTGAGAATTGTGATATAAATGGACATACTGACACCACATGTTGGAAGTTGCATCCAGAATTACACCTAAGGCACCGAACCAAGGATTCCAAGAAGTCCATGACCACTGTGAAGATAGAAAGGGAGGTGGAGATTGAGGATGATTTGGATGTAGATGAAAGGCTGGGATGCATGGCCACTAACATGTATGGAACAATAGATGAAGAAGAGATGAGTAAGCTATTTCAAATCAAAATCCAAATCAAGAACAATAAGGTAAACGCTTTAGTAGATTCTGGTTCTCAGTAAAATTTGATTTCTGATGCGGTTGTAGAACATCTTGGTTTAGAAACTTACACACATCCATGTCCATACCCATTGGGATGGGTGAAGAAGGGTGTAGAAATACAAGTTACAAGGAAGTGTAAGTTTCAGTTTGGGATAAATACCCAATACATAGATGTACTAGAGGCTGATATTATTCCACTTGATGCATTTGACATTGTATTCGGAAGTCCTTACTTGTATATCAGGGATGTTGTGTTCACAAGGAGGGAGAACCGATTCAGATGGGTCAAGGACGGGGTCAGTTTCAACATCCGAGCACACCAGAGTAGGTCAAAGAAGGCTATGGTAAGTGCCAACCAAGCACAAAGACTTAGTCAGAAAAATCAGCAGTTTTGTTTACTTTCATTGAAAGAAAAGAAAAATGGACTAGAGAGCACGGATATTCTAGATAGCACTTGTTAGTTGTTGTAGAAGAAGCCACCACAGGAACTGTTCATTCGAACTTCCACTATGCAGTCACCGTATCTACCTACGGATTCACTGGACCTGACCATGGGACAATAGGAAGAAGAGGAGATACAAGGAACAATGATGACTATAGCAACAGTGTACTTGGAGAGGATTCGGCCAATCCACCTCCAGAAACAAAGGACCAAACCACTTCATTATGGGACCTTCACCATGCTGGAGCAGGTTAGAGAAACCTTCAGGCCATACTTCATGCAGATGCATGCGGTAGCAGGTTGCAAGAGCTCACATCCACTAACGCCATCTATGCATGGAAAAGAAGGAGAGATACAGAAGTTACCTTCCAAAGAGTATTGTACTCGGGGAAACTTAGAGGAGGATGTAGCACTAGAGAAACAAAGCAGAGATCCATAGGAACCTTGGCAGGTTGGACAAGAGAAGACACCAAGGTAGACCCGGTGGTACTCGAAGGAGCACGAGAGGGAGTTGATTCCTCTACCACTCCACCACTAAGATTTTGTGGGACCAAAAGCCTCTCAATAAGGGAGGTATGATCCATAGGGATCTAGAAAAACACACCACTTCATCAGTTGCAACAGCACCAGGAAGAAGAAACGAGAAAAGTGAATAAAATGAGGTAAACAGAGGTTTTGGAAAGAATCACCGCCTGCGGAGCGGTAGTTTGAACCGCCGCTCTGTGTAGAGTGGAAATTTCAGAACCACCACCCTATAGGGTGGCGATCCCCCGAAACTAATGCCCATCTAGGGAGTGGTCTTGGGACTACCGTGCCTGCTCGGGTGGTGGTCCTGTCACTTTCCAGACAGAGACATAAATTTGAATGTGAATGGACATTTTTGAAAGCACCCATCCATGCTCTTCCCTCTTCCATGACCTTCACATCCTCCGGTGCATGGGAGGACTTGAGAAGGCCTATAAATGCATGAAAGGAGCAAGAGAAAACATTCAAAGATCTAGAGAGATCGAGAAGCAAAGAGTTAATGAGAACAAGTGAGCAAGATCTTCAGTGCTGGAATGTAATTGTAGGAGCAAGGTGTAGAAACAGAGCAAGCAAGTAATTGGAGAGAAGGTGGACACTGTTGCTTCACTTCATACTTATTGTAATTTATAATTTGTCTATATCAGACCAATAAAAGTGGGAAGAAAGAGCATTTTCCCTTCCTGACTGGTTTTCCTCCATTGGAGGTTTCCAGGATAAAATTGTTTGGTGTTTTGAAATTTTGTATTATTTCCCACTCTGCAATTTCCTTTCTATAGCACTAGATAATCACTCATGAAGCTCTAATATTTCAAGAAAACTGTCATTTTCCAAAGTTGAAAGTAGAACAATAATTTTATGTGATTCTTAGAGTTCCAAAGTAGAAGTTTACGGATCAATGAACATATAAGAACAAAGACCATAAAGGAAAGATGCAGATGATAGAAGTAAAGATATCTTGACACAATATATCTAGTAACATTATCATATTCATTCAATGCTTAATAAAACATCACTAGAATGGTAGACCATAGTCATGCATCATATCTGGATCCATACATGTAGGTTCTAAAAACAAAATTTACATCCCAAACCCTCAGTACATCCTTCCCTATATTCATCTACCCAATTATAACATGGTCTTTGTAGTAATTATAGAGAGCTTCGCTTCTAACTAGTGTGTCCTCTCTCTATTATGGGCATGTATATATATAGGCATCTGAAGTGCTAACAAACTCCTTCGTAGCCTTAGATCTGGCGCCAAGTGTCAAAGTGTGGACCCTAGGCGCATGCTTCTCCAAGCTTGCGCTTTCCACTCCTTGCCATGATTAGCTTTTAGGATCTTTTCTCTTGCAAAGCATATTCCTTCCAGTCACCCCATCACCAGGATGGAAACTTATCTACTTGGGTCACGCTTTTCATGAGTTCTACCTGATAGGCCAAAAATGGCTAAGTCCTAGATTCTGATTCATGGGAGCGCATCCTAGGTTCTACAAGAACCCTTCTTAAACCCTTCTTTGCATGCCTTGTCTTGTGCGCTTCCTCCAACCATGTGGACTTATGTGCCTTCATGACTTGGTGGTTATTTCAGGGCCCAACATCACCCCACACTTCACTATGTTCTCCGCCCTCGAAAACCTTCAAAGAATAGAATAAATAATGGCAAGGCCTTGCCTTGGGAAAGAATGAATGAAAGAATAAAGAATGGGGAAGAGAAAGAAGAAAGGGAAATTGTGTTACTCAAAGAAGTAAGAGGGGAAAATTTTTCCTTAGGTCGGCCTCCAGAGTATCCCATGCATTGACTTCAGCCTGTGCCTTCTGGCAAAGATTTCGACCAATGTACTTACCTCATCAAAAGTTAACCCTCCCCTTGTGTGGTCAAGGTCTCCACCATCAATGTTTCAATTCTTTGCCCATATCTTCCAAGGCATCCATTCTCCTTGTGATTACCGGGTATAGCTCCTTAATTGGTTTTTGATTGAGCCCCGCAGGATCTCAATAGCTTTCTGATTTCTTTTCCACCTCGGCTAGGATCTTTTCCCACTCTTCCCTATTGATTTTTTCTTCTCTTTGAAATTCTTTAGTTCCACTTCATCATTGGCAAGAAACATGCTTGTCACTTTATCTTGGTCCGCACAATGGTTGTATGTGACCACAACTGATTTGGGCAGCAATTTTTATATCAGCAAGAACCTTGTTGTATTCTACTATGAGTGCGATGACCTTTAGCTTGTCTTCTTTCTCCAAGCGTGCAACTACATCTTCTGTAGACTCTAAGGCCAAGGGTTGCCTTTCCATGGTGAGGATCCGAGTTAAGTCTTCTAGGCATTCAGGGAAGAACTATACTTTTGTGTGAGAGGGGTTAGGTTTGGGTGCTTTAGGATGATTACATTTGAAATGAGCTCCACCTTCTTGTGAACTTCACATACTTGGCCTTTTCCTCCTTCAACTCTCACTGCAACTGGGCGCTGATCAATTTTTCAAGGCTGAGGCCCTTTGTTAACTCAGCTAGCTCTTCCTCCCTTTTCTCCAACAAATCTTCCAAGACCTTGACCCTATCATTCCTATAAAAGAGCCTAGCTTCTACCTCTACGGAGACCTTATTGAGCGTTGCACACTTTCTCATCTGACAGTTGTTGCACGTTTATAATGGGGTTATCCCCCTTTGTCTCAGGTAGTTTCATCACCACCCCATGGCTTACTTTGAATTGGTTCATTGATGTGGGACTCAAAATCCCATGATAACATTTTCCTTGTCCTCGGGTATCCACCCTCTAGATGAAAGATTCCATTGTTGTGAGTTCATTGGTGGGCATGGTACTTTGGAAGCGTGCACACAAAACATTGTTGGGGTCATAAACATAGCCCATCATTGCCCTTTCTCCTTTTGCATGCTTACTTCCCGTGCACATGCCCTTGGGAAAAGTTACTGTTAAAGTGGGTCCTTTTGTGATGTTATGGCTTCTTTCTCTACACTCTTCTTTGAACTCGTCTAGCACAAGCTCCGTGTTGCGCTACAACTCTTCATCAACCAAGGTCTTAATAATATTTTTGCCTCCCTTTTCACCTTCTCGTTCACTTCCTCCTCTGTGAGCTTGGGCATACTTGGTTCTTTTTTACTAGCCTCCTCGCTCCTTTCTCCATCCTTGGCACCTTCCTCCTCCTTGGCGCCCTACCTACATGCGAAGATGAACTCGTTCTTTACCTCCTCTCCATCCTCTTCTTCCAAGTCGTGCACCTCAATTGGTTCCTGATTCACCTCAGGTTCTTCTTCTCTTTCTTCATCTTCCTCACCCTTATAGGCACTCAAGCCTTCTGTCTCCTCCGACTCTGCTTCTTCTACCTTCTTCTCCTCCTCCTTACCGAGGACTTTGGTGAAGGGATGCGGTCTTCTCCTCTTTAGATGATTCTTCTTCAATTGGTGGCTTTGCTGGTTCTGGGGTCTTCTCCTTGACCACCGTCCTCTTATCCTTTTGTGATGTAGGTACTTGGCCCCGGGGTACCTATAACCTACTTTTCCACCACCCTTGGCTCCTCCTGTTCTTCCCTCTCCTTCCTCTTAAATGTGGGATTCTTCCTACCAGTAGGGTCCTCAAGAATGATATTTCATTCTCCACATATGCGCCCTTTTCAAACTTTGGTCTGATGTGAAGGTATATCTTTGTTGCATCCTTCCTAGTAATAGGCAATGTTAAAGGCCTCACTATGTGTACTTCATTATGAAATGTATCTTTCAACATACGCACACTTTCCTAGGTACACCAACCCTTTCTCATCTCTCTATGTTCCCTGTCTAGGTTGGGTAGATCAAGATCCAGCTTCTTGGACTCCTTGAATCTATTCACCCCTGCTTGAAATAATTGGGTTGTGAAGGAAAATGGCAGTTTGCACCAATGGCTCCATGTGCCATCTGTTAACACAAATATACCAATGTAGAAGTGTTGGTATACCAAAAACTCTACCTCACCCTTGGTGGTCACTGGGAGTTGCTTAGGAATTCACCATTCAACCCCGAATGCATTCATTAGGTGCGTATATACTTATCTAGGTGCGCCTTATGTACTACTGTCATTGACTCACATGTGTATTTTTCAAACCTCTTCGCGGGTGAAGGGTTTTCATCAGGATACTCCCAAATGAATTTTTCGGATGCATCCAACACTCCAATTTTGAAACACTATGGTTAATAGAATATTACCGAAATGGATCTTGCCTCCTCTTCCGTGCTGCTGATAATCTCATCCGCAATGTATTGGGATAGGTTGTAGATGGTGCCCTCTGCAATCTTCCTATAGACATTCAACCAGGGCTTGTTCACCTAGGTCCACCTTTCTTGTCCATTCAACTTGGACACAAGGTGCATGGCCATCTTCATCACAGGGTCACTGATGTCTGAGATGTCATAATACCTCGATCCCTTTTTGTACTCATGGGATGTGATGGTCTCCTTGATCGCTTCCTCATCTTGGAGGTCATCCTCCAGGCTATCCCCTTCATAGATTAGGCCTGTGAAGTGTGATATCAATTGAGGTGTTATGCACATCTTACACCCTATGAAATGGAAGAAGTCATCATGGATGCGCGTCATCAGCCATTGGTACAAGTGCTTAGGCTTCCCAAAGTAAGGAAACTCATAAAGTTGCAAAAGTCCCACCTTCTCCATTTTTATCTTGACCTCATCATTATAAATCAGCAACCCGTCTGATGTTCTTTTATTTGTTGGGTGGCACACCACTCCAGCGCCATCTCCTTCTCAATTGTGTTTGACCAATGGTTATAGTCTCACGGTCATTTTCCTTTGGTGAGACTCCCATTCTTGCCCTAGCAAAACTCCATCCAGGTATTGCATTTTTGAATACCACTCCTCATTTGTTTCTACAGGTATTTCTTCTTGTTTTCATTTTCCTTTGCCTTTACCCTTTCCTTTCTTAGATTGTTCTGCTTGTTTATTAGCTGGTTTAGTGGCCATCATCTCACCCTTTGCTTTCATCCCGGTCTAAATATTAATCTCGTGAAGAATTTCTCTTACGCTCCATGCCCTAAAATTCAAACCCTAACTCAAATTTCTTCTTTTCTCCACGACACTTCTCCACAATACTCCCTACGTCCGTGAGTTACTTCTGCTCTAGTTTGTAGATCAAATGGACTGATTATACTCGATCTCTAGTGATTTTTCTTCGCATGAGTCACTTCTTGAAACCCTAGTTCTTAAAAAATATAACTCTTCTCATATGCACAAAGTAAAATAATGAAGTGTCCACCCTTGTATTTATAATTTTTCTTACTTTAATGCATTAAAGGCTAGGCCACCTACCACTATACGATAGTATTTAATGTATATTTTTCAAACAAAACATAACTTCAGCGCCCTTACTCATGTGCCCAATCCTTGTGCGGATAATTCTCCGACCTTATGGTGTGTAAATAATCCATCTTGACATAAGACTCTTGCACGCGGTCACCAATGCCGAAGGCACTTCTTCTATCCTCATGACTCTTGCTTTCACCTACCTTGTGTTGTTTCTACGCTCTCCTCCTTTGTACGTGGATTTCCAATGTAGCCTTATCTTGCCACCAATCTTCCTTTTTCCTCCTAATGCATCTTTTCAACAAGGCCACTTCAAATGGTCAACCAACACAATCCTCCTAGCAATTTCTCCATGCTTCCCTTTATCTCCTCACCCCACACTAAAATGATGCATGGTCCTCTGTGCATTCATAACTCAAAAATTAATAAGGTTACCACGCCAAAGGTGTAAAACAAGACAACAACGTGAAAGGGAAACACATGAAAGGAAAAGCATAAAGGAAATTCTAAACTAACTGGAAAAACTGCCTTATTTACAAACACCAAGAAGCCTTATTTATAGTAGGGCTTTAGCCTACTGCCATTGAAGTGTCCAGGTAATCTTGTTCCATCTAGCACTTGTAACTGGCATGTGCCTGAATCAAGGATGTATGAGATTACATAAGGACCCAACCAATGGAATTTTAAACTTCCAGGATGGCGCAAAAATTTTGAATCATAAAGTAACACCATCTGCCCAACTTCAAATTTCTTGTTTTTAATATGTCGATCATGCCATGCCTTTTTCTTAGCTTTTTCAGTTTTCTGGCTCCACCTGGCTAATGAGCACCTTTCATCTAGTTTTATCAATTCATCAATTCTTTCTTCAGCACTTGTTCATTGTCCAACCCTCTCCATGGGCTATATGCAGTGATGGTAACATAAACTCAACCGGTAGGACTGCTTCCACCAAAACACCAATTGAAATGGTGTGGCTTTGTTCAATATTTTATAAGTTGTTCTGTATGCCCAAAGAATGGCTGAGACCTTATCATCCCAGTCCTGCCTACCAACATCACATATCTTAGTCAATGTGTGACTAAGTATCTTGTTAAATGCCTCTGCAGTTCCATTTTCCTGAGGGTGATAAGGAGTGGTTTTGTGATGGGCTACCATGAATTATGCTAACAGAATCTTGATGGTTTCATTTAGAAAGTGAGTGCCTCTATCACTTGTCAAGCTTAAAGGGCATCCATACCTGTTGATTATGTTCTCCCATAAAAACCTAGCAGCCGTAGCTGTGGTACAATCCTTAGTGGGCATGACCTCTGCCCACCTTGTCAGATAATCAGTACAGGTAATAATATACCTTGAGCTAGTCCTTCGCGCTGCTGGCGAGATTGGCCCAACAAAGTCTATTGCCCACTTTTCAAAGGGTTTCACGCTGGCTATGGGTCGCAAGGGCATTTCATCCCTTTTTCCAAGGCTTTAAGGCGCTGGAAATGGTCACAAGCCTTGAAACTCAATGTAATCTTGGTGAATCATCTCCCACCATATTCATGATTAGAATCTTGCGGCGTGGTTGCATTTCCCGCATAGTGTCCTCCAAAATCCCACCATGGGATTCTTCTATTATATCAACATGTCATGTTCCAACACGCCTTTAGTGCAAAACTCATCACGACCATCTTATACAAATATCCATTGATTAACATGTAGGGTGCGACACGTATGGCTAACTTCTTTCTTTCCAATGCTTTCATTCCTTCGGGTACCACACCTTCCTTGAGAAAAATAACAATGTCTTCTAACTCCGAGGGCATGTGCCACAACCTAAATAGTTGCACTTCCGGCATAGTGTCCTCAATGCTCTGCATGCATCCTCCCTGAATCAATTCTTGATAAATGATCAGGCCCACAATTGTTCTTTCCAGGTTTCACCACTTGTGAACTCAAATTCTTGAAATAAGAGTACCCAATGACATATGCACCCTTGTAATACTACTTTGTTTACTAAATACTTCAAGGCCATATGGTCAGTGTAGAATATAAAAGGAGTTTGCCAGTAGATATTGTCTAAACTTGTGAAGCACGTAGATCATTGACAATGCCTCATGCTCAGTTGTATAATTCTGCTCTGCTGGTGTCAACTTCCTACTTGTAAAACACAAGGGGTGATCAACAATTCCCTCACCTGGTTGTGCAAGAATGGCTCCAATTGTTGTACCAGAGGCATCCACATGGACATGGAAAGGCTTATCCCAAGAAGGGAATCGTAAAATAGGTGCGGTGACAAGCCTATCCTTCAAAGTGTCAAATGCCCTCTGCTGCACCTCTCCCCACTGAAAGGCACTCTTATGTCTAAGTAATATTTCCAAAGGCATGGCGATCTTGGCATACCCTTTAATGAACTTCCTATAGTACCCAGTGTGCCCAAGAAATCCCTACACAACACTTTGGCTAGTAGGTTCCCCTAATCCCACAATAATTGCAACCTTGGTGGGATCAACCAACAAGCCTTCTTTGCATATGATATACCCAAAAATGTCCCAAATGGAGTTGTAAAGATACATTTCTTAATGTTGAGGGAAATCCTCAACTACGACATCTTTGAACATCAATCTTAAGTTATCACAATGGTCCCTGACCAATCCATACACCATCCAATAATCCAAATATACCTAAAGAAACTTGTGGATGAAGTCCTAAAATGCTTGCACCACTATTCGTGAAAATATAGTGGGCACATTTTTCAACCCAAAGGGCATGACCGTGTATGCAAAATTCCCCACTCGGTGGTGAAAGTTGTCTTTTCTTGGTCTTCCTTTGCAATCCTTACCTGGTGGTATCCCGAAAATCCATCCGTGAAGGAATAGACCTCACGCCCAGTGACTCCTTCCAAAATTTCTTCAGTGAAGGGGGTTGGAAAAGGATCTATAATACAAACAACATTTAGCTCCCTATAATCCATGCATATCCTAATCCTCCCATCCTTCTTTATGTTGATCACCATTGGACTTATCCATTCTGATTCTTCTACAACTTCAATGATACCAGATGCTATCATTTTGTCTAACTCTTCCTTTACCTTTACACGCATATTGGGATTCATCTGGTAGGGTCTCTTCCTGACCGGGCATGCACCATCCTTCAACTTTATCCTCATTTCCCAAGGAATGGTGGATGCCTTTCAGTTCATGGTATCCACGCAGGAATAAATCCTCAAATTCACACAAGAGATCGATGATCTTTGATACTTCCTTTTTGACCAGTAGTCTCCAATGATAGCTTCCTTGGGCTCTTCTTCTGAGCTAATGTTAACCTTCTTGGTCTTTAGTGGTTCATGATATGCACGTAAGTTTTGCATCCACACTTGTCAACTACTTTTCACGCATCCTAACCAAATGGTCAACATCCAGGCCTTCCGCCTCTTCTCCATCAATCACGTATACCAACTTTCCTTTTTCTTTTCAAAGCACACGCTCAAACTGTATATCTTCTACTTCCTCTTCTTCAAAAGCGCGCCTCCAAACTAGGTTCACCAAGTAAATCTAGTAGCCTATCTTCCGCCATGGCGCTATCCCCTAGAGTAAGGTGCTTGACAGCCTACAAAGCCTTATCAACTGGTGGCTTGGTACTTCGGTACTCAAAGGTGTGAACGAGATCAGCCGCTACCTCCTGCCAATTTCTGTCTAGCGTATCTAGTTTCGAGTGTATGTACTAAGCACATGCACAACCTTGTAGTGTAGAATACAACTTGTGCACCCAAAGGGATGGTGGTAAAGCTTCCGCACCTTCTCCCCAGACCCTCTCACATACCTAGATATGGGAAGAGGTGGGTTCATTGCCATTGTAATCCTTGATAGTGGTGGGTACATTACTTCTAGAGAATCAAATAGTGAGTGCAATTCTAACCTCGCACCATTCCAACAGGTTCTCACTATGCGTAGACCACCACCTTGCTATTGTTCCTAGAAAAACATAACTTAGCATCCCACGTCACTCATCCTCCTTCCACTAAGCTTCCATTTCTTTCAAAAAGACCTCAGGGTATGCATCTCTAGAATACTTGGTTATTTTCTTCCTCCTAGGCACCGGATCGTACGCGCCTTTGTTACTTTCATCACTAATCCTCTCACATGTCATCCAACCAATTCATAAGTCCCATGTGCCTAATTATCACATGCTATAATGGTGGTATCATTGATAGATTGAGCATCATCAAACTGGATGACTCCCTCTGTAGGATGGATTATCTCTGGATCTCTTATGGAGCGCACATATATTCTATCCAGGACTTCCTCTCCCAGGGGTTCAGTATAGGGCGTGGAATTTCCATCAGCAAGGGGTATAATGACCCGCTCCTCCTTATTTTCAAAGATTATGTATCCCTTGTTAAACCGGAGATCTGCATTGTTTTTATAGCACCAAGGGCACCCAAGTAATGCTGGGAAATTATCTGCCTCGGTGAGTCAAGACTTCAAAGTCCCCAGTAAACTTAGCTCCCTGAATGGTAATGGCCGCATCCTTCAAGACACCTATGGGCATTGCCTTTGTTTTATTTACCATATACAACACATTCGAAGATGGCCATAATGTAGGCCTTCCCATCTGATGCCATGCATCCAAGGTAAGAACATTGACCTCAACACTTGTATCAATGAGGATGTTACTTAGCAGCCATCCATCCACCATTGCATTCAATGTGATCTCCTTGTCATAATCAAGGCTATGAGGGGGAAGGTTTACATGTAAGACTTGTCTCTCACGCTCTTCTCGCGCACATTACCTTCTCTCTCAGCCATGCTCCTAGCAAGGGAATAACATTCTCTTGCCTCAGCATTTTACACACTTCCTTAACTTCATCTAGGTCATCCTTTGGTGCCTCCATAGTTCTTCTTTGCTCCTCTTTTCTAGTCTTCTCTTTTAAACATTGGATCTCTCCTTGTAAGCTTGAATGACATCCATGGTCTCCTGGTAGACTTCCTTCTGGTGAGTGGGGTCTAGATACTTCCCATGCACTACCTCTTCCCTTAAAACCAAAGTCCTTTGTCTAGGTGCCTCCTTTACACGTGTAGAATCTACTCTTGTCATCACCATAATAGGTTCTAACTTTGACTCACGCATTACCCGTGGGAGCCATTGGGTGTCAGCCTTCTTAATAATTACCATGGCAGTGCCCTTTTCCTTCTAGTGCTGTTGGCTCATATGCTCATATAACTCTAGGAACTCCTCATACTTATGTTTTTTTCCACACCATGAGCATTGCAGAAGTTCTGGGCACTCACGCTTATAGTGGTCTATGGATCCATAATTAAAACACGTTCCATGTGGGAACTCACTTCTTCCTCCATAGTTACCATGACCATGAAATCCTCCATGAAATCCTCTTCCACGTGTACCTCCATCTCTGCTCTCTTCATACCGGTGCTCATCTCCTTTGGAACTATTGCAATGCTAGTTTGGCGCACACCAAGATCAATTACCTCATGAATCTGGTCAATCAATCTACAATCCTTGGTGTCATGTGTGGTGGAGGTACATATCTTGCAATAACAAGATACATTCTTGTGGATCGTGTGCTATAGCAGAGGACACCTACTTGCATCATGGTCCCCGTGACATATTTCACAATCTACCACTATGGCATGTACCACTTTCTAAGTACATATTCCTCCATTATATTTTTTTTGACCCTCTATGTCACAATCTATACACCACATCCCACCATGAGTCTCTGGAACCGCATTAGCAAATAACTTCTCCAGTTACTTAGCCATGGTAGTGATTTGAGCCTCCAGAGATGGGCTAACTCCAGTGTCAACACTCCCAACCTGCCTCAACACACAAAGTAGCTTCCAACGCCTCACGCGGGTCTGTGAATGTTTTATGAGACAAGGCCCTCCTAAAGGGTGTGATCAACCCTCCAAAAAACCACTGAGCATGTTGTGAAGGGTGGATATCATAAGACAATTTAGATAGAAGAGTTTTAAAGTGCACATCATACTCCCACACACTCTCTACCATTCCTTTCTGGATTTCCTTGAGAGATCTGATGCTCTTCTATTCAAACTCAGGTATGTGGAATTCTTCTAGGAATGCATTCTTCAACGTGGTATAATCCACAACAGTTTGATGGGGGTCATATTTTCTATACCAATTATATGCGCATACATCCTTGCAATGTCATCACAAATTGGTGGCATTCCTCTAGGGTTGTGATCCCCTTCACGCACCATAGTAACTCACACTTATGTACATGCTCCACAACATCTTCTATCCCTCTGTAATCTGGTAAGTGTAGAGACATCTCAAAAAAACTTGAGGAGGTGGTTGAGGTCCTTTTCCTCCCAATCCAGTCCCTTGATTTCCTCTAGTGTTTCCTCCTCCACCGGACCCACTAGATCCTAAGCCCCAGATCCACCACTTCCACCTCTAGATCCTCCCATGGTTGGGAAGGGGCCTGTGGTTGTCGCGCCTAATGTTCCCAATGTTCCACTGAATTACGTGCCAATAGTCTGTGAGATAGTGCCACTCCCAAATGTATTTCCTCTGCCACTTCCTAATGTGCTCCCAAAACCTCTTGTATATGTGCCTTGTCCAAATATTCACCAAACACTGGAATAGATGTGCAGCCATAGAAGTCCCAAATGAGAAATTATATCTCCTGGGCACCGATCGGTTACTCCCACCGATATCAACTGGATCAACTATACTCTTCCCTTGATCTAACAAACCAAGCACCAAGGTTTGGTCACTAGGTGGATTCAGATGCATGCCAATGACTCTTCCTTCTCCCATGATGAATTCTCATCAGAAGCCGAGGGGTTTTCTCTCCCATGCTTGCCAAGATGGGATAGCATAGACTGCTCAGGTTCCACGTCCTCCATGTGAACCTCAACTCCTTTCCACCATGTCTGGCTCCATAAGTCCAACCCACTTGCAGCCCCATTATCTATCAATTTCCCTTTCATGCTGCTTCGTTATACTTGAGTCGCCTCTCCTCTCTTTCCTTTTCAGTCGTTATATCAGCCATCTTCCTCCACCCTAGCTTCCTCACCAAGCACTCAGGATGGTTTAGCCGGCCATTGGAAATGCCTCTAAACTCATGGTTACAATCAAGATTTTGATTCCAAGGGAATAACACACAAAAATGATCCTCTAGGTTCCCATAAAAGTTTAAACTCGACAACTTCCTAAAAGAAGAATACGTGGAAATTACGTATTCTAGAGTGTAACTAGCCAATACTCCTTCCACCAATGATTTATGGCATGGGTCCACATCAGATCAAGCATCTTGAAAGCTTTGGTATGTTTCTTGGGTCCAAGGGTGTGATTTATAGTACCACCCCGATCTAGATGCATATGCCGAGAGCCATTCAAATAGCTCTACTGGGAAATAACAGAAGAAGGTTTCATACAACTCATGATAGAGGTTGTCTTCCACCCATCTTTGCACATCAAACTCATGTTCGATATTGAATCTTTACGAGAAAATTCATCCTCCGTGCTTTTAAACCAATCTTCATACATCTTCAAGGTTAAGGACTCCATCATCAATTATTACACATGACCATGATGTATGCCATGTTCCACTATAACTTTGAAAAGAGGTACTGGAAATAGAACCAAGATGTAGTCATTTTTGCACCCACCAAATAACAAGGGAACCTCATGCATCGGCCTATCACCCAGCAGATGTTGGGTGCTCACCTGAGGCACGCGAGAGGAGCCGAGTCTCTCTTTTATGTGAGTCTAGTGGAAACATCATTCATGATCTTGACTTAGTGATTTAAAAGACATGTAACCATAGAGCTCATAACAACTTCTATACCCTTACACTCATTCCAAATGGAAAGCGCTTAATGATTTAACAGAACTTAGAAAGTAATAAACCCGCAAAGAGACTTAACAATTATTCATGGTTTATGAACATACAAGAACAAAGACCATAAAGGAAAGATGCAGATGATAGTAGTAAAGATATCTTGATTCAATATATCTGGTAACCTTATCATATTCATTCAATGCTTAATACAAAACATCACAGAATGGCAGACCACAATCATGCATCATATCTAGATCCATACATGTAGGTTCTCAAAACAAAATTTACATCCCAAACCCTTAGTACATCCTTCCCTATATTCATCTACCCAATTATATCATAGTTCTTGTAGTAATTCTGTAGAGCTCCGCTTCCTAACTTGTGTCTTTTTCTCTACTATGGGCACGTGTATATATAGGCATCTGAAGTGCTAACAAACTCCTTCGTGACCTCGATATGGTGCCAAGTGTCAAAGTGTGGATTGTCCTAGGTGCATGCTGCTCCCAGCCTGTGCTCGCCACTCCTTACCATGATTAGATTTTAGGATCTTCTCTCGCAAAGCATATTCCTTCCAGGTCACCCTGTTGCTAGGCTGGAACCTTATCTACTTAGGTCACGCTTTTCATGAGTTCTACCTGATAGGACAAAAATGGCTAAGTCCCGATTTTGCTTTGTGGGCGTGCATCCTAGGTTCTACAAGAACCCTTCTTAAACCCTGCTCTGCGTGCCTTGTCTTGCGTGCTTCCTCTAGCCACGCACACTTTTGCACCTTCATGAATTGGTGGTTATTTCAAGGGCATAACATCTTACAATGAAAATCTAAAGGAATCTTACTTGCCTATAAAGTGCTCTAGCCTTTCGAAGAACACCGATGATCAATCAGTCTGTCCTCCACCTTCTTGTGCTTAATAATCCTATGGATTTAGATCGACCTTCTAGAAGTTTGCAAGATGTCCTATGGCTCTTTGATCCAAATTTACAAGATTTGAAAGTTTAAATGGGGCTCATAGGCCAATTGGGCAGTAATAATAACTTATAGTCATAATTATTTTATATATCATCTCTAAAAAAAAGGGTCAATAATAATACAATAATATGCCTTAATAAAAATCAAGAATTTAAATATAGTGTCAATACTATATAAATTCGATAATCCACCACTAATAAAATTCAAGATTTTAAATATAGTATAAATACTTATATAAACTCCTAAATGGCCACCACTAAGCTTAAAAAATATTAAGCTCCATGTTTACATTCCTCTTAGGCCTTAATTAAATCAAGGACTATAATATAGTTTGAAACTATATTAATCTCATAGCCACCAATATGCTTTTAATAAAGCTTAGCTGTCGTTGTCTTTGAGAAGAGAGGGAGAGGCCTTTATATATGCTTAGGTGGCTCAAATATCACTTTAAAATCAATATCCACGAGCTATATGCCAACTTGCTATGGTAGGTGAGTTGGTCAAGTCACATGAGTCGTGTGGGAGAGGTTCTATGTGTTAATGCCCACTATCCACCTTTTGTGACATTGGCGGTTTGCATTACCATGGGATATATCCCACATTCATTGGAGAGGATGGTGGTGTTTGATTAAAATTGGCATTGTCCCACCAATGTCTACGTGACTTTGGTCATGCTTAGCCCTTTTGTTGGGCTCCCCAAGTGTCTCCCGAGCTATGTACTTAGAACCTCCCAATATGTGGGTCGAGCATGTTGGTTAATTATGGCATTTTTTTGTTTGAATGTTGATCCCCACGTGCATTGGTTTATCCACCCAATAATATAGGGCTATGCATAGTGTTTGAATGCCACATAAGTGGCAGAGCTGGTTGGATAAACATCCGAGCTATGTTGGCATCGTGTAAAATGTGACCCGTGTAATGTGGACCCTTTGCCAAGTTGGCCATGGATAATATAGATAAGCCCAAAAATTTTACAATATTGAATTGGATAATATCAATATCCCAAAGAAAAATGGCATAAAGTGATCAACTCGGTCATTGAAAATAATATAGGTCTCGGTGGGGATTTGACCACCCCACCGAGCTAGAAATATAGCTCACCAAGCCCAAATCAATACAAATGAAAATCTGCCACATATAGTCCACGTGTCGACTCTCGATAGGAAAATCAAGTGAAATTGAACTTGTGGTGGCAAGCCACGTGGTGGTAAGCCACGTCCCACCACATCAGCGATAATAACAGTCCTTATGGAGGTCAGGCTACCTTCCATAAAAAATTTGAGCCTCTTGTTTTTGTGACCAACTTATCGCTCATCGAAGACCGGATAATCTAAACCCGAACTTGTAGCACACATGCTTCTATTTTTCCACTTGTCATAAATTGACTCGCCAATTGACCAATCCCCTCCAATAGTTGACCAACTTTGACCAGCCACCATTTTGTCTTATGGAATTTGTTTCTGCATTCAAATATTCTCTAGAAAAGCTCTTGGAGTGTTCTTCCATATTGTAGTGAACTGGAAGATTTACAGAACTTTTTTCATCTATAATGTCCTCTAGATCATGCCTCCCTAATGGGAAAGGATTTTTGTCCCAAAAATTTGTAAACTCCAAATCATGTTGTTGAGAAGAGATCTACGTAGTATTATGCCAACTCCACAATCAAATTAACTGATGGTTCAAACTCTAGGACCTGTGGCACTTGGGCTCACTACCTCCTACTGCACCACTTTGATATCCGAAGAAGACCTCCATGCCTCCGTTGTATGGTGCTAAGTTTCCCATTGAAACCTCAACGCTCTTGTTTTGTGGTGCTAAGATTCCAGATATCTAACAAAAATTATCCTCTTTCACTCTATAACATAGCTCCTGGCTCTGAGTTGATTCTATAGAATCCAAACTGGTCCGAAGGAACTCCATGCGCACGCAGAGCTATGAGTGATCCAATTTCAAAGTGTTTGAAAATGACTTCTCAGGTGTACCATCCTACTACAAGGTCATAAGAGACTCTACACATAATGAAGATGCGACCCGATGTCATGTCCCTTTCTAGACCTCAATGCTTCCATTGCATAGTGATAAGTCTCTTTGTTTTGTCTTGTTTACCATATCTACCCTCAGGGGTCTTACACTTCGACAACATATAATCTACATGGAAGTAGATATTTCCACATCTTCCCTCTAGGGGTCTTACACTTCGACAACACCCAAAAATATGTACTATTACATCTACCTTCTAGAGGTCTTACACTTCAACAATACTGAAACATCACCACATCTTCCCTCTAGGGGTCTTACACTTTGGAAGATGTCACGTCCATGATGATCAGGTACCATTCTACTACATAGTCATAATGCCTCTACATAGAATGACGATTTGAGATGATTTCTCATGAGCTCAATAATGGTGACTTCATCCCCGTTGCATGGTTGTTGCCTCTACATGGTATGAAGCCTCTTTTTGATGATGAATATCGGGGTACCACTTTGCGCATGACCATAATGGGCCTCTTCACAGAATGAATATCTAACCTGATATCAGATGCCAATGGTGATCAGCTACCATTCTGTTGCATGGTCACAATGCCTCTACACAAAATGAAAATTTGAGCTGACACCAATGATTTCAATCGCTAATCTGTATAAATGGATGACAAATCTCCAAGCTTTAAATATTAGTTATATCTTGTATCGAAGTTGTAAAAACCCTCAAAAGTTAATTAGGAGATATAATTGGAGTATTAATCAAACTTTCCAAGTAAAAATCCACTGAGTATGGTAAACCTTTCTCTCAACATTTTCTCACAAAATCTAAACTCCAAACAAATATTACATACTATTCATCAATCTGAGTTATGCAATATATAATTAAAAAATTGTTGACTACCCATTTTAAAAGACTTTCACTTTCATGTATTACATGGTCTGGGTTGATTTGTCAATTGGTGGTGGAGTAGAAAACCTCCTTTGCCTTTGCAATAGGCCTCCATTCCATTTTTGGCTTGTCAGTACTCGATGGCAAGATGGATGAAGTTTCTATCATGTGTCCGCTTGGTGCCCATTCCTCTAGAAATGAGCACAAAAATCCTCTTAATCTCCTTCTTTTAGATGAGGAACTCTTACCACCATTTCTTGACTTTGTATGATGAGATTGGTATTTCGATTTTCCTTCTTCCTTATGAACGAAATCAAATTCTTCATCGGTTTCCTTCTCTTCCAACATATGGCCATAGAATGATTATGCAATCCACAAAATTACATGGAAAGGCATTCCACATTTTTTGAAAATCATAACCATACTTCTTATGATGAAAAAGTGGGTCAAAAGTTTCATTTGTGCTTATGATTATGGTAAGAAACTCGGAGGTGGAATCTCATTACCTCTTCACTTATTTTTCTTACCACATTCTACCTGTGATGACGAAGCATGATTTTCCTTTAGGAATATTCTTGCAAGACTAGTGGGGTATTCACTTTGCTTTCGGAAGCTTGTCTCCCATTAAGCATTCTTGGAGAAATCTCAATATCTATTCCGCACTAGAAAAACCCAAAATTGTAAAATGAGGATGATCCTCACTTTGTATTGGGTTAGCAATGCCTTGGAAATTTTTACTAATACCTCTTCCATCAAATCCCATTTTAGATAACAATTTTTATTCAACGCCTCTAGTATGCTTTTAAACAAACCAAAGACATCATTACCTAAATCTGAAACCGAATGGGAGGAAGTAGATTCATGTGGTGAACAAATTATAGTGCAATCATCTATCATGGTATCTCATATGAATTCAAGGCATTTTCTTATTCTGATCAGAACACTACAACCTTACCAAGAGCTCATCCTTGGTATGAAGTTCTGATTTCAAGCGAGCATTCTCTTATTCCAAGGAGTAATACATCGATCATAGGAGAGAATTATCTTCCTAGATCTAGTGATTATAAGCTTCAACTTCCTTGAGCTTAACCTATTTTGAAATTTTTCCCATAGTGTACCTATACTTTGTTCACACACACACTTGAACTAACTACACCAACTTGTCAAAGCAATCACATTGTTAAATCAAATTCAATCTGGAAGCGATATCAAGCTAAAACCATAGCTCGATATCAAATTTGATCCAAAAATAGATCGATACTTTTTCCCTCGCCACTGACCCTATAGGATTATTAATAATTTTTGATAAATTTCTCCTTTTAAGTAATCAACTCTCAATAAATGCAAGAAATGTAAATCACACCGCACACCGATTAATTACTGTAGAGTTCGGCAATAAGCCTACATCTCCGTGTTCTTTTGAACTGTTCCACTAATAAAAATTTGTAATTATAGATATTGATCTTACAATGAAAATCTAATGGAATCTTACTTGCCTATAAAGTGCTCCAGCCTTTTGAAGAACACCAATGATCAATCAGTCCATCCTCCACCTTCCTAGTGCTCAATAATCCTATGGATTTAGATCAACCTTCCAGACGTTTACAAGACGCCCTATGGCTCTTCGATCCAAATTTCCAGGCTTCACAAGTTTAAATGGGGCTCAATGGGCCTATTGGGTAGTAATAATAACTCCCAATCACAATTATTTTATATATTGTCACCTAAAAATAAAAGGCCGAAAATAATACAATAATATGCCTTAATAAAAATCAAGAATTTAAATATAGTGTCAATACTATATAAATTCAATAAGATACCACTAATAAAACTCAAGATTTTAAATATAGTATAAATACTATATAAATTCCTAAATGGCCACCACTAAGCTTAAACAAATATTAAGCTCCCTATTTACATTCCCTTAGGACTTAATTAAATTAAGGACTATAATATAGTTTGAAACTATATTAATCTCATAGTGACTAATATGCTTTTAATAAAGCTTATCCCTGTTGTATTTGAGAAGAGAGGGGAGAGGCCTTTATATACGCTTAGGTAGCTCGAAAATCACTTTAAAATATTTATCTTCAAGTTATATGCCAACCCGCCATGGCAGTGAGTTTGTCAAGTCATGCGAGTTGAGTGGGAGAGGTTATGTGTTTGATACCCACTATCCACCTTTTGTGACGCGTCGGTGGTTTGCATTTCGTGGGATATATCTCACATTCGGCCGGCAAGGATGGCAGCATTGGATTTAAATTGGTGTTTCCGCCATTTTCTACGTGACTTGATCATGCTTAGCCCTTTTTTTGGGCTCCCAAGTGGAAGTTGTGTCCTTAGAACCACCCAATATGTGGGCTGAGCATGTTGGTTCGTTGTGGCATTTTGTTGTTTGAATATTGATCCCCACGTGCATTGGTTTATCTGCCCAATAATATAGGGCTATGCATAGCATTTGAATGCCACATAAGTGGCCAAGTTGGTTGGATAAAAATCCTTAGCTATGTTAGCATCATGTAAACTATGACCCGTGTAATGTGGACCCTCTACCGAGTTGGCCATGGATAATATAGATAAGCCTGAACAATTTATAATATTGAATTGGATAATATCAATATCCTAAACAAAAAAGGCATAAAGTGATCAACTCGGTCATTGAGAATAATATAATGCTCGGTGGGGATTTGACCACCCCACCGAGCTAGAAATATAGCTCACCAAGCTCAAATTAATGCAAATGCAACTTTGCCACATATAGTCCACTCGTCAACTCTTGATAGGAAAATCGAGTGAAATCAAACTCATGGTGACAAGCCACGTGGTGGCTTGAGGACCCACCACGTCAAGTGATAATAACACAGTCCTCACGGTGGTTGGGCTCCCTTCTGTAACAAAAGTTGATCCTCTTGTTTTAATGACCAACTTCTCGCTTGTTGAACTAGAGAATCTAAACCCCAACTCGTTCCACACACGCTTCTATTTTTCCACTTGTCGTAAAGTGACTCGCCAGTTGACCAAATCCCCTCCAAGAGTTGACCAACATTGACTGGTCACTATTTCATCGTACGGACTCCATTTCCTACGTTCAAATAGTCACCGGAAAGCTCTTAGATTTCTCTTCCATATTATAGTGAATTTGGAAGCTTTAGAGAACTTTTTTACTCTGTAATGTCCTTTGGATCATGCCTCCCTAATGGGAAATGCTTTTTGTCCCAAAAATCTTATAAACTCCAAATCACGTTGCTAAGAAGAGATCTACGTAGTATTCTGCAACTCCACAATCAAAACAACTAATGGTTCAAACTCTAGGACTAGTGGCACTTGGGCTCACTAGCTCCTTTTACACCACTTTTATATCCAAAGAATACCTCCGCACCTTCGTTGTATGGTGTTAAATTTCCCATTGAAACCTCAACGCTCTTATTGTGCAGTGTTAAGCTTCTAGATATATAACAAAATGATCCCTTTCATTGACTCCTTAAAATAGCTCCTGGATTTGAGTTGATTATGTAGAATTTAAACTAGTCCAAAGGAACTCCATGCTACATAGAGCTATGAGCAATCCGATGTCAGTGTTTAACAATGACTTGTTAGGTACCATCCTACTATAGGGTCATAAGAGACTCTTCACATAATGAAATTGTGATCTAATGTCATGTCCCTTTCCAAACCTCAACACTTCCATTACATAGTGCTAAGTCTCTTTTCTTTGTCTTGGTTGCCACATCTTTCCTCTAGGGGTCTTAAACTTCAAAAAAATATAATATATATGGAAGTAGATATTTCCACATATGCCCTCTAGGGGTCTTACACTTGACAACTCCCAAAAATATTTACTGCTACATCTTCCTTCTAGAGGTCTTACACTTCAACAATATTGAAACATCACCACATCTACCCTCTAGGGGTATTATACTTTGGAAGATGTCATGTCCATGATGATCAACTACCATTCTACTACATGGTCACAATGTCTCTACACAGAGTGACGATCTGAGCTGATTTCTCATGAGTTCAACAATGGTGACTTATTCCCGCTTCACGATCACGCTGCTGCCTCGCACGGTATGAAGCCTCTTTTTGATGATGACTACTAGGTACCACTCTACTACATGACCATAATGGGCCTCTTCACAGAATGAAGATCGGACTTGATATCAGATGCCAACAGTGATCAGCTACTATTCTCGCTACATGGTCACATGCCTTTACACATAATGAAGATCCGAGATGAAAACAATGAGCTCAAATACCTACACAAATGGATGGCAAATCTCAAAGATTTAAATATGAGTTATATCTTATATCCAAGTTGTAACAGACACTCAAAATCTGATTAGGAGATATAGTTGGAGTATTAATCAAAATTTCTAAGTAACAAAATCCACTGAGTATGGTAAACCTTTCTCTCAAAGCATTTTCTCACAGTAATCAAACTCCAAACAAATATTGCAAACTATTCATCAATCTAATTTCTGCAATATATAACTTAAAACTTTTTCACTTACCCATTTTAAAGGACTTTCACTTTCAAGTATTACATGGTCCTGGGATTATTTGTTAACTGGTGGTGGAGTAGAAACCTCTTTTGCCTTTGCAATAGGCCTCCATTCCATTTTTGTCTTGCCATTACTCTAATGGTGAGATGGATGAAGTTTCCATCACATGTCCACCTGGTGCCCATTCCTCTGGAAATGAGCACAAAAATTCCTCTTAATCTACTTCTTCTGGGATGAGGAACTCTTATTTCCATTTCTCGACTCTATATGACAAGATTGGTCTTTCTGATTTGCCTTGTTTCGATGAACGACATCAACTTCTTCATCAGTTTCCTTCTCTTCTAGCATCTGGCCACATAATGATTATGTAATCCACAAAAATTACATGGAAAGGCATTCCACTTTTTCTGAAAATCATAACCATACTTCTTATGCTAAAAAATGGATCCAAATTTTCACTATGCTTATGATTATGGTAAGAAACTGGAGGTGTAATCTCATTACCTCTTCACTTATTTTTCTTACCACATTCTTTTTTTGTGACGACGAATCAGATTTTCTTTCTCGAGAATATTCTTGTAGGACTGGTGTGGGTATTCACTTTGCTTTCGGAAGCTTGTCTCCCATCAGTGTTCTTGGAGCAATGTCCAATATATTTTCCCAAACAAGAAAAACCCAAAATTGCAAAACGAGGACAACTTGGCCATTTTTACCAAGGCCTCTTTCATCAAATACCATTTTAGATAACAATTTGTATTCAACGCCTCTAGTATGCTTTTCAAACAAACTAAAGACACCATTACCTGAATCCAAAACCGAATGGGAGGAAGAATATTCACATGGTGAACAACATACAGTGCAATCATCTATCATGGTATCTGCATCTGAAGTCAAAGACATTTCCTTATTTTGATCACCACACTGCAACCTTTCCAAGAGCTCATCCTTGGTTTGTAGTTCTAATTTCAAGTGTGCATTATCCTCTTCCAAGGAGTAATACATCGATCACAAGAGATAATTCTCATCCTCGATTTGTGATTATAAGCTTCAACTTCCTTAAGTTTAACCTATTTTGACATTTCTCCCATAATGCACCTATACCATGTTCACACACATTGAACTAACTACACCAACTTAAAGTAATCACACTATTAAATCATATTCGACTTAAAGAAAATATCAAGCTAAAACCAGCTCGATACTAACTTTGATACAAAAATAGACCGATACTTTTTCCCTGGTCACGGACCCTATAGGCTTATTAATAATTACCGATAAATTTATCCTTTTAATTAATCAGATCTCAATAAATGCAAGAAATGTGAATCATACTACACACTGATTAATTATGGAGTTCGGAAATAGCCTATGACTTTGGGTTCTTTCAAACCATTCCACTAGTAAAAATTCATAAGTACAAATATTGATCTTACAATGAAAATCTAATGGAATCTTACTTGCCTATAAAGTGCTCCATCCTTTCAAAGAACATCGATGATCAATCGGTCCATCCTCCACCTTCCTGACACTTAATAATCCTATGGATTTAGATCGACCTTCCAGAGATTCGTAAGATACCCTATAGCTCTTGATCCAAATTTCTAGGCTTCTCAAGTTTAAATGGGACTCAATGGGCCTATTGGGTAGTAATAATAACTCCCAATCACAATTATTTTATATATCATGATGGGTGTCGTTATTCCTTCATTTAATCAACTTCATGTTGATCTCATATCAAACTGGGGTGTGTCCAAAGCTATATGCAACAAGAGTAATTTGATTGATCTAGTAGTTGACTATAGTTATATTTTTTGTATTTTCTAGAGGATCTTTTTGATGTCTTAAGGACTTTGGTAAAACCTTATTCAAATCATACTATTGCAAAATTACTAAAAATAAATACACTAAAAGCTTTCTTTGAAAGGAAACACACTACCATTTGGAAATAAACACACTTCAATTAGAAATAAACACACTCAATTTAACATGCTTGAAAATGATTACAAGAAATATAAGCATCTATATTAACACTGCAGGATTTAACACACAACAAAGTTTAACTAAGAAGATTAAAATAATACATAATGAATAGATCTAAACTATTGCTGAAAGAAATATAAATACCAAATAAATGAACATCTTGGTTCTTGGGGGAGTGGGCCCTTGCTCCTCCTCGAATCAGGATTTAACAACTCAAAATTCTCTCAAATAGGAATGGCTATTTATTCATGAAAACATTCGATATTACAACATACTGGAACTTAGTTTATATCTTCTCTTTGTCTGTCTCTATTACATATTATCTTCTATATCTATACTACTAAAGGTCTGCATTTATATTTATTTACAATCATAGTTGTTTTTACAATCCGATGAAATAGAATCGTGCCTAGAATGGATGCTAGATCGGATTGTAGCTGATTGACATCTGCAAGATAACTTCCCTGGATTTGCGTTTAACATCTTCTTATCTTTTCCTAATTGAAAGGGTCATTACTTGCCAAAATCTTCGGGTATGGTTTGAAGTGGATAACTTCCATCGGTTTCGAAATTATGAGAAGTTCCAGAACCATAGGAAATTGTTTATGATCAAAATAGTGAGTTTGGAACTATTCCAAGGATTTTTGGAACTTAGCCCGAAAATTCGGAACCAGCTATTGGAGTTGGAACTAAGTTCTTATGTTTCTAAACTAACTCGATGATTGTGTGTTGGAGTTCTAGAATTATCTTGGAAGTTCGGAACTAAGTTGTGTGGAGAAATATACTTCTAAAAGCATAATGAATGCCACCTACTATATTTCCTTGATTTATTAGACCTGCTTTATTACAAAACTGAGTTGAAACACACACTTGTTAGGAATATCAGAGATTTTAACATTAAAATCACAATCAATCAAAAGACATAAAACTACATCTTAACTCATCTCAGATTAAATAAAAGTCACAAAAAGCTATTGAACTTAATAAAAAGAAGAGTAAGATGAGATCATATATTGTACATTTATCGGGCATATACTAGCCTCATCATTTCCCCCAAACTTACTTGTTTGTAAGTCCCTTTACAAAATTAATTATTTAAATACGTGGTCATACATTTTGCTTTCCATGTGATCACTCAGATCAAATGGCTGATACTGGATTTACCGATGTTTGAACTTAGAGGTACTGTATCCATCTCCTTCTTCTATTTTTCTTTCCCACTTTTCAAATTCATCAGGGTCTTGAGGTCCTTTATTTTGCCAAGGAGCCATGGGGGTGAGAAGTAGAGGGGGCCTAGTTTGCATTCCTATCCATATTTTCCCGAAGGTCTCATTGATCCTAGGAATTATCTTGCATAATGATTTTTCCCTTTCTAAACTCCAGAAAAATTTGTAGGGGATATTACTTCCCATCTTCTTAAGGAAACAGTAAAGAATTCCCACCTCTTTGAGCATCCTTCATAAATTTCATCAAATTTTTCTTCTTCATAAGAGGTAAAGGAATCTATACTCTTTTGTAGAATGGCTGGATAATGTGTTTTGAACCTCTCATTAAAGGCATGAGTTCTAAAGTGTATGCGGAAGGCAGAAGGTTTACCATAGTGGATTCTCATGCAGAGACTAGTTGAGCTAGCTTTCAATAAAAACTCAGCTTCCCTTTCCTTCCATGTAATTTGGTTCTGTAGAAGAGAGACAAATGCATTGAGCTGGCTCTCCCCCACATATAAATTAATCATAAATCCTGTGTTTTTCTGTAGTATAAAGTTACAAAGATAAAATTCACACAGAAGATTTTTCGCTAGAGTGGATAGAAAGTAAGCTTCCATGAAGTCATATTCATCATTTAGTTCATGAGGAAGTCCCAATGCAATCCTGGATAGTTGTCAGAGAATGAATTGCTCTTCTAAAAACATACTATATGTAGGAGAGGGTCTCCTGCAAGCAATCGGATTTTAACTCATAATGTAGACCATTTGAATTTTTGTAAGACATTTGAATTTGTTTTCTTCTTCCTTATAAAACTTCTCTTCCCATTTTGTTCTTTCTTTTCTTTCTTCTTCTATTTTGGTCTTCAATTATTTGTTTGCTATTTTGGTCTCTCTAAGCTCCCTGCAATTTTCATCCCACAATTGTTTGACTAGAAAATAGGTTTACTCCATTTGTGCAAAAATGTGGATACAACATTTGGACATTTTTCTTCCTTTTCTATCAGTTGTTTCTTAGTTGCTTTGATAATTCCTTAGTTCTAGCTACAAGCTGAAGTGTTAGCTCTTCAATGAGCTTCTCTCTTTGTTCCATTTTGAGCTTGAGGAAATTTAATTCCTCATATTTCTCTAATGATGAGCTCTAGATTTATGACAAATTATTTCAGTAATTTTTCATTATATTTTGTAAACTTTCTTAGGAACTCTAGCCATCCCGCATGCTCAAATATAGCTGCCACTTCTTAAAGCCTGCGAGAAGATGGGAGTCATCCTCTGGTTTAGATTTATTCTTAATCCCCATATCAGTTTGAGTTCTATTTTTATGAAAATTGGTTGCAGACCCTCTTGGTTAGCTGTGGAAATGAAGACTCTTAGTCATGGAACCTTGTTCTTTGTTGCGAGAACCCTTTGTTCTTTCTTTGCTGCGGAACACAAGTTTAACTTTCTGCCTCTTCAAAAATAGCTCTGCAACTTGTTTCTCTTTGATTTTCCTTAATGATCACCAATAATAAATATGTCGCCACTTATCCCATCCTTATCATCTTCATGATTACTTATTTGTAATCATAATGTACAAATTGATGACTCATCCTACTAACCTTTAAATTAAGTCAAATCACACATGCAAACATTTAATTCAACCCTAAATAAGTTAAAAGATATAATTACCATCCCTGATGATGTAATCCTTTGCTATGATGACTCATCATTCCTAGAAGTGGGACAAAACACGTTAGATAGGACATTTAGAAATTTTTATTTGAATTAGCCTAAAAGAAGAGGTCACCCCCATTTGTTGGTTTTCAATTGACCTTTGAGAGATTTTTATTTTTATTTTTATTTTATCTATATTTTTTTTTTTTTTGGGGAAGAAGACGCCATTTACTAGTTTTCATCTTCTTCCCTTTATTTTAGATCTATCATCAAGTTATTTGATCATATTGGAAGAACTGCATTCTTCCATATGATCAAATTCTTTGTCTTCTTCCATCTTTCTCAAGAATTCATCCTTAGTGGGAGGCTTCCTATAAAGTTTCAGCCTGTGTCCATTGACCAAGAGTGTTCTGCTTCTGCCATCAATTGGAAGTAACTAAATTGAACCATTGTTAAAGATATACTCAATCTGATAGGGGTCCAACCATCTAGTTCTTAATTTGCCCTTGAATTGTTGGTACTTAGAATTAAATAGTAATGCCTAGTCTCCTACTTTAAACTACCTTCTCTTGATGTGGGTGTCATGCCATTACTTCCTTTGCTCTTGAATTATCTCTGTCTGCTGAAGTGCTTCCATTCTCAATTCATCCAATTCATTGAGTTGAAGGATTCTTTCTTTTTGGGTTGCATCTAACTCAATGCCCACCTTAATTGCTGTTCTCAATGTCTAAAGTTCAAAATCTATAGGCAACAAGGGATTTTTCCCATAGACTAACTCATATGGTGAAAACCCTGTTATAGTTTTCCAAGTTGTATTGTACACCCAGATAGCTATAGGTAGTCTCTTTACCCAATCTTTTCTCCTATCTTCCATTGTTTTGGTAAGGATGTTCTCCAATTATCTATTTGTTACTTCAACTTTCCCATTTGGTGTAGGTGGTAAGGAGATGACTTCCTATGATTGATTTGATAATACATTGTGAAATATTGGATCATCTTGGACATGAATTGTGGTCCCTGATATGAAACTATGCTTCTTGGTGCTCCAAATTTTATCATAATTTTGTTCCAAAGGAAATCAACAATTGCTTCTTCAGTGGCATTTTCAATGCCTGCACTTTTTCCCATTTTGTCACATAGTCAAGTACACACAAGAATATATTCCTTCCCTTTGTGAAGGAGGATTAAAGGGACCAACAAAATCCAATCCCCATCTTTCAAATGGTTTAACCACAACTTGAGGTTGAAGAGGCATTTCATTGGTGAAAGTTGGCTATCCCATCCTTTGACAAGGATCACACCACTTGATATATCTCTTCACATCCTTGTACGAGAGATGGCCAATAGTAACCAATGGCTAGTATCTTATGATTTTGTTCTTTTTATTGAATAATGTCCTCCACTTGGTTCATCATGACATGCTCTGAGGATGTCAAAGATTTCATCCTCTCTTACACACATGTGCAAGACAAAATCAGGACCACATTTAAATAGCATTCCATTCAACCATTTGAATTGTGCACTTTGATTTTGATTAACCTCTTAATTTTTTTCTTAGTGAAATAAGGATGGAACTTCCCTGTTGCAAGATAATTTTCCATATCATCAAACCATGGTGTACTTGCTAAAATTGCAAATAGTTGTTCATCTGGAAAGTTATCCTTGACTAGATCTTGCTCCCCTGTAGTGGTTAATCTTGAAAAAATCAGCTACCACATTATATTTTATTGGATTATCCACAATGGTAATATCAAATTCTTGCAAAAGTAATAACCATCTAATTATCCTTCCACCAACCACCGGTTTGTTCATTAAATACTTAATTGTTGAATGGTCTGTGTGTATAAATATCTTGTACCCTATAATGTAATGTCTAAATTTATTGATTGCATAAATCACAACAAGAAATTATTTTTCAATGGTGGTGTAATTATTTTTAGTGGGAGTAAGATTCTTGCTAAGATAATAAATGGCATACATCTTTCCTTCCTCATCTTTCTATCCTAAAACTGCACCAATGGAATAATTTGAGGCATCTGTTTGGATATGAAATGGATTTTCCCAATTAGGTCCTCTCAATATTGGAGCACTGATTAATTTTTCTTTAATTTCTTCAAAAGCATGCTGACACTTTTCATCCCAAAGAAATTCATAGTCTTTGGTTAGTAGGTTAAACATGGGGGCAACAATTTTACTGAAATCTTTTATAAAGTGCCTATAGTACCTAGCATGCCCTAGAAATGATTTGATGTCTGTGGGGTCCTGAGGAATAGGTAAATCTAAAATGATTCTAATTTTTTTTTGATCCACCTGAATTCCTCTTTTTGAAATATGGTGTCCTAAGACAATCCCCTCATCTACCATCATCAAACATTTTTCATCACTAAGAGATAGGTTGTGTTGTTCACATCTTGTTAACACTTTATCCAAATTTCTCAAAGCATCTTCAAATGTATCTCCATGTACAGTGAATTCATCCATATATACCTCAACACAATCATTTGTTAGATCAACAAAGATTACAAGTACAACTCTCTAAAAAGTTACAAGAGCATTGCATAAGCCAAATGGTAATACCCTATAGGTAAAGGTTCCCCATGGGCATGTAAATGTAGTTTTGTCCTAGTCTTTAGTAGCAAATCTAATATGATTATATCCACTAAATCCATCCAAGAAGGAAAAGTATTGTTTACGAAAGGTTATCTAACACTTGATCTATGAATGGTAAGGGAAAATAATCTCTCATTGTGGCTTTGTTTAATTCCCTATAGTCAACACATATTATCCATTTCCCATTCTTTTTGGGAACAATTAAAAGAGGAGATACCCACTGACTATCTGAGATAGGGTATATAAAACCTACTTGTAATAGTTTTTCAATTTCTTGTTTGACCTATATCCCTTAATTTGGATTGATCCTTCTTTGAGGTTGCCTACCTAGTTTAAAATTTTAGTATAGATGTGATGGGTGAAGATACTTGGGTGAATCCCCTTCATGTCTTTGTATTCCCAAGAAAAATCTTTAGTATGATTTTTTAAAACATTAAACAGTTTAGCTTCTTCATCATCTCTTCAACCAGCTATTAATGTTCAAAGTTTTACCTGGTTGAATCTCAACATGCTTGGTTCCAGTGTGTGATGAACTAATTTGTTGAATAGGGTTCATTAGAGTATTTAATGGACATGCATATGGTAATAACATATGGTATGCAGCAACATCTCCAAAAGTTCCTTGAGATAGAACACTAGACAAAGGACAAGTAATGAAAATTATGATACTTATCTCTTTATAGGCCAAATTCCTCATCATTGCTACTTTTCAGAAATTCTTCACCACTTCCTGATGTATTTGAAACTAAAGCTTTTAATTCATCCTCTCCCCATGAGAGATCTCATTCCTCTTGGAACGAAATTATTTCCACTCAAAGATATCTGCTTTTGTTGTGGTTTTGGAATGAAATATGGTGATTTTAGGGAACTATAGCCGTGAGTTCCGGAACTAAGTTCAAGGTTCGAAACTATATTTGATTGCTTCGAGGAAAGCAAGTACTCATCCAATGGTGGATTAATCATCTCTTCTACTTCTCTTACATGATCCTACAATGTAATCATAGCCAAAGAAGACAAATTTTTCTTATCGGTTTAGGAGAATCAACCCACAATTGTTCATGATTGTCAATAGTAAATGGTGTGCAATAGGATATAAGGAAATTTGTTTAGAGTTATTACCATTTGAGATTTTCATATCACACGACCTACAATCAATTAAATTAGAAATAGTAGCTAACCATGGTCTACCCAAAATAATGGGGTAACCCAATGTTTTACCTTTTTGGGTAGTATGAGGAAATCAACTAGATAGTCCCATGACTCCACCATAAGCTGCCACGTCTTCAATAATTCCTTCGGTTTCACTATAGACTGATTTTCCATCTATAATATGGTATTAGTAGGTTACATACATTAATGGTAATGTTTTTAGAGAATCTATTGTCATTACATTGATAGCCACTCCCAAATCTACCAAAACATTATGTATATTCTTATTCCCTATAGAGACAAAAATAAAAGACTTCCATGGTCTCCATATTTGGGAAGTAAAAGTTTTCCCGCTAATAAATCAGAAAGTTTCCCATCTACTTTGATAGTCTTGGGGTAATTTTCTTTCTTCCGGGCTTTTTCAAACATAATTTTTGATTAATGTGTTCAATTCAGGATGTCTTTAATTTCTTGTACAATGGTATCTCAATATTTAATTTCCTTAATTCCTATACTAATTTAGACTCTCCATCTTCAATAGATTCTTTGAACCTTTCTGGAAATGGAGTCTCAGTAGTGTTGCTATCTGGCTCTTTTTCTTTTCTTTCAATATCCTCTTTTGGAACAATAGTACTAGGGATTTCATTTTCTTCTGTCATTTCAGTGATTATCACAGGTGGACTGCTAATGATTTTTCCAGATCTAGTGTGAATGTCCTTACAATCCATAGCACGTAAATCAACTGATTTTTCTGGTTCTGTTCCATAAATAGGATTTGTTTGTTTGTTTCTTGGGTTTCTCTAGCTAGTTGTGCTGGCATTTGTGTTTGAACTACATTTTTAGTTTGTGAATTTTGTGCAGGGGATCCCATGATGGCCTATTGATTCTGATTTTGATATGTTCTTCCTTGAGCATTATTGCTAGTGTTCCATCTAGGTTGTGACCAAGGATTTCCTTGACCAACCCATGGTTGTTGATATCCCTAAGCATACCAAGCTTGATTTGCCCAATCTTGAGGGTTCCATGTTGGTTGATGTCCCCAAGGTGGTTGTCCCCAATTCTGTGGTACTATCTGAGTAGCCCATGGCATTATCCAGGGAGAAAGAAATGATCTTGGCATAAACTACCCCTGGTTAGCTTGTCTCTGAACAAAATTCATTTCTTCTATTGTGGTTGATGTATTGGTTTGTTTATGTTGATTCTTTATGACTAGAAGTAGAGAAAAACATCAGTATCATGTTCTTTAGATTCATAGATAAGACACATTTCTATTTTATCTAAAGGACATTCTCTTAGTGCATGCTTCTTCCTACATCTAGGACAATACATAGCTAATGGTTCAGTTTTGGCATTTGCTTTAGCTTGTAATCCATCAATAGTAGAGGTTAATTGAACTAAGATATTTGTTTAAATTTTTTTAATTCATCCATTAGTTTGTTCATATCTGGATTCAGAATTTTCACTAATTTTCCTTTTCTAGATCCACCCCTTGTTCTGGAATAGCTTCTACAAACCTCCTTAATTTTAGTCATTCTTAACTGATCAATGTTTCCACCTCCTATCAAGTTAAGAGCTTCCCTAGATTCTTCATCCAAACCTTTAAGAAAAATGGTTTTACTTAACTCCTCTTGAAGTACAAATCCACATCTTTTTCCCACAAAGAGGAATCTATCTAAATAGTCTTCCAGATTTTCATCTTCCTCTTATTTTGATTTTGAAGAATTCTTCTTTCCTATTTCTCCCTCTATAATAATCTTGGTATTTGTCTAGGAAGGCAGTTTCCATTTGTGCCCAAGTGCGAATAGAGTTGGATGTTAATCCCATGAACCACCTCATTTCTTGCATCCTTTAAAGTGGATGGAAATAACTTGATTTTTTTATTATTTTTTTATCTTTTAGTCGTAGGTTTGACATATCACTTTAAACTCAAATAGAAATTGGTCAGGGTCTTTAGATGACATCCCTCTATAAGTGGGTAAATGTGCAGGTGAGATATTATTCATTGATGTTTCATCATCTTCCAATTGGATTGAATAAGTAAAGGTTCTATCATGTGCTCTTTCAGCCTTGTTTTCCATTCTTTTTGAATTTTCCTCCCAATCAATGTGATATGTGTTATCCCTTGGGGGAGGTGAAAAATCAGGAGTAGGAGGTTGACTACTCAATTGAGAATCAAGACTTACCCTAAATGGATCTTAAGTAATAAGCCTTTTTCTAAAAGTTCTACTTCCCTCAGGTGATTGATCTAAGAATTCCAAAGGTGGTAATTTTATTTCTTGTCTGACAGGATGATGGTACCTCTAATTTTTATCAATTTCCCTATTTTTGAATTCTTGTGAAGATGTTTTGGGAGGAATCTACCCTTTGAGTCTCTTGGTCTACTCATATATTTGTATGATATAGTAGGGAAGATCCTTCAACTACTAGATGTATGATTGTTGCTCTTGCTAACACTTAATTAGAAGATTTCTAAATGTGTTCCCTGGAAACGGTGCCAAAAATGATGGGTGTCATTATTCCCTTCATTTAATCAACTTCATGTTGATGTCATATCAAACTAGGGGTGTGTCCAAAGCTATATGCAACAAGAGTAATCTGATTGATCTAGTAGTTGACTATAGTTATATTTTTGTATTTTCTAGGGATCTTTTCAATGTCTTAAGGACTTCGGTAAAACCTTATTCAAATCATACTATTGAAAACTTGCTAAAAATAAACACACTAAAAGATTTGCTGAAAGGAAACACACTTACATTTAGAAATAAACACACTTTCATTTGAAATAAACACACTCAATTTAACATGTTTGAAAATGATTGCAAGAAATAGAAGCATCTATATTAACACATGTAGGATTTAACACACAATGATTTTAATTGAGAAGATTAAAATAATATAGAATGAACAGATCTAAACTATTGCTGTGAAAGAAATATAAATACCAACTAAATGAACATCCTAGTTCTTGGGGGAGTGGGCCCTTGCTCCTCCTCGAATCAAGATTTAACAACTCATAATTCTCTCAAATAAGAATGGATATTTATTCATGAAAACATTCGGTATTACAACATACTAGAACTTAGTCTATATCTTCTCTATGTTCTATCTCTATTACATATTATCTTCTATATCTATACTACTACTGCAGTCTCGTATTTATATGTATTTACAATCATAGCTATTTCTACAATCCCGATGAAATAGAATAGCACCCAGAATGGATGCTAGATCAGATTATAGCTGATCTAGATAACTACAAGATAACTTCCCCTAGATCCGGGTTCAACATCTTCTTATATTTTCCTAATTGAAAGGGTCATTACTACAAAATCTTTAGGTATGGTTTGAAGTGGATAACTTCCATCCGTTTTAGAACTTTGGAGAAGTTCCAGAACCATAGGAAATTATTTATGATCAAAATAGTGAAAGTTCCGGAACTATTCCAAGGAGTTCTGGAACTTAGCCCAAAATTCGAACTAGATATTGGAGTTCCGGAACTAAGTTCTTAAGTTCTAGAACTAACTGATGACGTGTGTTGGAGTTCTAGAACTATCTTGGAAGTTCCAAAACTAAGCTGTGTGGAGACAGATACTTCCAAAAGCATACTGAATGCCACCTGCTTCATTTCCTCGATTGATTAGACCTGCTTTATTACAAAATTGAGTTAAAAACACACTTGTCAGGAATATCAGAGCTTTAACATTAAAATCACAATCAATCAAAAGATAGAAAACTACATCTTAACTCATCTCAGATTAAATAAAAGTCACAAAATGCTATTGAACTTAATAAAAAGAAGAGTAAGATGAGATCATATATTGTACATTTATCAGGCATATACTGGCCTCATCATATCATCACCTAAAAATAAAAGGATGACAATAATACAATAATATGCCTTAATAAAAATCAAGAATTTAAATATAGTGTCAATGTTATATAAATTTGATAAGCCACCACTAGTAAAATTCAATATTTTAAATATAGTATAAATACTATATAAATTCCTAAATGTCCACCACTAAGCTTAAACAAATATTGAGCTCCTGTTTACATTCCCCTTAGGCCTTAATTAAATTAAGGACTATAATATAGTTTGAAACTATATTAATCTCATAGCCACTAATATGCTTTAAAAAGGCTTAACCCGTTGTCTTTGAGAAGAGAGGAGAGAGGCCTTTATATACACTTAGGTGACTCGAAAGCCACTTTAAAATCTTTATCCGCCATCTATATACCAAAACCTCCATGATATGTGATTTAGTTAAGTCGCGCGAGTCAAATGGGAGAGGTTCTGTGTTCGATGCCTACTATCCACCTTTTGTGATGTCGGTGGTTTACATTGCCATGGGATATATCCCAAATTTGCTGGCAAGGATGGTGGCATTGGTTTTAAATTGGCATTGTCCCACCAATGTCTACATGAATTCAGTCACACTTAGCCCTTTTTTGGGCTCCCCAAGTGTCGACCAAGGTATGTGCTTAGAACTGCCAAATATGTGGGTCGAGCATGTTGTTTGTTGTGGCATTTGGTTGTTTAAATGTGTATCCGCACATGAATTGGTTTATCCACCCAATAATATATGGCTATCCATAGTTTTGAATGCCACATAAGTGGTGAGCCGTTTTGGATAAACATCCCGAGCTATGTTGGCGTTTTGTAAACTATAACCCATGTAATGTGGACCCTCTGCCGAGTTGGTCATGGATAATATAGATAAGCCCAAAAAAATTACAATATTGAATTGGATAATATCAATATCCTAAACAAAAATGGCATAAAGTGATCAACTCGGTCATTGAGAATAATAAAGAGCTTAGTGGGGATTTGACCACCCCACCGAGCTAGAAATATAGCTCAAATCAATACAAATGTAACTCTGCCACATATAGTCCACTCGTTGACTATCGATAGGAAAATCGAGGGAAATAAAGCTCATGGTGGAAAGCCACGTGGTGGCTTGAGGACCCATTTTCGACAATAATAACATAGTCCTCACGATGCATTTAGGATCCCTTCATAAAAAAAAGTTGAACCTTTAGTTTTCATGACTAACTTCTTACTCATCAAAGACCGAGAGAATCTAAACCCCAACTCGTAGCACACACGCTTCTATTTTTCCACTTGTCGTAAATTGATCACTAGTTGACCATGTCCCCTCCAAGAGTTGACCAAATTTGACTTACCACCATTTCATCATACGAGACTACATTTCCCGAGTTTAAATAGTCATCGAAAATCTCTTTAAGTGTTCTTCCATCTTGTAGTGAACTTGGAAAATTTAGGGAGCTTCTATCCTATGTTATGTCCTCCAAATTACTTCTTATGGAAATCATAAAATGTAATATCTCTTGATGATATGAATGATCATGCCAACCATTTCTCCATGGAAATGCATTCTTAATAGATCTCCTACAGATCCCTAGCTCTATGACAAAAATTATTACAAGAGTAAAAACACCATTGAACTTACTTGTAGACTTCATTGCATTGGGTTTCTTGATAACCTTCTTGAGATATTTAACATCCTTCATAGCTTTAGCAACATCACTAGGTCCAACTTTGTCCACTTCATGCTTCTTTGAATGCTCTTCTTTGTAGCCTAAACCAGATTTGTCATTTTTTTCCCTTTGATTATCCAATATATCATTTAGGGCTTCTGAAATTTTCTCTAACCTCTCATAGGTTTTCAACCTACTTGTGTACCTTCTCTAACTCGATTTTAAGGATCTCAACTCATCTTCATACCTGCTATAATCTTCTTCTTTAGTCTTTAGGGTTTTAGACACACTCTTCACTTGTGACTCAAGACCTGAATGGCTTGACCATGCTCATCTACCATGCAACTCATTTGTTCTTGCAAACTCTAAATAATTGATTCTACAACATCATACTTCTTTATGAGATTTGCTTCAACATCTGATGATTTATCCATGGCTTTGTGCTTCAAGAGGAAATCCTTCAAGTTTTCAAACTTATCCAAAAGGATATGATAGATAATACCAATTATTGGAATAAAAATGGTGATATGGGGTGAAATAGTCCTACAAAACTTTAAATTCATTTACCATCACATACATTCATTGTTTCATTCATCCATTTAACATCCATAACCATATGTGCACATTAGGTGTGTATTAAGAATTCAAAATAACATGAAACAAAGAAGAATCCACCTGAACACCATATATAAGTGGGAAAACCTCAAGGGGAAGAAAATCATTGAAACTTTTCTTATATTGCAAAAGCAAAGATTGAAGCACCAACTTCGCAAGGAGCACCAACCTCTAATTTAGTAGAGCACCAACCCCTAATTTAGTGAAGAATACACTCCACAAGGAAACTACAACCCCTTAAGATGATCAAGAACCAACTCAAACACATTTAGATTAAGATATGTGATTTTTATTTCTTCCACAACTGATGGAGATCACAATTTCAACTCACACATACACCTTCAAACCCTCATTCCTTTAACTCGCTATATCTCTCACTTTCATGACTTGTCTTAGATTCAATAATTTTCACACATGATCTCAATAATTACTCCACCTATAACACAATTCTTCATATATGATTTCATGCATTAGAATAATTTTTAGGGAGGTCACATTTTTCCCTCTCAAAGGACTAGTTCAAAAATGAACTCAAAACAATACTTTTATATGCATTTCTTATTTCAAACACCAGGTAGGTTGGTCATAAACATTTATCTCAACCATTAAAATATAACAACACACTTATAAACATTCATCAAGTGGATCCATATAGGTCTTCCATTCCCAAATGCACTCAACAAGCCCAAAACGACTCAAAACCCCATCACTGGATGAACTAAAACCAAAACACCATAACCATTATTTTAAAGATAAAAATGACTCATAAATTTTAAATATAACATATAAACTTCATCCATAGTCATTGATTAGCTTGAACAAATTAAATTATTCATAACATAACTAAGAAGGCTCATATCCTTCACGAAACAGTTTTTTCAGGACCCTGTCTTCACCTTTGGGCCTCAAGCATACACAAAATATATCAACTATGGAATGTAACAACCAATTTAAATCCTCAAGATCTTTAACTCACACCCATGCATTTTATATCTCATAAATCATCCATATGTGAAAACCTAGGTAGTCTCCTCTTCACCAAATCAACTGCCTAGAACCTAGTTTTACAAAATCAACTTGTCTTCACCCTTTCTATCACTTCCAAGACCTCAAAATACCTTAAATAGGAAAAAAATTAATCCATATTCACTCTCAAACTTATTTCAAGAATAAAATAATTCATCTCATGCCTCATTTACCTCATTCTTTCAACTGAGAAAACTGTCATAAAAACTAAATAACCTTCTTCCTTACAAATTGAGTCTAATGACCTATCAAATCACCTCATCATGGATAAAACCATATATCAATATAAATTAATTTGAATAATATTTCCATATTATCTCATTTTACCCTCCAACTCCAAGTGGAAGGCCTTCAACCAAGTCCATCTTTGCAAACTACTTATTTAGCCTTCTAGGACTCAAGAACCAAGCTTGAGCTCAACTTGCTCCATCACCTTGAAACTCACTTCCACACTTGAAAAATCATGGAACACCCTTATACATGATTTATAATAACTTGAAACCTTCAAAAATCATGAACAACTCAAAAATATCACTTTACCTCATAAAGCCACTTGACACCCTATGAACCAAACATCCTCTATATTTGACCTTAAAAGATCAGCCATAAATTCTTCACACCATATCAAAAACACAAATTTGAATACCATTGGAAATATCTTTAAATATGATAAAACAAAACTTTAATGGAGTCTTAAATCCACCTATAGCTTCTACAATTCCAATTTTACCACAAGCTGCTCCAAACGCCTAAAAACCAATCTTCATAAATAGGGAACACTTTTCCATTTATAATCTCAACCATGATATTAAACTATCATTTACATCTAAAAAATCCAAGAATAAAAACAATGTCAATTTATTCATCACCTTATTTGGATAAAATTTCCACAAACTAAATATCTTTAGAAATAAGAATTTTCAAGTGGGGCCCACATATAGTCACAAGAACTATCTTACCTTTATAGAAATTTGGAGGATTATTCTACATCATCCAATCATCACTTTGGTAAAATTAATCAAATAATTCTCATTATACACAATTTTCCCAAGTCAATTTGAGTTAGGGTTTAGTTAGGGTTTCAAAACAACTTATCTTCTTAATGATCGTTCATAAAAATATGATGATCAAACCACCTAATTATTTTTTTGAAATTCTCATAACTGACCTAAAAATATATTTCAAAGATATCAGGTCCCCATGCAAAGCACACAACTCACAACAAGCATCAGAAGGTAAACTTTTTCTTCAAAAACACCTTTGTAGATTACCTGATTTTGCCAAAAATTGACATATCTTCAAAAATATTCTTCATTTTGACTTGAAACATGTCATGAAGCATAATGACAACATACTATAACTATCCATACTAACCATCTAGCCCACATATCATGAAACTCTATAGACATTAAGACTTTCCTATGCCAATGCTTGTTTCCATACTTCCCAAACCTTATACAAGCATCTATACCCAAATATGCATGAAACTCACTATAGACTTCATATAAACTTTTACATAGTTCTACTATGATCAACCATTATTTATTAGCTTCAAATATCATGCCTCCATCTCATTCTACATACTCTAGGGCTAGGAATACCTTGGAATGACCTATACCTCAACCATGAAACCTTTATGACTATGACCATGTGTGACTTGTGAAAACATATAAACTGGAAGGACTCAAACATGAATATACTCACTAGATGATGCATCAGGACTCATTAAAAACACTAATTGACACTACCAAGAAAATCTGACATGACTAATACATCTCAGAGATTCATATACCTCATGCTTTTCTCAATGGGATTGCTCAATGACAACACAAATAGAAAATGGCCAACATATTTTACTTAAATCTAAATGGTTTTCATATTTACCAATCTCTCAAGCACCTTTAAAAAAGAATCAAAACACAACATTCTTTCTACTGAGTTTAGTGAACCATGAATTCTAATGAAGAAAACCTATTTCTATACAACACTTATACTTCATAAACTTGGGAAAATATTCTTATATGTCCATCATGACCTTCAATCCTTGGGTTCATAGTCTTTCTTTAGAATCCTCTTGGTCTTTATTGGCATTTTTGACTTGATATCAACATCATCCTTCTTCTCCTCAATATGAGAAGATAGAATATACTCTTGGTGCTCTTCAAAAAATGGTATATGCTCTTCCATACACTTGTGGAACTCTTCAACATTTGATCTATTCTCTACTTTATCAAACAATCCACTTGGGATTATAGATAAATTAGAACTAGGCTTGTCTATCCTTTGTTCCTCCTTATTATCTACACGATCAGACTTCATGGTGTATATCTTCTTATCATGAACTATATGAGCTTTAACCTTCTTATTTTTTCTTTATGATTCATGATGAAAAAATCTTGCAATGTGACCACTTTGATGACAGTTATAGCAAACAATGTCATTCTTACCTCTTCGACCGATATCAACTACAATTCCTTCCATAATTCTGTGATATATTAACTCTACAACCCAAATCCCTATGTGCATATTCATTGCATTAAAATAAATATCCTTTCAAATAACTTTCATAATCCCATGGATACTCATTCTTAGAGGTCCTTTTACATTCTCTTTCTTTATGACCAGTTTGACAACATGTATACCAGTAAGCATTGAATGAGATTTCACACCTTATGAAATTTGGCTATCTAACATAGTTTGTCTTCATGTTGTTCTTGATGTTAACCTTCTTGTTAGCATTAGAATCCTCCTTATTCTCCTTTTGATCTTCTCTAAAACTAGGAAATGTCTCATCATATTCATTCTCTTTTTATGGTATTCATTGAAACCAATACTTGTCTTTTCATCTTGAGACTTTTGACCACTTAAGATACCATCAAGAACATAGGTTCTCTTCTCAAACTTTAGATATGTCTTCAACTTGCTAGTTTCTTAATATAACTCTTCCTTCAAAGCTTCCATTTCTATAAATATTTTGATACATTATTCTTCCTTGGTCTTGAGACAGGCTAACACCAACTCAACCTAAGTTTCTAGTTATTTGATGATCTATTCATGTTCATCACTCATGCTACTCATTTTTTCTCCATAATCTCTTATCAAGGACTTAATTTTTAGGTTTTCTTTCTTTGACTCTTCAGCTCACCTAGAGAACTTATCAGTTTTGATTCTAGCTTCACCTATGCCTCTTCATATTCTGAGTCTTCATTGAGACTATTCAAATATTCTCTTTCTATTTCATTGGCCATGAATAGGACTTCATTGAAATCACTATTATTCTTATCATTTTCATCTTCATTATCAAATGAATGGTTTTCACTAACTATAAGTAGAGGAGCTGATATCTTCTTTAGTTTAGAAATTATTTTTTTGTTGAAAAATCCTTTCCTACCACCATACTTCTTGAAACTTATCTTTTCATGCTTATGAGACTTTTTGTCCTCATAATGAAGTTCATCATGTTCTTCATGATCATCATGCTCATAATTTTTCTTGTTAGGACATTATTGGCAAAATAATTTTTTTGGGTGGGAAAATGGAGAACCTTCGTAATAGTTTGTGGGACTATGTCCATCTTCTTGAATGGGGCAGCTCCATTTATTGAAATTATACAATATTTACATTGTTTTAGTTAATTGGGGCTGATAATTTGATGGGGATCACACAAGAGTATTTCCCTATGCCTATGTGGAAAAGTTCTTGTGAGGTCACTACAAGGGAGGAAAAATTAGTTTGATGGAGAAAGAGAAGGAAGGTGTTAGAATTTGAGGATTCTAATAAATACAGATTTAATCAACTTACATATTATATAATGTTACAATAAATATTTAAATAAATATTACATCATGACATAAGTAAATAAAGAAATACTTACAGGAAATAAATAACACATGTGACACAAGTATTTATAGTGAAAAACCCCAATAGGGTAAAAACCACTTTGAAAATAACATTTTACTTCAGAGAACTTATTTTACATCTAGTAAGATCACCTCCTCCTTAAAACCCTATTTACCAAGGGTAAAACCAAATCACTTGATTTGTACACCTTTGATATATTTCCGAATATATCAAATGAGGACCTAAATTTCTTTTTATATAAGGTGATCGAGTATGTCTCCCGACCCACCTTTTCAACCTAAATGGTTGACACATACACCTAGGTTTATAATATTTAATATTAGAAATATAATCATTTCATGATATTAAATATTTAACCTAAAGTATATACCTAGGTTAGCATATTTAATAATAGAAATATAAATATTTCATATTATTAAATATTAACCTATATATTAGTGATGGACCCATATACATTAAGGGTTGGCAGACCACTTAATCATTATGTTCCAACACTCCCCTTAATTTTAAGTGGGATAACATAACATATGCCAATAGATTACCTACCCGTGGTACACTACATGATTTACAATCCTTAAACCATAAAGGTTTTAGGCTAGCATATCGGTTGAAGGAATTATAACACCTTCATCATACTCAATTTACCTTTTAGTACAAAAGGATTTGGAATCCCAAAGATCATCCCATGATCAGTGGCTAAGTATGATTTATGAGTTTTACATATTCTCACAGTTCTCATAAAAGGTTATTGAACCCAAGCATATAGGAGCCTTTTATAACCAAGGACCTCCTTAACAATATGCTTGTACTGGATGTTTACTAGTAAACTCAATAGCACTAAAGAGTTTACTGAAGACCGCCTTTAAGATCTTTCTACACTTCTTTCTAAAAAATAAGCCGAGGAGGTATACATGCCCAAAGGTCTTTTTTTACACTTGCCGAAGGTCTTTTACAAATGCCCAAAGGTATTTTTACAAAAACAAGTTCCATTAGGAGGTGACATTGTCATGCACACTCCCCTCAATGGAAACTCTGATAATCCAATATTTTCACGAAAGTGACAAAACTTTGCAGCACTCAGGGACTTTGTGAAGATTTCAGCAACCTGCTCTTCAGTCAACACGAACTTGAGATTTATGTCATCACTTAACACCTTCTCACAGGTGAAGCGTATATGTATCTCAATGTGCTTTGTCCTCTGATGTTGAACTGAATTCTTAATCAAGAGTAATACAACTCTGACCACCACATAGAAGAGGAATACTTCCTTTAACTTCCATGTGTATCTCTACCAACAACCTCTTGTAGCCACATGGCTTCTTTACTTCTTCCATTGTACTTCTCTGCCTCTTAGTAGAAGAAATGGAGACTATTGATTGCATTTGTTGTTCTAAGTAATGGTTCATACACCAAAAAATTGAACACATATCCAGTATATTTTATAACACAACATCAAGTATGGTTAGAATCAAAAATCTATATAAGATAGCATTTTCATTCTTAGTATAATGCAACCCATAATTGATTGTTCCTTTCAAAATATATCTAAAATTTATTTTTGTAAGATTCCAATGATCTCTAAAAAAGGTTCCTACATAAACCTTGAAGTAATTCCTACTGTATAGGAAATATCTGATCTAGTTATAGTTAGATAAATCAAACTATCAACTAACAACATATATAAAATAGGATCAACCTTTTTCATATGTAGATTTATGATCAATATTTATTCCAACTTCTATTGAAGTAGAAAATGGTTTACAATCAATCATAAGAAATTTTTTCAATACAATGGTTGCATATTGTGTTTTGAAAAAAACAATAGAATGAAATACAGTCATACAAATAACATGATGTGAGAGACTTAACTCATTCATTTCAAAGTACTTGCTTCAATTTCTCTTTAATCCTATGAATTAAATTAGAATTGTCACCAGACATAAGCAAATCATCAACATATATACATATAATGATAATATGTGAGTCTTATTGCTTAATGAATATATCATTGTTAGAAGAACAATTAACAAAACCTAACAATTTAAAGAAGGAAACAATTTTCACATACCAAGCTCTAAGAGCTTGTTTTAAACCATACAAGGATTTCTCAACTTACAAACATAGTTTTTTTTACTAGTTTCTTCAAATCCTTTAGGTTGAAACATGTAAAGTTCTTCTTTTAAATCACAATTCAAAAAAATATTTTTCTTATCCATTTAGTGGATTTCCACCCAAATTGAGCAGAAATTACAAATAAGGCCCTAATAGTACTCATTTTAGCTACGGGGAAAATGTCTCAACATAATCAATAGCAAGTTTCTAAGTGAAACCTCTAGCAACAAGTCTATATTTTTGTTAATACTACCATCATCATTATATTTTACTTTGTATATCCACCTAGACCCTATAATACTTCGTAGCTCAAGTTCATACAAGGTAATTAATGCATGGTACATATGATGGCTTCTGGTCATTTTCCTAAGGTTAATAGGATTTGAAATTTCTAACATAGATTGAGCCCAATTTAATTTCTTATCTAGGAAGATAAGAGTTTTAGAAACATCTATAGCATCAAAACATCATCATGACCATTTACTAAATCAGAATCAAAACCATCATTTAGAAACATTTAATGAATTAACTTTAAGAGAAGAAGACAACACATGTAAACCTTTCACTAGATTATATCTAGACATTTCATATAAGCTTTGATAATTAACATGTCCTAACCTTTCATGTCATAGTTTTGAACCAAATGTTGTAGTTGGTTTCATTCAGGATCTAGGTTTTGTCAAGACAAAAATAGCTAGATGTCATTATTTTCCTAAACTTATAAAACAAACCCCATTATAATATACAATGTACCACAGAGTTAGATACATATTTATCGATAATAAACACAACACTTTTAATATAATTAGATCTAAATTTTTATATATCTAAAGAAACTATTTGATCATAACTAATTTTGTCATTACAATGCATACTAATTAACCTCCATGATCAAAATAATAACCCACAATATAAAGGGCTCTGCATTATACCCCAGATTTATATAAAAATATTTTTGACCATATAGAAGTGAAGAAGAGACCCCTAAGAATGCATAACAACTTCAAATTTCTAAAAAAATTAATGTAGACAAAAATCCGGTCAACTTAAATTTGACATCTAAATGACCGTCATACTACAATATGTTTGATGCACATGTGACCCAAATCATTTGATTTCGTCAAATTTAATAGAGTAAAAAATTGTTGTGTATTTCATAAGAATGTGAAATTCATAATTTCTTCTTTTGTATAATATTAGGGAGTTTATATTTTAATACATTATATTAACCTATTATAATTTATAATGTAAAAATATATTCACTTTTTTATAAAAAGAGGTAAATAGTTTATATAATGTAAAAAAAAAGACAACATATAGTTTATAAAAATTATAAACTATATAGTATATATTTTTTATAAAAACCATAACCCTTATTAAAGGGTTTAAAGGACATAGATGAGTTAAAAGAATTTTACCAAGTGCAAGTAGATTAATGAGAGTATAGATTAACCTGCATATTTTATAGAGGGGACAAGTAATTTCAGCCGACCAATGAAATAAATTGAAATCCCTATTTTCACGAACCTTGTCTCCTCCCTTCATTTATTTTCTTAATTTTACTTTGCACACACATTTATATATAATGCAAGCTAAAAATTTTAAAACTTTTATGTGGCTATAACTACCAATATTTTAATAAATATTTACCACACTTCCGTGGGCCACCAATAAACTAGAATTTTTTTATAAAATAAATCTCCATTTATACCGAGAATTTCACATTCATACCCGAGATATTATCTCATTTTATTCTCCACTCCCACTCTTATATAAAAAAACCCTTTAAATAGGTTTATTTATATAATTTTATAAACTATAAGATATAAATGAATGGGGCACCCCTTACATGGATAATATAAATGGTTAGGGACCATGTTAGGTTTTATTTAATGAATAATATAAATGGTTAGGGCCCCTTCCCAAAAAAAAGTAAGCACTTATTTTTTTTAAAAACATATATAGACCAAATCTAATAAAATTTATATTTTAAGCAGTTTAAACTAACCATATATAAAATATGATTCAAACTTAGGTTTGTTTCTTCTTTTTAAACTATATATGCCTAGATTTATAAGTTAAGTTTAAATATGATTTAAACTTAGGCTTAGAATATGGTCTGTTGACTCTTCCCTCAATCCCATGTAATTTTAATATGGTTTAAGACTTTTAATATATATTTTTTTCCAAAACTATATAAATTTTAATATGATGTTTATATAAATTATTATATAAACCTTATTCTATATTATATATATTTTTATTTAAAAATAATAATATAGTTTTCAAATTATATAGGATATAGTTATAGATTAACTATAAACTATAGTTTTTCAAATCGAATCCTTTTAGAGGGGTCCAAAGAACACGAGTATGAATTTACCTTGAAATATTTAACCTGCAAACATTTGAAATTATAGAAAACATGAAAATTATTTCATATAGTAATAAATCTTTTCCTTTTCTATATGTGATTTTCACGCAGGTAAATATTTGAAACCCCTTTCACCTGTGCACACATCAATCTCCAAACAAACATTAATTCCATATAATTTACAAAATGTAAATGAAAGTAAGAATCATATCATATTACATCTCTCCCCCAAAAATAGGGATTTAAAATTGAAAAACCCTAAAATTTTTACCAAAATAAATTGGGGAAAAAAAGAAGGGGACCGGATACTTTTAAATACCCTTTCGGGTTGGTTGAAAAAAACCCATAAAATTAAATAAATAAAATACACAACATTTGATCTTAATTTATTTAATTTACTTTGCTCTATTACCATGTTAGAATTTGAGGATTTAATAATAAATATTTAAATAAACATTACATCATGACATAAGTAAATAAAGAAATACTTACAGAAAATAAATAACACATGTGACACAATATTTATAGTGGAAAACCCCAATAGGGTAAAAACCACTTTGAAAATAATATTTTACTTCAGAGAACTTATTTTACATCCAGTAAGATCACCTCCTCCTTAAAACCCTATTTACCAAGGTAAAACCAAATCACTTGATTTGCACACCTTTGATATATTTCCGAATATATCAAATGAGGACCTAAAGTCCTTTTTATATAAGGTGATCGGGTATGTCTCTCGACCCACCTTTTCAACCTAAATGGTTGACACATACACCTAGGTTTATAATATTTAATATTAGAAATATAATCATTTCATGATATTAAATATTTAACCTAAAGTATATACCTAGGTTAGCATATTTAATAATAGAAATATAAATATGTCATATTATTAAATACTAACCTATATATTAGTGATGGACCCATATACATTAAGGGTTGGCAAGACCACTTAATCATTATGTTCCAACAAGGTATGAAAAGAATAACAAGAAGGGGGTTTTTCACAATAAATAGCACAACAAATTTTATTTCCTCAAAACAGAAATACATCCATGAATTCAAAGAGAAGACACCATTCACATATAACAAGGAACAAGACACAAAAATCTCAAAGTCTCATTGCATTATATTCAACAAGTACATGCTTATGGAGTGTAGTTGAGATGGGGAAGAAAACATGAGACTAGGGAATGGAAGAATTCAACTATCTTTCTTCTAGAGAGAATATGAGAGCTAGAGAACAACAATAACCATCCTGACAAGTGAGGAGGTCACCCTTATTTATATATTTACATTACAACTCTTCATCTACCCCCCACTTGACTCTTCATTTTATTATTCCACTTGTGACTTTCTATCTTCCTAGGAAGTGAGAAAATAAGTCCCCTTTTTATAAATCAAAAGGGACTTTTACAATGCAACATTAGAAATTTACTTAAGTGAAAAAGACAAAATTTCATGATTATGCACAATGAATAATTAGAAATGGGAGAGAAGGAATAGGGGAAAAATAAGGGAGTGGGTAGTTGACTAATTGTTCGATGAAGAATCCTCTCTGATGAAGAAGCAAGTCCTTCCGGTCTATGTGGAAGATCTTTGATGATGAAGCTTTCTCCTTTAACAATATTCTGAATCTGGTAATGATAAATGCAAATTTCTAGCTTCTAGGATGTTCACATGCTTCAATATGTTGAGCTAAGTCTCAAGAGTGGCATTGAGCTTTCTACATTGACTGAAAAAATTCATGACTCCTTGCAGTATTAGAGATGGAACCTCTAATCTTTGTAAGGGACTCCAAAGTGTCACCATTAAATGAAATGAGATTGCCAAATCCTTTCTGAACTAGTTCTTGAAATGAAATTTGAAGCTCTTTCAAATAAATGTTATCACTGAGAGGAGTGCCAAGATCTTGCATGCTAGTGCCAAGATCATCCAAAATTCTTGATGTGCTTTCCTCGCAAGACTCCAAATCAGCAATATCTTCTTTCAATGCATCACACCTCCAAGTTATGGTGCGGGACCAAATGGGTGACAAGTTCTCTGAGGCAGATGAGAACACATTTGAACTTACCAAGGCATGAGAATCAAAATCATTCATTTCTCTTACCAATGGGATATTTTTTCCCAGATAACTTTCTCCTTCTTGACCTCAACTCTAGTTTTCTTGATTTTCAATTTTGTGACCAAGAGGAATGTGTACAATGAGATGATCTCAAGGAATAGAGCATTCCCATTTTCAATTATCATGTTTACCCATTGGTCACTTGCTCTTCCCTGAATTGTGAATTCTTGAGCTTGCTTCAGGGACTTAGGATCAAAGATACAAATATGATAAATTGCTTCAACTAGAGGTAAGGATGATGTACCTGGTCTAAGAAATGATTGCACATATGAAGACAATGTCCTCACATGCACTGATAAATGTTTTTCATGTATTCCTCATTCCTTGCAAGGATATGGGTTGAATATTCCTTGAACATATGAGTATCACCCTTGTACGAGGCTTGGACAAAATATTCTTTGGTCATTTCATAATCATCCGGTGTCATTTCCTCTACAAGCTTGATTACTTTTGGACGTGCAACCTCTACAAAATAATCTCCAAAAGACTCGGTGAAGAACCTAGAGGTTTTTTTGTTCTTTCTTAACTCTCTTCTTCTTGAAATAATTTGATATGGCCTCAAAGTGTGGTGCCATGGATTATTGCATTGTTCTTGAATCCTCTTTGAGAAATTCATTAACCCATGAAAATGGATCAAAAGGAGTAGAAAGAAGTTCGGACACCTTGGGTGTTTGGTAAGGAACTAAAGCATGACATGAAAAGGATGGTTCAACCTCTTCTATGGGAAAAATTCAATCTATTGGATGCTCCTGAGACTATGAAGGGTCTATTTAACCTAACTCAAGTTATTCAAAATGATATTCACTGACCTTTGACCTCTTATACACTTCCATTAAGGAGATGATCCACCAATATCTACAATTTTCCTCTTCTTGGGGTGAGATGAGCTTGAACCTTCATTAGATACTTTATGAGATGAGGAGAGATAATATTGCCTAGGAAAAGTACCCATGATTCCTATTTCAATACAAGATGATCTTCTCTTCTTATACCACTTTTTGGACCTTTAAATCACATGCATTTTCATCTCCTTTATATCACCTGATTCGGTGATGTGCCATGGAATGGGAGAGGTAGGTGAAGATTTCACTACTTCAAATTCAGGGTCAAATAGATCTCGAGTCATCATCAGAAACATTTTGATCAAACCATTAAAACTTGAAGGAGATGATTTTATCAAAGGTAATTATCATGTAGTCCCTCCTTCTGACCTCCAAATCATCAATGCAATTAATCCAAAAGTCCTCAATTTGAGGAATATGATGCAAGGTGGGAAGGATGAAGGAATCAAGATCAATTCGATATAAAAATTAGCTTTGCCACATATGAATGCATATTGAAGGCAGCGATGGAGGTCTCAATGTTTGAAGCATCAACCAAAATATTACATGAATAAATTCCCAAGGATATGGGAAAAGAAACACCCTTATTCTTCATAACCTACATCTAATATGAACTTGGGAAAGTTGCTGGAAAAACTCAATCAGGAGGATTTTGTGGCTCGGGTACCTCGGAAACTAGAGAGGAGAAAGGTTGAATCCACTTACCCTAAGATAAGTGAATGTAGAGAATTGTGTGAAGAATCCTCCATACCTTGTGATCAACTCCATTGCTTGAGGTGAAATTCTTTATTCATGATATCCTTTGAGCAACCGAACAATGTACACTCTTGTGAAATGTGAGTTACCCTCTCTGAAAGTGATTTGTTGATACTTTTCAAATGCAGGAGCTCTCTAAGGTAGATTTTGGGCAAGAGAGAGACCATGGAAGGGCCTTGTGTATGCGATGGCATAAACTAAGTAAGAGATCATAGTGAGCCTCTTAGTGACGAAGAACTACAACAATATTATGTGAATGTTGTCACTTATTATTTGACCCCAATCAATCAATTGATCCCCTTTATTGATTACCAAAATGAAATGTACCATCCAGTCATGAAATTCCATGGTTTTTTCTTCACCCATTACTATTTTTAGGAGCACAATTATATCTGAATATGATTTATGGAATTCATTTTGGGACAATGTCTTGGGCATCAAAGAAGGCTTTCTCCCCTACTTGAGCCATGAGCTAATTGCAATCCCTTGAAGATAAGATTTTATCTTTGATCATTCTTGGGATAAAAATTATGTGTGATGATGACCATATTACTTTGGGTGGGAATTTGAAAGCATTATGACATTCCCTTAGGTGTTATAACTATCAGCAGAGAATTATCATTAGCAAAGATAGTCCTCATTACCATATCATAGTGCCTTGCAAATGCTATGACTAGCTCAATAATTTACATAGAAAGGGGATGTCCTCCTACCTTGTAGAGTCCTCAATTATATATCCTCTCCTCAACAATTCCCCATGGTTCCTATTACCCAAAATAAGCCCCATGCTTATTTTTGGTTAACTATCACAACTTTTCCTCCTTTATTGATTCAAGTTTAATTTTCACATATTTTAATTGCTTAAGGATCTCTAAAAGTAGCTTCATTAGGTGGGAAATTTCTTCCCCTTTCCAGAAAGGTAAAGAAGTCTTTCTAACTCCAAGTATTTTGAAAGTTATGGGCCAGTGGGCTTTAGTAGGAAATTTTTCCCAAGACAGGCTTGGGAAGGGTTTTTACCAAGGGAAAGTAGAGCCGCATGAGGATTTTGGGAAATTGGCATTTTTGCTTAAAGGAAAAAATGATTTTTCAGCTCGTAGATGTGAATTCTGTGCCTATGGCCACGTGAATAATTTTGGGAAAAAGTGATTTTTTCCTTTTGTGCTCAAAAGCAAAAAAATAAATTTTTGGCCCGCAAAGGTGCTTTAGCGCCACGTGTCACAACGGAGTTGTGGGACTGTGGAGATTTTTAAATTTTTTTGGGGAAAAGTTTAAAAGTAAATTTTGGGCCCACTTAACCATTTTTGAATCACATTTTTCCGCCAATTTGTGCCTTGAAGTTTGTGCCCTAAATTTTCCCTAATTTTTCCCTAAATCTTCATATGGGCATATCTTTCGATCTAGAGATCAAATTTGTACAAGATCAAAATTTTGGAAAGATCTTGATCCCTATATGCATTGAAGGCATAAAAAACATCATTTTTTTGTAGGTTTTGATGGAGAAAATGCTAAAAATGTCTTTCACGCCTTTAATGCATATCATATTACTTTGAACCAGTCGTATTTTTCTCAATCCACCATTTTTTTCCCACACGCCAAGGATGGAGAATCAACTTGATTTGATGGAGGAAACCTAAAATGTCTTCTCACACCATAAATGAAAGATCAAATTGCTTACAAGAAACATTTTATTCCATTTACCATTTTTCTTCTCCAAAGATGCAAAAATGTAAGCGGGGAATGATTTGATGGGTTTACAGGCTGATTTGAAAGGATTAATGGTGGGTGGTTGAGTTAAAAGATCAAATTTACTTCCTCCTTTTTTTCTCTCTCTTTGCTTCAGCTATAAATGGAAAGGATTTGATCTCGTTGTAATGTTAGATGTCATTTCTCTCGCATCTCCTTATTCTCTGCTGCAACAATTTATGGAGCTTTCAAACCTTTCCCTAAGTCTGTAATGCAAAACCTATGCCTCTTGGCCATTGTAATGCCTTGTATCAATTCTGTGGAGCAATAAAATAAGCCTGTGGGTGATTTTCAACCCCTTTCTTACTTCCATTGCATCTTTTCTGATCTTTTCATTACAAATCTGGTTATTTGTGCATGTGAGTTGTATTATTTCTATGGTCTGTGTTTAACAACAGAGTGGGAGTTCATCATTCCTCTTGCATCACCTCTATTAGCTTAGATTTCATTATTTTTGCAATTTCTTCTTAACCTTGGTCCCTTGGAAAAATTTAGAGTAGGAATTAGAATAGATCCTCTACAAAATGAATGCATGCACCTGAACAGAGGAATAGGAACCAACCTTTAATCTGGAGAGTTTTTTCCCATTTTGCAAGTCCCACACTTGGGGAAAAATTCAATGTTATGCAAATCATATTGGATGCCATTGTCAAACTGCAGGTCTGAGAAAAATCCATGGGTGCTTTGATTTTGCATCAACTGTTCCTTCATCATTTTGGCCTTCAAATCATCTAAGTCAAGGTGTGCCACATCATTATCTCCAACATTCGGGTACTCAGTGGTCAAAGTGGAAATGGGCTCAAATTCGGTGTACTTGATCTTTATGGTGTCCTTGAAATGTGGATATAAACATAGTGCTTACTTTTTTAGTAAGTCATACTTCACCCTTACTTTCTATTTATATCCAATTTTCACAATTTTCAATTTTTGTAATTTTTGGAGTTCTGAACTTGGGGATTACACAGAGGTTTTAGAATTGCCTCATCTTGATTATCAAAACTTACTATTCTTAGTAAGGATTAACTAAAAATTACTAAAAATAGAATCATGACCTATGGGTGTCCAATTGAGATGAAATTTGTTTCATTGGATTAGGAATTTTTATCTGATTTCATGGTTCAATTTTCAAGTGTTTTTGATCTCCAGGTTTTCCAAGATCTTAAAAGGAAAAAAATTATCAGAAATATTCAAGGGGATACTGTGAAAATCAAGGCATCAATGGAAATTATATTTACATCTTCTTAAAGGTATTTAGAAGTAGGAGTTGTAGCCAAAATTTCAGGGAAAACAGAATAGAAATGGAGGAGATGTGAGCAAAAATCAGTTTTGGCAATGGAGGTTTTGAAAAAATTCAAAAAAGAGTATTAGTGCAGAAAAAAATGGAGGGAAGGAAAATGTGAAAAATAATTTTAAAATGAATAAGTTTTTATTCTTACTCACATTTCCATTCTTACCTAGCTAACTCAACCTCAAACTCACCTTTGACCACCCTTGCAAACCCAAGTTAACTAACAAGTGAGGATGAGTTAAAACTTTCTAAATGGGTCTAAGATGTCCCCATGTCCCTTACCACTTTTATTAAGGGAAAAAGGTACATCATACTTAGAAAAATGTGCCAAGGTTGGATGAGTCATGAAGAGGGGGCCAAAACACATCAATTATGAAGTTGAGAAAAACAACCTAGAGAGCAAGTTTACAAGTTTTAAGTGATGGAAAGAACTCCTCCATGTGGTAGTGCACTTATTTTTCCCCCATATACCTTTGGGAAAGGGGATAAAGGGACAACAGATCTCTCAAAATACACCATGGGTTTGATTCTCATGAGGAAGGGGTCCAGTTCTTAGTGCGAGTTGAAAACATGATCTAACACTCAAAGTGACAACTTAAGTGACTCAAAAACTCTTTCCATGTGGTGGCACAATTATTTTTCCATCTTTTCCATTTGGAAAAGGGGAAAAAGGGACATCAGCATGCTCAGAATGTGCCAAGGGTCCTAGAAACCCGAGGAAGGGGGCCAAACTCAATGTGAGTTTATAATATGATCCTAACACTCTAAGTTGTCCTTTAAGTGATGAAAGCTCATAAACCATGTGGTGGTGAATTCTAGTGTCCCTCATGTTCCTTTGGAAAAGGTTTCAAAGTGGAAAATGGGACATCGGGGTCTCCAATTGAGGTTTTTCCATTTTTGGAAGCCTGCCTTCACTAAACACTGCCAAAAATAGTCATCTAAACCCATTTTCTTGCCCCGGGAGCTTCCTTAGGAGTTTCATAGGCCAACCTTATATTATTTTGAATAAAAAATGTCTGATTATAACAATACCATAATTTTTAAGAGCTAAATTCTTCCGAAATTCTAATTTTACCACTGTTCTTTCAATTCTTCTCAAACATGTGTGCCACTGAAAGGAACTACCACAAAAGTTTCTGATGATTAAAATGTAAACAAATTATTAAGTGTGAATAGGTACTCTCATATGTCATTTTTTATTTTTAATCAAGTCCCAAATCTTCATATAACTCCCAAAACCTTCCACTAAATATCCATTGGGATCAGGGATCTTCATTTGCACTGTCGGGCCCATATCTAAAAATCTGCAACATAGAATCTCCTGAAACCTTTTACAATGTGAATTAGGTCTCTTTATATTTATAATGAGTATATGTTTGATTCCTAATTCATCATGATCCTCTAGAAACCTTTGGAAAAAGCCAACTAGATTTTTTAATGCCTTCATTTCCTGACACTATGTTATAATTAGCCCAGTGTTGCAAACTTTTTCCTAAACCTACATTTCCTTGCATAACCTTCCTAAAATACCTTATGTGATTACATAGATCTTCTACACACTACTTAGATGCATTATCTCTTCTTGTTTCATTCCTATAGGGTGCTCATTAGGTGTAAAAATCCTAAGAATAGGTCTTTCGGGGACTCCGAAAGCACTTGTCTTTTCTTGGATCCAAATATATTCATGAATCAAATTGGATAACATCCCCTACACATGAAACACACTTTAAAATCATATTATCACATCCCTCTAGGCCATAATGATGGTAACACATTAACTGAGTTGGCTGGAGGGTAGGTACACATTGACTAGAGAAGGATTTTCAAGGGTGGCTTAAGTTGTCATGTCAAATATTTTGAATTTTTCATGCTTAAAATTTTTCATAACAACAGAAATTTAGATGAAAAATGACTAATCTTTCCACAATTAAAAAATTCAATGGTAATTTACCTTTGTACTTACCTAAGCCTCTCCTAAGATTTCTAACAAACATGGCGTCTAACTTGTCATCATCAATATCTGATTCAAAATTATACTTTACCTTCTTACCTTATGTCTTCTTTTCAGCCTCAAAAGAAACATCCTTTTTAGAAGGTCTTCCATCATATTTTCTCATCTCATATGTAGTCAATATCCCATGAAGCTCATCCATTAGCAAAGTGCTTAAATCATTGGCTTCTTCTACAAAAATACATTGGAGTCAAACTTGGGTGTCAAAGACCTCAATACCTTTTGGAAAATAATTGATTCCTCCATATTTTCTCCTAATCCTATGATTATATTAACCACCCCATCAACTCTAAAAATATAAGAAACAATATTCTCATCTTCCTTCATTCTCAAGCTCTCAAACTGTCTTTCATAGGTGTGTAATTTTGCCAACTTGACCTCGGTGTTGCATTCATAGATTGTTTGCAACTTCTCCCAAATTCCTTTGGTTATAACACAATACATGACCTTGGAAACTCATCTTCTAAAATTCCACATAAGATAGCATTCATTTCTTTAGAATTTATTTCACAATCCTTCTTTCTTGTTGTATCATTTGGTGGTGTAGGGGATATAGTGTATCCAACAACCATTGATTTTCAAATGTCATAACCTAATGACATTAGATAATTATTCATCCTGAGCTCCAAAATACATGATTGGTCCCATTGAAAAGAGGATATTTATTGGTAGAGAAACCCCCTTTAACCTTATTTCTCTCCATACCTTTACTTCAAGGATCACCTTCAAGATGTCAAGCTTATTCTAAAGGACTTACTCTGATACCAAATGTTGGAAGCACAATCAATGAGGGGGGGTGAATCAATATCCTTATAAATTTTTACTTCAATCATTCATCATGCCACCATTATTAAAAATGTTATATTAGTTAAAAACACCATCAAATAAATATAACAACCATCACATGAACATGAAAAAGTAGAAAACACATGAACATATCATTTATGTGGGAAACCCTTAAAGGGAAGAAAACCCACTGATCTTTGTATTAAAAAAAAGATTTAGTGAATCACCAAATCCACAAGAAGCAAAAACCCCTGAGGTTTTAGCAATCACAAAATTGCAAGGAAGCACCAAATTACAAGGAAGACTCAACACCAACTCAACCACCTATGAATGTTTTCCACCTTCTTCTTGTTGATATCTAAAAAATGATGGAATTATTTTCTCTAATCCCTCTTCTACTCTTCTTATTCTTGGTATTCTCTATGTATAATTATAATCACCATGATATTAACCTTTTGAACATACTTTGATCATCAATCAACAAGTTCTCTTCATACCTCTAATGCTCAGCTCTTGATTACTCACAAAATTGCTTGGTTTGCTTACTCGCTCATTATTCTTCTTCACTAGGTCATATCCATGCAAAAACTGATCTTCACCACCTGTAGGATGTTCTTCATGAACTCATTTTACTCCTCATATTGTCTACAAGACCTTATTCTACCCAAGCATTCACCACTTAGCTCACTTTTTCTCTATCCACACTTCTAGCTCAAATAGACCTAATTGGCCTTGCATATATACTAGTCACAAGCACACATACACCATATAGGTCATATAAATACACTTAGGTCATCCATGATGAATCATATAACCTTAAAAATAATTACTAACTCAGAACATAGACTCCTTTAGGTTTGCACTAACTCCATTAGACCATATTTCACTCTAGGTCTCAAGAAGACCTACTTCATTAGGTATGTATGCATGATATGATTTCTTGAACTCACACAGGAATCTTCAAATATTAATAACCTTTTAAAAAACTTTTCTAAATACCTCTTATTACCCCCTTCATTCTTATAAATCTCTGCAACTTCATTTCATGCCATGAAACTATCTTGAGAACAAGAATGTCTTATTAGGTCCTCAAAAGTAGTCTTTAATAATGAGGCTTGTAACACCTTGAAACACTAAAATATGCTAAATGAAACATGTAAAAAGGTACTATATGACATCAAAAACATCACTAAAATTATTAGACACTTAAAATCAATGCATAAGATCTCAAAACAACTCTCGCTCCAAGAACACTCAAAACAGTCCAAAATTTTCCCAAAACTAGTCATGAGAAATTAACTTGGTATGACCACTTGGAGGCTATAACATGTCTATAACACATCATATAAATGTAATAGGTCCATATAATACTCAAACATCTATTTATTTAACTAGTGCAATGTAAAACTTGATTGCTACAGTAAATTCTTCATAAAATAGACTGTATCTTCACTTTTTCTTACTCATCTAACAAACCAAAACCACCTAGAGATATCTAGGAGAGTCTTATACATTTTATAATCATAAAACTAGAAAACCAATAAATTATAGGCATGTTTAAACCATACCTTTCTTATCGACTTCAAGTTAGGGTTTTAGAAGGGTTTTGAGCAATTTTGATGTTAACGATTGTTCATAAATCTCTGCCCTCATTTCAAAAAATAATGCTAAGAAATATTAGCTAGGACCCATACTAATCTATCTTAAATAGATTAGTTTCTCATACAAAGTTTCATGTGCTAATGAACATCTCTAAGTTCATCTCGATCTGGGATTCTCCATTTTTAAGAACTTGGTAGGACTAAAAATGCATTATCTTACAAAATACTTCAATTTATGACCTAATATTTTTGTCCACACATCTGAAACAACATGAAAAAAATCTTCCCATGCTCACATTTGCATACTAGCACTGAAAAATTATCAACCGACCTCATTAGGCCATTCTTTCTTCACCTTGTTTGGTCTTCATGCTAGAAATTGAACTTATACCTCTATGTATGCACTCTAAACCACATTATCATCTAAAAATGTCAACATACATGTATCCATTAATTTCACTAAGATACCATGCACATACCTTCATAAGAACATATTTTTCTTCACATTATCTTCAAATTATCTCTTTTTGTACTCAAAATGACCTTACAAACAATTGACATCCACCATGCAGACCTTGACATCAATGATAACTCAAAAAAACTCTCCACTTCATCCTTTAGAATCAATAAGACACATACTTGACCTGACATCAATGGAAACAACATACTCTACAACTAACTCCTTAGACATCAATGACAACTCTTCAATAGTCCATCCAAACTCTCCCTTTGTTAAGGGTCAAACATCAAACACATTTTTAACCTCCTCCCTTCTAGCATTCATTTTGGTAGAGGTCAAGTACGATCAAAAATTTTCATCCCCTCCTCCATTATAGAATTCACTTTGCTAGAGGTTGAGTACATTCAATAAAATCAAATCCCTCTTCGATCTTAGCATTCACGTTGTTAAGGGTTGAGTTTATCTTGATCTTCATTATCACTCACTTCTATCTTAACATTCACATTGCTAAGGGTCATGTTGTTCAAATATTTCAATCCTATCTCCCACCTTGGCATTCACTTTGTTAAGGGTCAAGTATTTTTGTCATACCTTTCTTCACTCTCCCCCATTTTTCATTACAATGGTGGATTCACACAAGACATCAAACAACGAGTTATTATAACAACTTACTGAGATGACAAAACAACTGGCTCTCATATCTTCTAAAGTCACTAGTGACACAATTGAAAAAGAATAAAAGAAGAACAATGATGATACATCTAAGACCCATACTATAAGAAATAAAGAGAACAACAATATGTAGAATAATAATACTTCTTTTATCCCACAAAATAATTCACCATATACTCAAGAATGGAAAATGGTGAAAGACACAATCTCGGTATGCAACAACAATGCAAACAATTCAATTTTGATGAATTATGTACTTTCCCTCTTGATAAGGACATCTTAGCATACAATTCCCATGATCTTTTGAAATGCTAAATTCAAAAAATACAAGGAAAAAACAATCCAAGAGAGCATATAAAAGAATTTTTCATGGCTTGCCAAGAAGTGGCATATAATGATATCTTTCTTTGTGTATTTTTCCTTGAAGTTTAGAAGGACAAAAGTTTTACTAGTTCTTACACCTTCTAAAGGGATATATCACTACCTTCGTGGACCTCTCAAAGAATTTTGTCAAATATTTTTCCTTCAACCTTGACTCTAAAATCACAATGATGGATTTTTGCAATGCAAAACAACAACCAAAAGAGACCTTTGCACAATTCTTATAATGATGGAGAGGAATCGCAAGTCGGTTCCCATGTTTGATCCTACAAAAAAAATGGTTAGTATCTTCATACCAAACCTCAACAACCGTAAACAATGAAAATTAATATAATAATGAAAGATAAAGGAAACAAGCAATAATATACATTCTCTGTAACTCTCTTGCAAACCTCAAGAAGATTTTTGAAACACTTGGGCTTGTGAAATATTAAGATGTTTAAATTATGGGTGCTCTTGATATGAATCTCCAAATTAGATTTAAAATGCTACGATCTTAGATACATAAGGATGCGGGAGGAAAATTTTCACAAGTTTGATCAAATTTGCAGCAAATAACACAATCAATAATCTCCTTTTGTATTCCATTCGGAACTCATTTGCAAATATATAGGTGAATTTATTCCTAAATTTTAGAAACAACCCACTAAAAATACACGATTTTTTTAACAAATCGTTTAATATGAAAACTATAACTTAACATAACTTAACATAACTCACATATATGAAATGTGAGCACTAATTAATTAATTCCCAACAAATTTAGTAGAAGTTGGATATAATTTACACAAGATTCCAAGGATGAGTTTACAAAATAAATAATATTTTTTATAGCTGAGGGTAGGGCCATGAAAGGTGGATTTGACGTTGACTAAGCTCTAGGTTATTAATGGTAATTACCTGAGATGACAAGTAGACTTGGTCTGTGGATTGCAAATTTACAAAGGTAGTATAAATTTGGAATAGAAGAAGTTACATCCGGAAATTGAACTATATGTACAACTCTATTTCACCATTTTTATAGGAATCTAGAAGTGGAGTTTGAAGTGTAGTTAACTAGGGTATGGCAATGGACCACGGTGTCAAAAAAATTCAAAGTCATACCTTCCCAAGACACCCCAGTCAGTCCAACCTCAACACTAGTCCTATCCTATTAGTCAAATAATATGTATGTGAATTTCAAGTTCCCCCTAGGTGATTTAGGAAAGTAAAATATTTCCCCTAGGTGATTTAGGATTTTTTGGAACATTCAAACACTCAAGCGAGTTTTGGGAAGGGCTACCATCAACTTTCCTAGGACATGTGCACCACCCCTAGAGTAGATCAAAAGATAAAATCCATCATGGAGGAGTATTCAAGGGATAATAACATCAAGTAAAATATTTTTGAATATTTTGGAAATATTAATAGGTTTGGAGCTGATTCAACAAAAATGGGTTTTTAGGCCTAAAGGAGCAAACACGCGAAGGAGTACCTAAGATTCAAAAAAATATTATGGGATCTCTGTGAATATTCAAGAGCCAAAAATTACCTATGTAAATTATTTTCCATGCCCTAAATTGTGGAAAAAATGAGACATCATGACACATTGTACACTTTCCGAGGTAACTCGTTCTTTTAGCGGAATGCAACTAGCGGTCCCGAGAAATAAGGGATAATTTGGAGGTGATGAAGTAATAATTTAAGATTTAAACCATCAAAATTCAACTCATTTGGTGGTTTTAGTCAATTTTATATAAAACTTTACATTAATTCATTTAGAATCTCAAGTCATTGTCATCACAAGTCGGGCTCAAGGTAAGAGTTCTCGATTAGTCATTTCTTCAGGAGAACATGTGTCAACACCATGATCTTAGGGAGATTTCATGTCCCTTTCATCCCTTTATAAAAGGGACATAAGGGACAAAAAAAAATTCCCATCCCTTTTTATCCCCAAAACACCAATGTGACCTCCCGCTTTCCAGTTAAGCCCCGAGAGCTAAGTTTGAGCCTTCCCTCTCCTAGCATGCATATTCGCCAAGTGGTAGCACCACACACGTGAGGGGATTTCATGTACCTTTCATACATTTATAAAAGGGACACAAAAATTCACCTAGCCCCACTTAAGTCTTTTTGTTCCTCATACGCCCAAAACTCAGCTCCCAGGTGCTTCTCTCAAGCCCCCTCACTCAAACGCACATCCAACCAAAATTCACCAAGTGTCGCAACCTGCGCCTATGGGAATTTCATGTCCCTTTCATCCCTTTAGCAAAGGGACACAAAAATTTTCCCATCCCTCATGATTTCTTTTTGGGATGAATATATACCATACTTAGCCAATTTTTCTTCATTTCATCCCCCAAAACGAATTTTTTTCCAGATCTTCCAACCTCCATTGCTGCACTCAAACAGCTCCAAAATGGCTTCCTCACACTTAAAAAATATAGGGATATCATCAAAATAACATATCAAAATGATGAAGAACATGGAGAAAATGAATGTTTCAGTAGCCACCCAACGAAGAAATGGCCATCTTCCAACCTCCATTTTTTTGTCTTGCCATAAAAACCTAGAAATATATTTCTCATGTATAGTAGTCAGCTCCAAAAATAAAAAGCTTCGTTAAACTCACACTTAAAATACATGGATATCATCAAAATAAACATATCAAAATGATGCAATTTTTAATAATAGGAGACAATGAAGATCTTCATTTAAAAAAAACCCTTATAGCCACCCCAATGAAGATCTTCATCTCAAAATGGTCAAAATGAAGGCAATGTACACAAGAATAACTACGTAAGTGACCTCATCAAGATAGTCGAGAGTGAAGGTAAATTTCATCACTTACTAAAGATAGTAAGTCTCCCATTTTAGCACTCACAAGGGAAGTATCATATTAATAGAAAAGTCACATTTGAGCATAAACACTATAAATGTTGGTCCGAAGGTGAGAGGAAAGGACAGAAGAATACCTATCATACGATTAAGGGTTCAAGAAGATGAGTTCTCACACTTACTAAAAATAAAAACACCAACAAAAAAATAAATTCATTCAAATGGTCAAAATTTTCTCTCTAAATCTAGTAAGTTTCTAAAGAGATGATGAGATTCAAGTTTAGAACAATGTTGGCAAAAGAGGACATGAGCATTATCATACAAGGGTTCAAGAAGACGAGTTCTCACACTTACAAATAAAAATCAAATTTTTTCTCTCTAGTAAGTTTCAAGACGACGAGAAGATTTATTGAGCATTACTTTGTTGCTTAAATATCTCCTCAAGATATACTATCTTCAATATACTACATGTGGGTCATAACATTATTTCAAGGAGCATATTTGGTATCTCTCAGATATTTTAGAACTACATGGTTTGGGTCACAGTGTATATCATGTGTAGGATGAAAGTAGCAAAGCGGTCATCAACGAAATAGTTCATTCAACTTGGCAGGATCAATTATGAGCTCATATCTCTTCAGAAAGGATCTTTATGAGTTAGTGTTCATGGTCATTAGTGAATTCATTCAACAGGTGTTTTTGAATGATTAACCCAAGGTGTCCTTGAACCATCCAAAGGATATTCTTGGGGTACAAATAGTTTAAGGATTTAGAGATCGTCACATTGGGACATTCCATTGATTCATCTGGAAGGAGCCATGGACTTCATCAGAGACGGATCTTTCATCGTCAACATCATTCGTCCCCACTTCTTCTTCCTTCTCTCTTTCCTCTCTTCCTCCCCGACTTTCTCTCTCTTTAAATGTTCTAATTCTTCGTTGGGGTTTGCACTTTTTAATATGCCTTTAAGTTATTCGAAAAATAACTTTAGAAACATGATGTAAATTAATTCACCTTGTTTTTATAAAAGGGACTTAATATTTTCTTAGGAATGTCAAGAGTCTAAAGTCATAAAAGGGCATATGTATTTAGTAGAAATTTTATAAGATTCTTTTATGAAGTCATTAGGGGAGATGAAGAGCCATCTTTTCTCTGTAAATTTTAAAATTCCCTCATTTGGGCTTCTTCTTAGCTGGTTGTCAATTTGTAATCTAATGAGAGAGTGATTCTTGTAAGGAACAAAGAGATACCTGATTTTCTTTTGTTTTCTCTACCTCAAATTTCTTCAATTCCTCACGATGTACAAATATGATTTTATAAGCTAATAAATGAATAATTTTATGTTTTCTAAGGCATATGAATGTGTACGTCTTTGTACGTATGGTTTCCTCTACCTAGTAGCTCAAAAAATCATGTTGTTTTCTTCTCAAAAATGCATGTGTAAAGTTTTCTAGTTAGTGTGTGTAGGGCTCAAATTCGACCTGCAACATTAGTCATTCTCACTCCATTCCCCACTCCTCTCATTCTCACTCCCCTTCCCCACTCTCAAGTGCAGCAAAAAAAGTCCTCTCTGATTCCCAAAGGAAGAGATTTGCTCACCGAGATTTTTTAGAAGAAATGACAAGATGAAAAGATGACATGTCCAACTTGGAACATGTAAAGCATGTGGAAAAAAGAGAAAGTTGAGGGAAAGTTATTTAACCTTTTATTTACATTTTTCCATATTAATAATTTTTTAATTTTAAACAAGTGACACCTTAATATGTTAGTTTAGGGCATGTAGTTCCATCCGCCTTTTATTTACATTTTTCTATATTAATCAATTTTTTTTAATTTTAAGCAGGTGACGTTAATGTGTTTTAATCTTGGGCATCAGTTCTAATCCACACATATTAAAATTGAAAATACAAAATATAGGAAGTATTTTATTTAATTGTATATTTTTTATTTAGAGTTGGTTGACATGAATGTGGGTTAGATTTGGACATTAATTTCAATAAGGCCATGGAATGGCATATCCTACCAAAAGGAGTGTGAGAGTGGGAAGTAAAAATGAATTGAATAACAATAGTTGTAGTGTCAATATCCAAAAGAAGGGGTTAAATTTTACAGTCATTTAGATGGTTTTTGTGATTTTGTTGTGAAATACTTGCAAATATTTGAAATAACCATTACATGTGACTTGTATATTTAAAATGTGACTATTTTTTCTATGTAGATTATACTAATATATAAATATATATTAAAAATAGTTAAATAATTATACAATGGTATTTTATATATTTTATTAGTAATGTATAAATAATCTTGTTTTATATTTTGAAAGGTAATATTGGAAAATTATGGTTACCTAAAAATTGTTTGACAAGAATAAGCGGCCATCAAATTTAACCCTCACTAAAATTTTCATGAAGACATTAACATAAATATAAATTACAAAAGCACCCAAAAATCTGCTAAAGTCTTTTGCACAAATGTAAGATGTAAAACCATCCAAAAATTCTGACAAAGACGTTGATTACTTAATAGATGTGTGTCTTGTGATTGTTGTCTAAATTAAGAAAAATGTCCTAGAGACCGTCACTTTATAGGGGTGAAATTTGCTATAGGGTTTTGAAATATACTTAATAATTAAGTAATTAAAATTAGAATTCGGTACATGACATTGCTAACTTCATAATAATTTCTCATTTGTAACATGAACAAAGCATTATTTCCATTCGAATCTAAAATAATGAAACCACTATTAATTACTAACATTAACACTAATATGATGTTGAAGAAAATGTAATTTAAGACTTCCAAAGAGTATAAAAAACATGAGAAAAAACAATACCAACAAATTTTATAGCACAAACATATAAAATATAGAGAAGGGCATTAAAGTTCAATGTGTCACCAATGCCACACATCCATGAGAAGTTTCTAGTTGTGAAACTTATTCATTTGGTTTCTGACATATAAATTTATTCCAAGCTTAGAATTTTGAATTTTCCATTCCAATCATCCATTTACAAGAAGAATAATGATGATGCTAGAAAGAAATATGTTTAAATAAAGTATGAATCCTTCAATTTCAAAAACCCTAACTCTGTAAAATAAAATCATAGAAATACCAAATAGTAAAAACATATAAACATTAAATACTAATTGTGTAAATAAACCTATTAAATAGAATTTTAGGGCTACAAAATATTTGTAAAAGGCGTAGAGATTTATCAATAAGTACCTTTAAAATTTAGACCATTCCCAATGCATGCTTTCTTTACATTTGAAACATTATATAACACATCCCGTTTATAAACCAAAACCAAGATGGAGAGATATCCACTTGAGTATAAATTCAAATAAAAAATAAAAAGATAGATTAAAAACCTGCTAAATTTTCATGGAAGAATGCTACACACTCAAGAAAAACACCCAAAAGTTACCCCTGCTGAGATAACTTCATAGACCTCTAGTCATTTCAAAACCTCACAAACCCATTGGAGGGTTTCTACTTTTTCCCTCTCTATTTTCTTAATTTAGTTGAGCATACAGGATGCAATGAGAATTGGGAAGATATATTGAGTGTATTGTCTGAAAATATTCTCTACTCTCACATTCTCACCAAACTTTCCCTCAGAGGATTCATACAATTCTCTATTATTTCTGGGAGATGGGCTCACATCTGAAGCCTATTATGCCATCTTAAATTTTATCACCATTTTTAAAGCCAAGGTCATAATAAAAATTCTTCTCGAATGCATTTCCCTAGTGATCATGAGATTTTTTTAAAAACCCTAAAAGCACATATATCCCATGCTCTGTGCCAATTAATATTTTCAACTACCACTATTTTTGTAATGAAATTACTTGTATAAATATGAATATCAGCAGCAATAGGACACCAAGGAACACAATATTGTAGATAAATGATCATAATATGCAAGTATAATAGCTTAGCCACTTTGAGGGGAAACCTCCAAACCATACAATAAGACTCAAATGCTCAATATGATGATTAACTACTCCTCACTACCACCTATATATACCAATCATATGTTATGGCCAACAAAATACGGCCTACTAAACATATGAAATCATAAATTAATGACATATGACAAGAAGAGAGATTATGTAAGCCACAAGTTGACACTACATATCCAATATAAGTTATAGGAATAAGGGTGTATCATGCCCCTCCCCTTAAAATAAACATTGTCCCAATGTAGGAAAGCTTTGGATGTTGATGCAAAAATGATTCATCCTCCCATGTTGCATCTTCAATATTCATATTCTTCCACTTGATCAGATACTCGGTAATGACTCTGTTCCTCAATATTTTGGTGCGTGTCTAAAGAATACCTTCAGGCTCTAATAATATCTTTCCTTCCTCATCCATTTAGGAAGTAATGACTAGGTGCAAATGTGTTTCCCAATGACTTTCTTCAAGAAAGAAACATGGAAGACTGGATGTATTTTACTTCTATGGAGGAGCTCCATTTTATATGCCACACTACTAATTTTTGCAACACTTGGTAAGGACCATAGTATTTAGTTGTAAGCTTATTATCCTTCTTTTTTGTTTTAAAGATAATTGCTTATATGGTTGCAACCGTACAAAAAAAGTCACCCTCTTAAAATTTTCGTTCACTACGATGTTGATCATCATATTGCTTCATGCATTTTTGTGACCTTGCCAAATTCTCCCTCGGACTATAGATTACCTCATGTTGGTGTTGAATGTGATATTTGATTTCTCTCACCTTTGGTTTGACCTTCAAGATAGATATGAGTAGTGTAGGATGGTACCGTAAAGTGGTAGAAATGGAGACATTTTAGAGGAGGTATGAAATGAAGTATTATACCACCATTCTGCAAGTGGAAACCATTTCACCCAACGTTCTTATTTATATGAAGTAAAACATCAAATATATCCATCCAAACATTTATTTACCACCTTAGTTTTCCCATTTGATTGAGGATGATCAGATGAACTCTAGGCCAATTGGGTACCCAAACAAAAGAAAAAATCATTCAAAAATTTCTTGTAAATATCATATCACGATCACTTACTATAATTTTGGGCGTGCCATGGATATTTTCAATAGTGTCCATAAATGAGATGACTAATATGAAAGATAGGGAACAAAAATGAACTTGGTAAATATATCCACAATGACCATGATGACACTTTTCCCTTCTGATTTAGGAAATCATGTGATGAATTCCATCGATACCTCTTCCCATCTCTCGCTAGGAATAGACAAGGGTTGGAGAAGACCTGATGTCTTAATGGTCTCGCCCTTATTATGTTATCATACCAAACATTTTGCCAAAATTTTGAACATCTCATTTCAATCCCTCCCAAAATAAATATTTCTTAACTCGATAAGTTTTCAAGAACCCAGATGGCCACCTGTGGAGCTCGAAAGAACATGGTGTTTAAGTATAGAGTTCTTACACAAATATAATTTTCTTTGTACCACAATGTATCCCCCTTCCATATAAAATGTTCATATATGGTTGGATCTTTCTGGATATTTTGAATGAGAGTATGGGTTGTTTCATCTTTTTTCATTATTCTCTTGCTTAATCTACCCAATGCCTTAGTATATAGAGATGACACATAACAATGCTTCTATGGACTCATCCCTCCTAGATAGAGCATCAATGACCACATTTTCCTTCCCTTTCTTATAAATAATCTCAAAGTCATAACCCAACATCTTGTGACCCATTTTTTTGCTCTTTTGAAGATATTCATTGCTCTAAGAAGTATTTCAAACTATCATGATCAGTTTTTACCTTGAAGTGTCTACCCATCAAGTATGGTCTCCATTGTTTGACTGCATGTAATATTTCCATCATTTCCTTCTCATATGTGGGCTTCAACAAATTCTTTCCTTTTAGTTTCGGCTCTCAAATGCTATGGGATGTCCTTCTTGCATGAGTACTACCCCAATCCCATTTCTTGAAGCATCACATTAAACTATGAAGGTCTTGGAGAAATATGGAGTTTCCAATATTGGAGTGGTGTACATTGTCACCTTCAATTTTTCAAATTCCCTATAAGCTTCCTCATTCCAATTAAAAGAGTCTTTTTTTTAACCTTTGAGCATTGATGTTGTCATTTGATGTCAGGTGGAATTTATGGAAAATGTGTGAGTGGTGAAGTGAGGATCAGTTAGGGGCATGAAGGTTGATTGGTAGTAGTTCCTTCTCAATGATGGTTGGAGCTCACAGAGTGGATTTAGAGTGGTTTTAGGATGAATTCAGTGTGTTGCAGCTTGGTCAATGAGGTAGGTTCCCACTGGAGGTATGGAAATTCTTGGTGTTTTTGGCTCAGTGTCCTAAAGTCAAAAATGGTGTTTCTAGGATGTGCAAGAGCTTCTAGGGTGAGCATCAGGTCAAGTGTTGCAAGTCATAGTTGAAACTAGCTCATTTAGGCCTAGTTCTAGAGCCTAATGAGGTGTAAGAGCTCAATGCAGGTCATGAAAATCCTAGGTAAGTATGGTATGAGTCTAGGAACACTACCTAGATCATGTAGGAGCATCTACATGGCTTACTTTAGCTTTTGGAGGCAAAATTCAAGTTCTCACCAAAACTGCCTTTGAGAACTAAGTAGTGGAAGCTAAGTAAATGAGAATTTTCTGGGATATAAAGATCATTTATGAGAAACCAAGATATGGAGCATGTAGAGGGATGTGTTTTAGTGCTTCATGTCAAGTTTCATCAAATTTTGAAGAATATTGTGCAAGTTATTCAAGTTTTACCAAAACCGACTAAACACCCCTGTCTTTTTAACATCCAAACAAAATTATAAAGCCTCCTTAAGATAAATCATAGAATGAATTTTTAAGAGAACTACAAAACTGAATTTTTCAAAAAATTTTTTGAAGACAATTGGGTAAGGAACAGAAATGTTCTATGCATTTTATTAATAGTGTTTTTTTCTCTCTAGACCTCCTTAAAGCGATAAGATCAAATTGAATATTTTGACTCCAAATCATTTGTGAAAGTTGGTACAACCCCTTAGAAGTTTAGGATACTTCCTCTAAGTCAAAATGGTGGTTTTTTGTGTTTCTCAAGGTGGACTATACCGTATAGGTGTATCTTCTCTTGCAAATTTTGGGTATGATGTTTGGTGTAAAGGGCTTCAAGTTGAAAAATTTTGTTATGGATGCTTATCGATTTATTCTCTATTGACTATAGAGTTATTTAGGAGGCTTGGTGAAGAATTAAACAAGTATGTATGTCTTTATCATTCACAGCTTGGTAGAGCAAGTCTTGACAAGAACTAGCTTTTGATCTAGATGACCTTGTTGATATAAAATTCTTGTATCCAAGAGCTATATGACCATGAACAGGGTACATGAGTCCTAATAAACACATTCAAACCATGATCTTAATCAAATAGTGCCTTGTGATGAACAATCTTTAAAAGATAACTCAGCCAATCTAGGACAATCAAAGTGGATTGTGCTTTGAGCATAGAGTCATACCTCTCTCTTCATTTCACTCAAAAGAAACATTGATTAAAATGAATACATTCTCAAGTGAGGTATAAGTGCAATGGGAAGGTGTATGAGTGAAGGTTTGAGAAATAAGTCTCAAACTCAAACTTTTCTATGGTAATTTAAGCACAAATGCACAGTCCCGAAATGACCAAGTTTCATGTCTTATTCCTTCAAGTAGTGATTGCACATTGTATGGCAAAGATGAAGCAAGTGAATCCTCAAAACAGGTCATTTGATCCTGAGATAGAGGTTCATCAAGTGTTTCCATTCTCTCCTTAAATATTAATTTGGCTCTTTATGACATTCATGTCAAACTGTGATTGTAAGTCTAAATTCATGAAGTTATTCTTTCAAAAATGCAAGAAAAGTCCTAAAGGATAAAGTGAGAACCTTAAGTGAAGTGTTTGTACACCTATGTTGGAAGAAAGTTGAAGAATGAAGTGGTTTAAGTATTCTTGTATATGTATAAGGTTTGATCCTCAAAAACCTAACTGAGCACATCCTAAAAATCTTACAAGATGCCCATCTGAGCTTGAGTTAAGAAAGCTATATGCATAATGAAATGGACACCATTATTTTGCATGCTTGAAAAGTGACATTGGAATCAAGAAATGATTGTGGTATTGTATTGTCTTGTTCTACCTTGGAAACTACATATTTGAGCATAGAAGACTAGATATACCATGATCTAATGGATGATTTAAGGAAATATAGGAGTGTCCTACTATGTCTTGCCTATTAAATGTGTCCTACAGTCCATGAAATTCCATCTTCTTGCTTGAAATGAGTAGATAACCTATTGGTGGCATTGTTCTTGTTGGTGTTTTGAGCTCGTTGAGACATAGTTCTTCTTGACTGTGAAGAAAAAGGATGAATAATCCATATTTTCTCTGCTACTCTTCATAGCTCTCATGTTGGAGATGAAACTCGTGTATACTTCATGACCATGACTGTAGAAACCGAGATGAACACATGATTCCATTTTCTCTTCAAGGAACAAGATTATATCAACTAGATCTTGCATTTAGTGTGCTTTCATGAACTTAAATGAGACTTGAAAGGTGTATGAAAAAGGAGGATGTGAAGATGTTGTAAAGAAGTTTGAGAGTTGTAACATTTTTTATTATGATAAATCCCAAAAATTAAGCCTTATATATGCTCAAAATAGGCTCACACGCCAAAGGATGAGATAGGTTGGATATTTAGTTATAAAATGAATATGGCAGGAGAAAGAGGGTATGTTACAGATGGAATCATAATATAATAAGTTATTTAAGAACTTGTCTTGGTACATGATTTGACTAAATTAAAATTTTGACAAGCCTAACAAATTGTATTTGTAACTAAGAATGATCTCATGTGAAATCATAACTCCTAGAGGTAATTTGTGTGAATAATTTATTCATCATCTTTTATGAGTGAACAAGAGAGTTAGGTGAAGAGACAAGGAATGTGAAGTGCAAGGGTTATGTGGGCAAGCTTCCTTCATTGTTAAAATCCCTCTTTGTGTTTAAATATTGGTTTTTGTTGATGTATATTGAAAAGCAGAGAAGTGTGAAGGAGAGGAAGATAATTGTGAATGAAGAAAATGAGATGATATCAACATAGAGAGTAATATGAGTGTGAAAGTATCATCTTCATGGAGCAGAGAACATAATTCAGAGTGAAAAACCATATTTGAAGACCTGATGTCAGATATGTGAGCCGATAAGTGCATGAAGAAAGAGAGGATGGTGAATTGATGAAGTTAAAGCATGTGATCATGAGTGAGTGCTAGTATGTGTGAAGAGGAACAAAGCATGAGAGTGAAAGTTTGAGTACCATGAATGTGAAGGAGATTAGAAACATGAAAAATCATATGTAATGTCTTCTTGATTGAGTTGAATGTAGTAGCATGTACATGTGAAAGAGTGAGTGTTTGAGAGGGTGGCTCAAGAGAGTATCATGAAGAAATTTAGAGTGTGAAAAACCTTATATGACTGAGAATTGATGTTAATTAGATAATAAGGTGGATTAAGAGCAAAAGTGTGTGTTGTCATGTGTGTCAAGATGAGGTGACATGGAATTCACCTCTCGTAGATCATAACTATGAAGAAGAGAGAGTTAACACCTATGGGCTTTGGTCTAACAAAATCGTGGTCCAACAAATGGTATCAGAGTGACAAGTCTCGAGTTTGAAACTCACTCAGTAATCCGAGGAGGATATTGTTGGCATGTGTGTCAAAGCACTCCCGTGAGTTTTGTGACATGGACTAAACACCTCTCATAGATCCTAACTGGAGAATGTAGTGAGACTAACACCTATGGTTTTGGTATAACGAAAATCATGGTCCAACATTGTGAAGAAGAGAGAGCTAATCTAGTGGTCACTATTAGTTGTAGAAGACAACAAAATTAGTGTGATCAAAACCTTAGAAGTCTAAGTTGTAGGTTAACATATGGAGAGTTATAGCTTCCCTGTAAGTTGAAGCTTATAGAAGGTCATTAGGTGCTAGACTAAATTTGGGAGTTGAAGCTTCATACAAGTAGAATCTTGTCAAAGACTAAGTAGGTGCTTGGTTGAATTATGGAGTTATAGCTCCATGTTGAGTAATTGCTCAACTTGACATCATTGTAATCTTTACATGACATTCTTGTCCAATTTAGTACTCTTATTTCAATGGGTTTTTCTCCCTTAAAGGGTTTCCACATTAAATCATGTCTATCTATGTTTTCTCTTGTGTTTGAATGTTTGTGAATGTTTTCTTAATTGACACAAATTAAGAAAAGTTAATTGATTGTTAAAGTTTGAACAGACACTGATTCACCCCCTCTCAATGTCCTGATTTCCAAAACTTACTTCAATAATTTTGTGAGTGGTGCTACTATACTACCATAGTTTTTACAAATCTATGATAGTACCCTATGAGACCTAAGAAACCTCGTAAATTCTTGAGGGTTCTTGGGACTTCCCATTCCACCATGGCCTAGATCTTGCGAGGTCCACCTTAACACCTTCATGAGAGACAATATGGCCCAAGTATTCCACTTCTTATACCCCAAAAGAACACTTGAAGGCTTTGCATATAGTTGATGTTTCTCTAGGGATTCCAATATTGTATTGACATGATGTAAATGTTCTCTTAGGATTTGTTGTAGATGAGGATATCATCAAAAATAGCAAGAAAAACTTCCGTAGGAATGATCAAAATATTGCATTCATCAAACTATGAAATGTGGATGGTGCATTAGTAAGACCAAAAGGCATCACTAGAAATTCATAATGCCCTTGATGAGTTTTGAAGGTAATTTTATGAATATCTTCTTTCTTTACTCTAATTTGGTGATACCTAGAACGCAGATCTAGTTTTCTAAAATAAATTGCACCATGCAACGCATTTAACAAATCATCAATGATAGGAATAGAAAACTTATCTTTGATAGTGTACTTGTTAAGTTCTTTGTAGTCTGGACACATGTGCCACCTTCCATCCTTGTGGCACCATCACCATTAGAGTAGAATAAGCACTCTAAGTATGACGAATAATACCCATTTCTAAAATTTCCTCCACCATCTTCTCGATTTCACTCTTTTGCACATATGGGTATCTATAAGGTCTGATGTTGGGGGTTTGGCTTCTTGGAATTAACTAAATAGACATGATCATGATCTCTTTTAGAAGGAAGTCCTCTAAGATCCTCGAAGAAAACTGCATGTTGATCAATAATCTTCTAAAGATTAGGATTAACTAAAATCATTAGTGGTTGAGCTACCATGGAGAACAATCATGCCACAAATCCTTCAACCCTTTTTAAGAATCTTCTGCATTTTTGAGAACTAACCACCTGAGGAGTTTTTTTATGTATTCCTCAAAGTTCAAATTATCTACCCTCAAAATGAAAGCGCATGAACAATTCCTGAAAATTTAGCTCTATGGTGCCCAAATTTGTGAGCCACTAAACACCTAAGACAATATCAACTCCACCCATGGGAATAACAAACATAGTAGATTCCATTGTGTAGTCACCCATCATAAGTTTGATTTTATGGAATTTACCTGAACATTGGATTGTGCCACCATCTGCAATCATTACTTGAAATTCGGTGTTGGGTAGATGAAACAATTTAGCCTTGTTATCAACTTATTATTGATGAAATTATGTGTGCTCCCCGAATCAATCAATATTGTCAACTTTTTCTTATTAAGATAACACACAACCTGAAGGGTTTGTGGAGTGCTAATATGTAGTCATTTCTTCATATATCTTCTTTCTACCCCAAACATGTTGGCCTATCACCCAGTGTGCATTGGGTGCTCACCTAAGGTGCACAAGAGTGCCAAGCCCTCCTTTATGTGATCCTTGTGAGATTGTTCTTTCATTGATGGAGAATGAGTTACAAGAATGGAAATATAGACATTCACTCAAAAACAGAAGATACATATAACAAAGATATGCACAGATGCATCATAAATGGAAATGAACATTGTAAATAAGCATAATGAAACTAGATCTAACTTAGAATAATATGAAGAACACAAGGGTTTACACTTAAGAACATGAATAACCAGAATCACACACATATATTGATTTATAAACATTTACAGTGGCCTCATTACATCATAAGGGTCATACAAACCAAATACATCAAGGAATATTATCTTAAACCCTACAAAAATACTCTACAAAGATATTTCTTAGCTATTCTACCCATTAAAACCCTTGTTCATACCCAAATCCATGCCTAATATGCTTAAAACCCTTCTTGCAAGCATTTTGCAGCACCTTGTTACTACTCAATACCCTCTCTAACCCTACTAACATTCTAACAACACTTCATTATTACTCTCCTCCTCTTCTATTTCAGACCCAAGAACTCCTTTAAATAGGATCTAGATGCATCACCTTGGTTTCCTTCATGAACATATCACATGCCAAGTGGAAGTGTGGTCCTCCATGGTCAAATGTATATGTCAACTTGAAAATGCCTCCACTACTGTAATGATCATCCTAGGAATATTCCTTATGTGGAATATTCTTTTCTTGACCTCCAAGGCTCCAGGATGACACCTTATCCATTTTCATGCCTACTTAGGATTTTCACGTGTTTCTCCTATGAAAACTTCTTCAAAATATGGCTAAGCCCCCAAACCTCCTTGCTCCCACACACACTAACCTCTTCTCCCGTGCACCCTTCCCTTGTATGATTTTTCCGAGAGCCTTCCTTCTTTACTCTGTCCTCCGCATGTGTTGATTCTTCCTTGGGACTTAGTCAATTTAGGGCCCAACATTACCCCACACTACATGTGTTGTCCATCCTCGAAAACACTCTTCCCTTCCACCAAAGAATAAAGAATAGAGGAAATGAAAGAATCTACGATTGAATAAAGAATGGAAGAATGGAAGAATCCTGCTATTGTTGCATGAGAAGTGGGAAATATTTCTTCATGGGGGCTTCAATCTTAACCCAAACATCTACCTCATTCTGTGCCTATTGAAGTAAGTTACCCACCATCATGCTAACCTCATCAAAACTCATCTCATCCCCCTTAGCCTTCAACGTATCTTCAATGCTTTCCATATGCTTGCTAAGGTCTCCCAGTGCGTCCATCCTGTGAGTGACTTAGGGGTATAACTCTTTTAGTTTATTTTTAATCGAAACTCTTAAGGTTTCAATCACCTCTAATTTCTTCTCTACCTCAGCCAAGATCTTGTCTCACTCCACCCTATTTCCCTTATTTTTCTCTTGAAATTATTTCAGATCCACTTCATGGTTGGAAACTAATATGCTTATTACTCTGTCCCTATCACCATAGTTGTCATATAAAAATTCTGCCATCTTTGCTCGATTCTTTACTAAGGTAAGGAGCTTGGAGTACTAAGTTTGTATCTCCCAATTCTTCAACTTCTATTCCTTCTTAAAGCATGCCAACACCTCTTTGATGATATAATGTGAGTGGTTTCCTCTCTATGGTGAGTATGCACATTAAGTCTTCCAAGAAATGCAAGGTTGACTCATATTTTTGTTTAGAAGGGGCCAGGTCTGAGTGCTTCAAGATAATGGCATTTAAAATAGCCTCTATCTTCTTGTGGACTTTTCACACCTTCACCTTTTCATCCCTCAACTCACACCTTAATTGTGCATTGATTAACTCCTTTTTCTTTATCTCCCTATCCCTCTCAATGATCTCCTCATTCTTCTTTTCAAGTTCCTCCTCCAAGGATCTTATTCTGTCATTTCTCCCAAAAAGTCTTTCCTCCACTTCTACTAACACCTTATTGAGTGCATTGCAAACTTTCTCATCTGACAACAATTGTTGAGTATTCACCAGAGGGTTTACTCCTTTGGCACCTAGTGCCTTCATCAACACACCATTATCTACCTCGAATTCAGGCTCATCGACGTGGAACTCAAAAGCCGAGGAAATCATTTTTTGTGTGTAAATATCCACTTTCTTCATCAAAATAAGACCAAGATAGGAGTTGTTACGTGGGGAATTTAATCTATAACACACGTGTAAAGACTTTTTTGGATCATTATTATAGGTCATGGCATGTTCCTGCATTACTACTATGCCCTTTCCACTGTGTGTGCTTCCGTGGGGAAACTAACTGCTAAGTTGGGGTCTCCACCCATACTTCCATACTCCTTCCCTACACTTGCACTCTCTTCAGTTTCCTTCAATATTTCATCGGCGTTGTGCTCGACCTCTTGGTCCACTAGATCTCATATAATGCCCACCACCTCCTTTTCAATTGTATCATTTATCTATTCCTTGGTAGGGGTCGGGGTCTTCTAACCCTACATATTTACTTCCTCACTTCCTCCCTTGGCATGGGCACCCTCTTCATATTCCTTCTCCTCTTCATCCCCTTCTTCACTAGACTCGTGTACATTGTACACAGGAGGATTCTGAGCTTCCTCATGCTCTTCATTGTCTTCAATTTCATCTCCTTTCACACTCTCCATCTCCTCCGAGTCCAAACCTTGCATCACCCTTTGATTTTTCTTCACTGGTGACTCCAACACAAGGGACTCCTCCTTCTCGGGTGACTCTTCTCTCCTAAAATAATCTTCTTTCTCTAGTCACTATATCGAATGTAGGTGTGTGTACCCATGCCGACTCCTACACCCCTATAGTTTACACTATACGTGCATTTGGCGCACCTTTTCTATAGGAGTTCTTCTCATTCTCTCTTCTTAATTACTACTTTCTTCTTTCTCCTGGTGGGGTCTTCTGGGATAGATACGTCATCCTCAACATAAGTTGCCCTTATCAAACTTGGGCCTTAGCCACACATACACCCCTATCACCTGTCCTACCTACAATAGGAAATGTCACCGATTTTATCATGCGTACGTCATGAGATATGTACTTCTCTACATATGCACACTTCTTGGGATACACCAAGGTCCGACACATCTCACAATAGTCTTGATCAACTAGAATTAGATCAAAACAAAGATTTTGGATTTCATGAACCTATTGATTGTGCTTTGAAAATACTGCATTGTGAAGGAGAAGGGTAATTTACACCAAGGACCCTTAGTGTCATCTATCAAGGTAAACCTACCGATACAAAATGTTGGTATATAGTGAATTCAACTTCTCCATCCACTAGTGTAGGAAGCTATTTTGGTATCCTCCATTTAGCTTTGAATGCATCACACATCCATTTATACCATTTCTCCAGCGCGCCTTATGAGCGTCCAAGTCATGGTGTCACAAGTATAAGCTTCAAACCTCTTGAGAGGGGCTCATCTAGGTACTCCCAAACAAACTTATCTGGCCCAGAACTCTAATCTCTGAAAAGACAATGGTAAGGAGGACATTACCGAACATGATCTTCTCCCTATCACACATGGCATCAATAATATCCTCCGCAATGAAAGATGAGAGGTTATAAATGGTGCCCTCTGAGATCTTGCAGCAAACATTCAACCAACCTTTGTTTATTTATGTCCATCTCTCCTGCCCATTCATCTTTTTCACCAAGCGCATGGCCATCCTCATAACAAGGTCGGTGATTACAGTGATGTCAAAGTACCGTGAACCCTTCTTATAGTCATATGCCTCAACAGTCTTCTTAATGGCCTCCTTGTCACTTAAATCATCATCCAACAACTCCCCTTCATAGATTAGGCTAGTGAACTTAGAAATCAATTGTGGGGTTATGTGCATCCACCTTCCTGTGAAATAGAAGTAGTCCTCATGCACGCGTGACATTAACCACTGGTATAGTCACTCAAGTTTTCCAAAATAGGGAAACTCATAAAGTTATAGAATCCTAGCCTTTTATAACTTCACTTTTACTTCATCATCATAGATGGGTTTCCCATCTGGCATCCTTTTCTGTTGGGCAAACCAACTCCGTGGTCATCTCCTTTTTCGTGGTGATCATGTGATGATTGTAATCACTCAAGGAAATATTCCTTATATGCAACACCCACTCTTTCCCTAGTAGCACACCATCTAGGTACTGCATCTCTACATACCATTCTTCATTGAAACTTGTGGAAATAGTTAATTTTCCTTTGCCCTTTCCCTTTCCCTTCTTCGGTGAAGTGGTCACTCCTTTCCTTGGTGCCATTTTTCTCTTCCTCGATCCTCGTAGTTTCTCCCTTGCATCAAGTTCTATTACTTCTCAAACCCTCGGCTCTACTTTTGTGAAATTTCCATGAAAACCTATGCCCTAGCTTGTAAACCCTAACCTGGAGCACTTCCTTTCCACAAGATAGCATATCCACCCACGAGAACCCAAAAACAAACTCCTCCACGTACACTTGTGCACTTTGCTTCCACATTGGTTCACAAGTCCTTTGATTTCTTCAACTTTGCACACTCCTCTTCACACTTCTTTGCAAGAATCACCTTAAAATGCAAGAACTTCTTCGATAACTTAAAATGCAAGGTAAAATAATACTTCACCCATGAACTTCTATTTATAGCTTTTTACTTTTCTCACACAGACTTTGATGTCACCTACCAACATACAAATGCATTAAAGTCAACTTTTTCCAACACCTCCTTCCACACATTCTATCCAAAGGATTTTCCTCCACACTTAAACCTACATGAACACTCCCACAACCTTTTGGTGCGCAACTACCTCGACCATAGAAATCTTTCACGCTTTCTCCCGTGTGAAGTCAATCTTCCTCTATGTCTTAGACCAAGTTCTTTCTACTTCCTACCTCATGTTTCTCTTGCACTTTTTATCCTTGTACATGGTTTTCTCAAAGCCTTTTTGACACCAATCTTCTCATGTTCACCTTTGCTACATGCATGCTCTTTTGATCCCATGCACCTTTGAATCACAAACGGGCCACCACATCAACATTTCTCTAGGAACTTCCTCTAACTCTTACCACGTCCTACTCGCTTCCCCTTCATGTTCCACCCCACACTAAAAATATGTGTGGTCCTCTGTGCATAACACCTTGATGATGTAATTAGCCACCGGTGCACACATGTGCCCAAAACAAACCAAAAGGAACAAAGCAATGAGAAAGGGAAACACAAAGAAAGGAAAATGCATTAAGGGAAATCCTAAGCTAACTGGCAATATTGCCTTATTTACAAACACCCATAAGCCTTATTTATAGTAGGGCTTCACCTACTTCCATTAAAATACCTGGGAAGTCACATTTCATCTAGTGCTTGTAGCTGGAAAGTGCCTAAATCAAGTATATGGGTAATATAATACAGTCCCAACCAATGGACCTTGAGCTTCCCAAGATGGCACAGAAACTTAGAATCATAAAGTAAAACCATCTTCCCAACCTCAAATTGTTTATTCTTTATGTGACAATCATGTTAGGACTTTTGTCTCGCCTTCTCAATATTTTGACTCCACTTAACAAGTGATCACCTCTTGTCTAACATCATTAGCTTATCAATGCACTCTTATAATTCTTTTCATCGGCCAATCCTCCTATGTGCGTAATACACAGAGAGGGTAATATAAACTCTACTAGAACAATAGCTTCTACACCAAACACAAATTGGAACTATGTGGCTTTCTTCAATTTTGTTGAGTATTTTTTCATTGATGTCAAAGGTACAACATTAGTGTTGATATAAATATTGATTTTTGAATATTTTCTTAATATTCAAATTTACAACACTAGTGTTCATAAAATATTTATCCATGTCAAAATTAGTGTGATGTCAAAATTTGAATATTTGAATACTCAACATCAAAAAGGAATATTATGAAACATGGTGGGATGTGTAATGGATATTTTTTTAATGAGGTACATTTAAAATGAAGGTTACTTAATGCATGATAAATGTTTGAATTAAAAATAGGAGTTACATTTGCATTAGTGATGAGTTATGACATGGAGGAGTTACAAATTGATTCTAAAATCATGGAGGAGTTACAAAATTGAAGTCAAAAAGAGAATATATCCTTATGGGGCGGATTTTTTCATTTATGGAACATTAAGGATGTGTAAGGGAAGTTGGTCATGCGTATTTATTGAAAAATATGAGTTACACTTGACCATGAAAAAGAATATTGCTATTTAGAGCAAATATTCATTATTTTTGTAACCACCAAGTGATGTGGCTTCCTCATTCCAAATATGGCACATTTTTAAAGTAAATTTTCCCATGGTATGGGCACATGGTTTTAGGAAAACCATAAGTGGTTTTTCCTCTCCTTCTTCCTATATAAACAAGTGTTGTGTGCACATTTTGATGTGTGGAAAAGAAAGAGCATTTTTTAGAGTGATATGTATGTGAAGTTATTATTGTAAATCTCTTAAGTGAGTATGAGTATGTGAGAGAGAAAATAAAGAAGGAGAAATATTATTGATTTGTATTGCATGTTTTCTGAAGTGGGTGCTTCGGATTGGGGATTAGTGTCTCCAAAGTTGGTGCTTTGAATCGAGATCGCAAATTCAATGGTGTTTGCATTCAAGGGCTGAATTGGTGTTTGGCTTGGAGATTGATGTCTTCTATGAGTGGGTTCTCATACTTTGTAAACACTATTTTATTTCAGCTAGATTTGATAGTAGATCCAAGCAATCTCTTTTTGGTGGATGTAGCCCACACTGGGTGAACCATGGTATATTTGGTGTTATGTGCATTTGATTTCTATGTGTGCTCTCATTTATTTTCAGATTTGAATATCTTATTAAGTGTACAAAAATTATTAAGTTGGAGAAAATTTTATATTGTTGAATACTGATTCACCCCCCCTCTCAGTATTCCCGTGCTTCTAACAATTGGTATCAGAGTGAGGTTCCTTCTGTGTAGCTTAACAGCTAGAAGGTAGATCAGAAAGCATGATGGCAACTCAGGAAGGATTCTCCACAAACAAAGCTCCATTATTTGATGGATCAAACTATGCCTTTTGGAGCATAAGGATGCGGACCTACTTGAATTCTCTTGGACATGATATTTGGCATTCAGTTGAGAATGGCTATATGGTATTAAAGAACTCCACCTATAGATCAAGCTAGTAAGAGACAATGTGAAAATAATGCTAAAGCTATGAATGTTATTTTGTGTGGTGTAGCAGATTTAGAGTTTGTAAAGATTATGCTTTGCAAAACTGCCAAGGAGATGTGGGATAAGCTCAACAATTTATATGAAGGAGATTCGAAAGTAAAGATGGAAAAGCTTCAGACACACAAAAGAAATTTTGAGAGTCTAAAGATGAAGGAGGAAGAGAACATTGCAGCATATTTACTCCATGTGGATGAGACCGTAAACATGATAAAAGGCTTGGGTGAAGAGATGGAAGACCCAGTAATAGTACAAAAGGTATTAAGATCTCTACTTCCTAGATTTGATGCTAAAGTTTCAGCTATTGAAGAACTTAAGGATCTAGATAAAATGAAAATGGATGAGTTATATGGAATACTCACAGCTTATGAGATGAGAACAAAACTAGATAAGCAAAGAAAAAGAGAATCTACTTTCAAAGCTTCAAAAGGAAAAGAGAAGAAGGTTGAATCGGATGATGAATCCGATGAGGAAGAAGAATCTCTATTTGTGAAAAATCTGAAAAGAGGATCCAAAGCAAGTACAAAGGTAAACTTCCTTTTAAATGTTTTAACTGTGGTGAGATTGGACATTTTGCAGCTAAGTGTCTGCATGCAAAAATGAAAGTGATGATGAAGATCCTGTCAAAGCAAAGAAAGGGAAGCCTTTCTACAAAAAGAATTTCAAACAAAGGAATTTTGAAAAGAAGAACTGGAACCAAAGCAAGAAGAGTCTATGCACCAGAAAAGATGATAGCTCAGAGGAAGATTGTCTAGAAGGTGACATTGAAGAACTTTTGTTTATGGCCCTTGAAGATGGAAAAGTGGAAGTTGGAGATACAATTGATAAAGAAGGTGAGGTAAACTTGGAAGAAGAACTCATTTGTGCCTTGGGTGAGATCAAGAGACTCAAAAAGAAGACCCTGAAGCAAAAACTGCAACTTCAAGAGTATGAAGAAGCAAAGAAAAATCTAGATGCTGATAAAGAATGTGAAGATACTATTGTTGATCTAAAGATTCAAGTTGAAGAGGCAAAGAGAATAGAGGAAGTGATCAGAAAACAACTGAAATCAAAAGAAGAAGAATGCGAGAGATTAGAGTCAGAGATTGTCACACTTAGACAGGAAACTAAAAAGTTAAACAAAAGACTCAAGTTTGAAAAGAGTTCTGAGGTGTTGAGAAACATTCTGGATAAACAGAAACCAAAATCATCCAAAGGTGGTATTGGATTCAATGAAGCAGAAAAGAAAGAGACCAAAGAACCAGAGAAGAAATTGAAGGAGAGTAGGACGAGGGTCGGAAGGAATACACATGCACCAAATAGCTGCACTTCACCAAGAAAGGAGTTGCAAGATAAGGAAAACAAACTTTTAAGAAGCAATGTGCATGCATAGAAAGCTCAAGATTCGAAAATGGAGTGGAATAGAATGCTCTTGGATTGCCATGGACCAAAAAAAGAGGAGTACAAATAGGGGATTAAATGTGTAACTCCCATGTAAGAGAATATTCCTCCATAATGGAGAAGAGGAGTTACTTACCCAAATGGGAATGTAACTCCTATGACACACTTACACATATGACAGATTTTGTAAGAGAATCTGTCATAACTAAAATGACACCTAGATCCATGTCCACCTAAGTGAGATGACTCACATGGTGTAGGTGGAAATAACACTAAATAATTAAATAAAGTGATCAAAAAACACCTACACCAACACCCCCCTTCATCGAAACTAGGATGGGGCAAGGTAAGTCAGCAAGACAAACAAGAAATGGGTTCGCTATAAGCCTGATGAGGTACCCATGCACAAAAGGTATCAAGTAGTGAGGGGAAAACCCAAAGGTGGGAAAAGCCTCAACTTACAAGAGATAGCAAAAAACTCTCCTAAACTACTAAGAAGAAGGAGAGAAGAAGGAGACTATCCTGCCTCCCAAGAAGATGATCCAGTCATGAGCCACCCTATGCTGAGTGAAGAGGAGGAAGAGGACCCCCGAAGTGCCAAGGTGTTTTTCCAATCAAGGGAACAATGCTCCGTATGTGAGGTGGAAAATCTAGCTGCTCCATGAAGAAGTGCAGATCTCTCGGAAGTAGTGGCAATGAAGGAAGGTGGAATGCCTCGAACCTATGAATAAGTGCACCCAATGCCTCGATGAGTCCTAAATCATAGTGCTTGCCTCGAAGTGGGATAGAAGTGGGAAGATCAAGAGATAACTCCTCAATATGTGGAAAGTGATAAGTGGATGGTGGAGGTGGGTCCCCATCATCATGGAAATCAACTACGCTAGAAGAGATGTCCAAAACATTAGAAATGGGCTTAGAAGTATCCTCAAGTCCAGTTGAGTTAGATGAATATGAAGGAGGAGCAAAGTGAGAGAATGAGTACACTGAGTGTGATTGTCAGCTATACCAACCGCAACAATAACATCATTGTGGAGGTCCTAACATAAACCGAGTCAGAGTGAACTCAACTCACAAGCCCCTATCCAAGATGAGTGATCTGATAGACTGAAATAAGGTTTGTTGAAATTAAAGGGATAATTAAAACATTATTAAAAGTATCACCACTTACTTCAACCGATCCTCTTCCAAAACTCCGTGTAGTGGTGTTGTCACCAAGCTGAATAGAGGACATGTCACATGGCGCAAGTGAATCAAACTCAATGTCTGATGATGCCATGTGATGAGTTGTACCTGAATCAATGATCCATGTAGGGGTAGGTGGCACAACTGCCACTAGAGCTCTTCCCTTTGGTTTCTCCTTGTTGGATTCTTTTTCTTTTTCTTTTTCTTGTACTTTCTCTTTTTCACTCTCTTTTTCCTTATAACTATCGTGGGATGATGAAGGTGTTTTGAGAGAATCTGGGACTCCAATATTGTGCTTCTCAAGTAGATTAGTGAGGAGAGCAATATTTTTCTTCAAGCACTTTTCTTCATCATGCATGTCATGGTAGTATCCACATTTGATCCGTTCTTTGGAATTTTGGGAGGTGGAAGAGGAGGTAGAAGAGTTGTTTTGGGGTTTTTCCTTCTTTTCATGATCTAGTTTCTTCTCCTTAGAAGTTCTCGCTTTTCCTTTCTAAAGAATGAGAGCATGGGATTTTGTGGATTTCAAGCTACCCATTTGAATCAATTTAATTTGTTCCCTGATCAAATCTATAATAAACTCATCAAGAGAGGGCATAGACCAACTTTTTCCAAGTGCCCGTTTTGTTGCATGGAAGGTGGAGCCAAATACGAGTATTTGGGACCAAGTTTGGTAAGGACAGATAAAATGAGTTAAGATTACTTTTCTTTATTCCACAATCTTCTAACTACAACTGAGTGATATGAATTTGGAGAAGAAGTCTTGAAGGGTGTTAAAATCATTGGGACTAAGGCTTATTAGGTTATTCTCAAGTTCATTTCCCGCATTTCATCCTGTTTCCCAAATTTTTTTTGGAGAGTCTCCAGAACTTCTTTGGGTGTGGTGGAAGAGGAAATGTGAAAATACAAAGCTCTGGAGATACACACATGGTCATGAACCCAATGGCTTCATCACACTTATCAAGCCACTTTTCTCTATCTCTTTCATCATCAGGTTTAGCTTGTAGACCGGTGGCAATGCGGAACAATTTCTTTCCTTTTAAGGTAGTGTTCATAGCATTCATCCATTCTTGATAGTTGAATGGGGTGAGCAAAGGAACACCATGATTATCCATGATAGAAAAGAAATGTTTGAAAAAGGAAAGATACCCCCCCAAAAAGTGGCACTTTATAACACAGTTAATTTTATAAAACTAATATTCTCATCATGTAGATTGTAGAAAAACATCCAATTTTGACTAAAGAAGTTCTCAAAAAGGAGCAATGAGTCAAAAGTTATGGCTTAAAGAAATTCCTACAACTGATTAAAAAAAGCTAGTTAGCCCTGCAAAACATTAAAAAAGTGCCCGAAACACATTCAAAAGGTATCATGTTTGTGCCCGTTGGAAACGGCATCAAATTTCAGAGGGGGTTTGTTTTGACTGTGAGGGGGATTAGCCTCCTGCCAACCCCGGACCTCACCCTCCATCTTCGACACTCGAAGGAAGGGCCACCAATACAAGTAAAATGCCCAGATTTTTAAAATAGCCAATAATATGAAATGTTTTAACACCTTAAAACATTTAGAAGAGGTCTGATGTGTTTTAAATTACCTCCAATCATGTTTTAAAAAGGAAGGACCACGTTGATGCTGGAGATTTGTTGTTTGTTGTAACCGAACTACAGAGGAGTGAACTAGTTGTGCAAATTTGCTGCACTAGCAAGGCATGCCCAGAATGGAGCAGTGTAACCGGTGTAGCAAAAAAAAATGCCCACACAGCAGTTGGTAGTGCTGCAGCAAAAAAACACAAAGATAACAATTGGAAGGTCAAGGCACGTGTCCCTGGGATACTACCGCAACAAAAACAACCACACAGAGGGTAGGAAGGTTAAAGGCACATGTCCTGATAGTGCTGCAACAAAAAAAATGCCCACACAAGTAGAGACAAGTCAACAAGTGGATTAAAAATGCCCAATGTTCGCACCACGTGTACCATCAAACAGGAAAAGAAACGCTGAGTTCTGTGCTTGTGCAGAGATGACCATGACCAGTAGGTTGGGAGATCAAAGTCTTAGGCACCAAGATGGTGAACACAAAGACCAATGCACAGATGTCCTCACGCAGACCCAAAAAGAAGCAAATCCTTCAACGTTGAACCACTCAATACACAAAACTGAGTTTTGTTGTGCAAAAGAAGACTGTTGTATTCTTCCTTGGCTCTCCAACACAATAAGCTAGATAGACTTCTTCTTTGGCCCTGATCACACGTAAACCAAAGCAAGAAACACACAAACAAACCACTAAAAAATAACCACAAGAATCTGAAATATGCAAGTAAAGCACATGCAAAAGCTAAAACTTGCACAAGCAACTACACGGTGGAGCAATAATGGTGAGCAGCGTGATTCCAGTCCCCAAGCTCTGATGCCATGAAGGAGTGTAGGATGAGGGTCTGGAAGGAATACATGTGCACCAAACAACTGCACTTCACCAAGAAAGGAGTTGCAAGATAAGGCAAGAAAACTTTTAAGAAGCAATGTGCATGCATAGAAAGCTCAAGATTTGAAAATGGAGTGGAATAGAATGCTCTTGGATTGCCATGGACCAAAAAGAAGAGGAGTACAAATAGGGGAGTAAATGTGTAACTCCCATATAAAAAAGATTCCTCCATAATGAGAAGAGGAGTTACTTACCCAAATGGGAATGTAACTCCTATGAAAAACTTACACATATGACAGATTCTAAGAGAATCTGTCATAACTAAAATGACACCTAGATCCATGTCCACCTAAGTGAGATGACTCACATGGTGTAGGTGGAAATGACACTAAATAATTAAATAAAGTGATCAAAAACACCTACACCAATAGAAATCTAGCTATGCAGATATCCTAAAAGCTCGTAAAGGAGAAAGCAACAAGAAACAAGAAGATCATCCTCCACAGAACAACAACAAAGAAGACAAAAATGGAAGAAGGTGCCAATAAGAAGTTTCAGAAACTCATCTTATCAAAGGCAGCCCTACATGACCAGGTATTCTTTTCATGGTTATTGTTTTTCCTGTCACAATTATGGTCATAAGATGATGAACTGTAGATCGAAGGTTTCAGAGTTGGAATCAAAACTTTCATGCTAGAAACTACAATTCTTTTGCTGCATTGTCAAATTTGAATGAGCATGAGATTAGATGTTATGAATGCAACCAAGTTGGCCACATAGCAAGATTTTGTAGGAGTAAGATTACAGAAAAGCCAAAGCAAGAGAAAGAGGGAAAACAGATCATACAGAAAGCCAACAATAAGAAAGTGTGGCAAAAGATAAAGGAGGGAGAAAAGGAAGAGGCTATGTTGGTACAAACGGTGCTCCATGCACAAGATGAAGAACAACCTTGGTACATTGATAGTGGATGTTCCAGCCATATGACGGGTGATAGAAGCAAGTTCCTGAAGCTGAAAAAGGCCAATAGAGGTACAGTAAAGTTTGGAGATAACACTACAGCCAAGATCACAGGAAGAGGTAACATAAAATTAAATGATCAAGCTAAAGTTGAAAATGTTTTACTTGTTGAAGGACTGAAACATAATCTTTTGAGTGTCAGTCAAATGTGTGATCAAGGTTATACACTCACATTTTATGTTGAGGGTTGTGAAATTAGAAAGAAGGATACAGGTAAATGGGTTGCAGATGCAAATAGAACAAGGAACAACCTGTACATGTTGAGTGATGTTAAGGGAGAAAAATGTTGCATGAGTCAAATTGATGAAAGTTGGTTATGGCACAAGAGATTGGGTCACATTAATTTTGACAACATGGTGAAAATAAGCTCAAAACAAGCAAGTGAGAGATTTACCCAAGATCACAAAACCACAAAGTACTATCTGCAGACAAAGTGTCAACATGGGAAGCAGACAAGGGTCAGATTCAGGACAAACGATGCCATTGGAGCTAATTCATACTGATCTCTGTGGGCCAACAAGAACACAAAGCTTACAAGGTGATTCTTATTTTATGTTATTAATTGATGACTTTACTAGAATGACATGGGTTGCATTTCTAAAAGAAAAATCAGAAGCTTTTGATCAATTCAAAAATTTTAAAGCTTTGATTGAGAATGAGACAAACTCTAAGATCAAGTGTTTGAGATCAGACAGAGGAGGTGAATTTATGTCTAACGAATTTGATGAGTTTTGTGAAGAGCATGGAATCAGAAGACAATTTTCTGCAGCAAGAACACCACAACAAAATGGTGTAGTTGAACGGAAAAATAGAACAGTTCAGGAAATGACAAGGACAATGCTAAATGAGTCTAAGTTACTCAGATGATTTTGGAGAGAGGTAGTGTACATGGATGTATATTTTTAATAGAGCATAGATTCGAGTAAATACAGAAAAGACACCATACGAGCTATGGAAGGGAAGACCAGCTTCCGTGAAACACTTCAAAGTGTTTGGAAGTAAGTGCTACATTAAGAGAGATGATGAAGATGAGCTTGGAAAATTTTATTCCAGAGCAGATGAGGGCATATTCCTTGGTTATTCATCAAGAAACAAGGCTTACAGGTGCTATAACAAGAGACTACAGAAAGTAGTGGAAAGTATAAATGTGAAAGTTGACGACTGGAAGCCGAAGAAGAAAACAAGACACTCAGTGGTGCAGAAAAGAGGATGAAGAAATCAAATCTGAGAAAGAGGAAGAAGAAGAAGAAGAAGAAGAATCTGAATGAGAAGACACAAAGACACCATCCAGATCTATTTAGAAGAATCATCCAAAATCAAATCATTGGAAACAAAGATATTGGAGTGCAAACAAGGAGGAGACTAGCAAGTGCACCACAAGAGGTAAACTTTTCCTTGTTGTCAAAAGTTGAACCGAGTAATTTTAATGAAGCTAGCAAGGATAAGTTTTGGATAAAAGCCATGGAAGAAGAACTTAATCAGATAGAAAAGAATGACACATGGGAGTTAGTACCAAGGCCAAAGGACAAGAATATCATTGGTACCAAGTGGGTCTTTAGAAACAAGATGAATGAAGAAGGAGAAGTTGTCAGAAACAAGGCCAGATTAGTGTGCAAAGGGTACTCACAAGTTGAAGGCATTGATTTCGAGGAGACATTTGCACTGCTTTCGCATGGAGGTGGTAAGAATGTTTTTAGCATTTGCTTGTTTCAAGAATTTTAAAGTTTATCAAATGGATGTAAAATCAGCATTCTTGAATGGAAACTTAGAGGAAGAAGTTTATATAGAGCAACCAAAAGGTTTTATTCTATCAGAAAATTCAGATTTTGTATGCAAGTTAAAAAAGGCTCTTTATGGTTTGAAACAAGCTCCTAGAGCTTGGTACTCTAGACTAGACAAGTACTTGTAGGAACAAGGATTCAGAAAAGGAATTGTGGATAGCAATTTGTACATCAAGACAAAAGGAGAACATCAGGTGATAGTTGTGGTTTATGTGGATGACATTATTTTTGGAAGTGGTTGCAGGAGATTATGCAAAGAATTTGCAGAGGAGATGCAGAAGGAGTTTGAGATGTCTATGCTTGGTGAGTTGTCTTACTTTCTTGGTTTACAAATTCAACAGTCTAGTCAAGGCATTTTTATTTCACAAACCAAGTATATAAAGGAGATGTTGAAAAAGTTTAGAATGGAAGATTGCAATCCAGTTAGTACACCCATGATTACAGGTTGCAAGTTGAGTAAGAATGATGAGTCTCCCGATGTTAATCAAACCTTGTATAGGTCCATGATAGGAAGCTTGTTATATACCACAACATCTAGACCAGATATTATGCAGGTTGTTGGATTAGTTGCACGGTTTCAGCTGCACCAAAGGAAACTCATGTAGCAGCAGTGAAAAGAATTTTTAAATATTTGAAAGGTACGTTGGATTATGGTTTATGGTATCAAAAGAGTGATGATTTCACTCTTACAACATTCACAGATGTAGATTGGGCAGGAAGTGTTGATGATAGGAAAAGTACAAGTGGGGGAGCTTTTTATCTTGGTGACAGATTAGTGTCATGGTTTAGTAAGAAACAGGCCTCAGTTTCATTATCTACAGCAGAAGCAGAGTATATTGCAGCAGTGGCATGTTGTACACAAGTGCTTTGGATGAAGAAAACATTGAAGGACATGAAGGTAGAGTATGAGCATCCTATTTCCATTTTCTGTGACAATACTAGTGCTATTAACATCTCGAAAAATCTAGTCATGCATTCTAGGACAAAGCACATTCCCATTAAGTATCACTTCTTGAGAGAGAAAGTTGCAGATCAGTAGGTGAAATTGGAATATGTTGGAACTAAGGATCAAATTGCTGATATATTTACAAAACCCCTACCAAAGGAATCTTTTGAGTCACTCAGACAAAAGTTAGGAGTGATTCCTATCACTCTTACTCATTGACTATCTCATGGGGAGTATGGACATAGGGGGAGCTACACATTGCATTATCTTCAGCTCCGAGTACAGGTTCAGGTAATTGGTTTAGTTATCCCTTTGCCATTGATGTCAAAGGGGGAGAATTGCAGCATGGGGGAGAGTTGCATAGAACAAGTACAAAGTGCATCGGTACAAAAAGAGCTCAGAGGCAGAAAGTTGGATTTCATAGCAAACAGGTTCTCACGAATAATTTTAGCAGAGGTTTGCCATCAATGACAAAGGGGGAGTTTGTTGAGTATTTTTTCATTGATGTCAAAGGTACAACATTAGTGTTGATATAAATATTGAGGTTTGAATATTTTCTTAATATTCAATTTTACAACATTAGTGTTCGTAAAATATTTATCCATGTCAAAATTAGTGTGATGTCAAAATTTGAATATTTTAATATTCAACATCACAAAGGAATCTTATGACACATGGTGGGATGTGTAATGGATCTTTTTTAATGAGGTACATTTAAAATGAAGGTTACTTAATGCATGATAAATGTTTGAATTAAAAACAGGAGTTACATTTGCATTAGTGATGAGTTATGACATGGAGGAGTTACAAAATTGAAGTCAAAAAGAGAATATATCCTTATGGGGTGGATTTTTTCATTTATGGAACATTAAGGACATGTAAGGGAAGTTGGTCATGTATATTTATTGAAAAATATGAGTTACACTTGACCATGAAAAAGAATATTGCTATTTAGAGCAAATATTCATTATTTTTGTAACCGCCAAGTGATGTGGCTTCCTCATTCCAAATATGGTGCATTTTTAAAGTAAATTTTCTCATGACATGGGCACATGGTTTTAGGAAAACCAAAAGTGGTTTTTCCTCTCCTTCTTCCTATATAAACAAGTGTTGTGTGCACATTTTGATGTGTGGAAAAGAAAGAGCATTTTTAGAGTGATATGTATGTGAAGTTATTATTTTAAATCTCTTAAGTGAGTATGAGTATGTGAGAGAGAAAATAAGAAGGCTAAATATTATTGATTGGTATTGCAAGTTTTCTGAAGTGGGTGCTTTGATTGGGGATTGGTGTCTCCAGAAGTTGGTGCTTCGAATCAGAGATTACAAAGTCAATGGTGTTTGCATTCAAGGGCTGAATTGGTGTTTGGCTTGGAGATTGGTGTCTTTTGTGAGTGGGTGCTCATACTTTGTAAACACTATTTTATTTTGGTTGGATTTGGACAGTAGATCTAAGAAGTCTCTTTTTGGTGGATGTATCCCACACTGGGTGAACCACGGTATATCTGGTGTTATGTGCATTTGATTTATGTGTGCTCTCATTTATTTTCAGATTTGAATATATTATTAAGTGTACAAAAATTATTAAGTTGGAGAAAATTTTAAATTGTTGAATACTGATTCACCCCCTCTCAGTATTCCCGTGCTTCTAACAACACCCACAACATGGTGATACTTTTCATCCCAATCCTTCCTCCCAACATCACAAATCTTGGTAAGTGTATGACTCAATATCTTGTTAAATGCCTCAATAGTCCCATTATCTTGAGGGTGATAAGGAGTAGTCTTGTGATGAGCCACCATGAACTCTGCCAACAAAATCTTGTCTCATTCAAAAATGAGTACCTACCACTAGTCAAACTCAAAGGGCACCCATACCGATGATTATATTTTCCCACATGAATCTTACTGTTGTGGCCACCATGCAATCCCTTATAGGTGTTGCCTCCACCCACCATGTTAGATAATTAGTGCAAGTAATGATATAACGTGAACCCGTCCTTCACGTGACAGGTGAAATAGGGCCTACAAAGTCAATTTCCCATTTCTCAAATGGTTTAGCACTAGCTATTGGTCTCAATGGCATTTCATCCCTTTTCCTAGCTTACCAAGGTGCTGGAAATGATCATAGGCCTTGCAATATTCAATACAATCCTTGTAAATTATCTCCCACCAAAGGCTAGCTAAGAGGATCTTGCGTGCAGTCGCATTCCCCATATAGTGTCCTCCCTGCAATTCCACCATGATTACAAGTGCGCCATGCTCAAGCATGCACTGACATAAAACCTCAATGCATCCTAGCTTGTATAATTCTCCACTAATTAACATGTAGGGCAAGGCATGTATGGCTAACTTCTTCCTTTCCACAAGATTCATTCCTCCGGTGCCAAACCCATTTTGAGAAACACAACAATATCTTCAAAGTCAGAGGGCGTGTGCTATAATATGAACAATTGTGCATCTGGCATTATATCCTCAATGCTCTGTGTGTCCTCTCCTGATTCAATCCTCATAAATGGTTAGGCCCAAAATTAATCTTACCCAGTTTTACGACAACCATTAAATCAAACTTCTGAAACAATAGGAACCACCTAGATATGCGCCCTTGTAAGACGAGCTTGTTCACCAAGTACTTTAATGTCATGTGGTCCATGTAGATTATAAAGGTTGTTTCAACAAATACTTCTTGAATTTTTGCAACGCGTAGATTATTGACAATGCCTCACGCTCCATGGTAGTATAATTTTGTTTTGTTGGGGTTATCTTCCTACTAGCAAAGCACAAGGGATGGTCAATAATTCCCTCTCCAGTGTTGTGCTAAGATTGATCCAATCACCATACCTGAAGCATCAACATGTACATGGAATGGCTTATCCCAAGAGGGAAAATGTAATATGGGCATTGATAAGCCTATTCTTCAATGTGTCAAACGTCATCTATTGCGCCTCTCCCCAATGAAATGTACTTTTGTGCTTCAACAACTCCTCCAACAGCGTGGCAATCTTGGCATACCCCTTAATAAATTTCCGATAATACCATGTATGCCCAAGGAATCCATGTACCACACTTTGGCTGGTAGGCTCCCTAAACCCATAATAACGACAACTTTGGTAGGATCCACTAAGCAAGCCTTCTTTACATATGATATGTCCCAATAGGGTGCCAAATGGAGTAGTGAAAACACATTTCTTAATGTTGAGAGATATACTCAACTATCAAGCATCTCTCAAACATTAGTCTCAGTATTGTCACAATGGTCCCTCACCAATCCATATACTATCCAGTCATCTAAGTAGACTTGTAGAAATTTATGGATGAAGTCCTAAAACACCTGAACCACAATGCATGAAAACATAACAGGCACATTCTTCAGTCCAAAAGGCATGACCGTATAGGTAAAAATTCCCCATTCAATGGAGAAATTTGTCTTTCTTAGTCCTCCTTACAATTCTACCCTGATGATATCCTAAGAATCCATCTGTGAAAGAATAAATTTCACACCGGCTACTCCTTCCAGGATCTCCTCGGTGAAGGGGGTTGGAAAAGGATCAATGACACACACCACATTCAAATCCTTGTAATCAACACAAATCCTTATCCTCCCATCCTTCTTAATATTGAAAATCATCAAATTATCCACTTTGATTCCTCAATAACCTCAATGATGCCTGATGTGATCATCTTGTCAATCTCCTCCTTGACCTTGACTCGTAGATTCAGATTCATTCGATAAGGTCTCTTCCAATTGGTCGCACACACTATCTTTTAACTTGATTCTCATTTTTCCTAGTGAGGGGTGAACTCCCTTAAGTTCATGGTACATGCATGAAAATAGATCTTGAAAATCATGTAGAAGCTCAATAATCTTTGAGACCTCCTGGTCCATCCAGTAGTCCCCAATAATATCTTCCTTTGGTTCTACCTTCGAGCCAATATTAACCTTCTTTGTCTTCAATGTCTTGCAAAGTAAATGCGCGCTTGCTCATCAGCTGCTATCCAAAACTTCACGTGTACCTTCTGTATGGCTAACATCAAAGTTCTCCATCTCTTCATCATCTATCAAGTAGACCCACTTTCCTTTCTCCTTCTCCATGAAGGTGCACTCAAGTTGTATTCCTCTTATTCTTCCTCATCAAAGTGCACTTCCAAGTTAGGTTCTCCCAACAAATCTAGTATTATATCCTCCGTCATGGCACTATCTCCCATAGTTAGGTGCTTAACAACCTGTAACACCTTATCCACTAATGGCTTAGTACTTCGATACTCAAAATCTTGAATAAGATCAGTCATCAACTCCTATCCGACGGAGTAGCTCGAATGAATGTACCATGTGCGTGCATAGCCTTGTAAGGTGGAGTAAAGCTTATGCACCCATAAATATGGAGGCAAGGATTCCGTGCCTTCCATCCAGGCCTTCTCACATGCCTGGACATGAAATGAGGTGGGTTCCTTCCCATGATAGTCTTGTATAGCAGTAGGTGCATTACTTCAGAGAAACCTAATAGAGAATGTGATTCTCACCTCATGCCATTCTAGAAGGTTATCTTGATGGGTTGCCCACCAACGTGTTGCAGTCCCGAGAAAAGTATAGCTAAGCATACTTCTCCTTTCAATCTCACATCTCCACTGGGTCTCCATTGCTTATAGGAAAACATCAGGGTTTCCCCTAGTGTAACTTGGCAATTGTTTTCCTCCCAAGTGCCTGACTAAGCACACCTTTGTTACTCTCATCACAGAGCCTCTTAACTACCTTCTAACTAACTCATATGTCTCATGCACCCAATTGTCACATGCCACACTAGTTGTATCACTTATAGATTGAGTGTCTTCCCACTGAATAATGCCTTCTTTTATTGGTTGCACAACCTCAGGGTCCCTGATAGTGTACACATAGATTTTGTCTAGGTCTTCTTCTCCCAAGGGCTCAATATAGGGTGTTGACTTTCCATCCGTCAAAGGAATGATAACACGTTCCTCCTTGTTCTCAAAACTTATATACCCCTTATTAAAACGTAAGTCAACATTGTTCTTATAACACTGTAGGGCCCAAGTAACATTGGAAAGTTGTTTGCCTCAGTAAGTGCCAAGACTTCGAAGTCTCTAGTGAATTTCTCCCCTTGGATAGTTATAGCAACATCCTTTAAAACACCAATGGGCATCACCTTTGTCTTGTTAGCCATATACAACACATTTGAAGATTGCTATAATGGAGGTCTTCCCATTTGATTCCATGCGTCCAAGGTGAGAACATTAATTTCTGCACCGTGTTAATCATAATATTACTCAGGATCCATCCATCAACAATTGCATTCAAGGTAATCTCCTTATCATAGTCAAGACTGTGAGGAGGCAGATTAGCATGCAAAACTTGCCTCTCGTGCTCTCCTCTCGATGCTTAGTCCTTTTCCTCTCATCCACTCTCCTAACAAAGGGATGATATTATCTTGTCTTAGCATCTTGCATACCTCCCTGACTTCATCTAGATCCTTCTGTGGAGCCTCGGTGCTCCTCTTCTATCATGAATCGGTGGATCTTTCGTTTAGGAACTGGATCTCTCCTTGTAGGCTTCGAATAACATCCATGGTTTCCTAATAAACTTCCTTCTGATGCGTAGGGTCCAGATACTTCCCATGCACCACTTCTTCTCTTGTAACCAAGTGGTCTCTACTTTGGTATCTCCCGCATGCCTAGGCTCACTCACATTGTCACCAAGATAGGTTCTAACTCTGAATCACATGCCACCCTTGGCATCCACTATTGATTAGCATGATTTACACTCACCATCCCAACACCCTTATCCTTCCACTACTTCTGGATCATGTGTTCAAACAATTCCAGGCATTCCTCATACTTGTGCTTTTTCCCATACCAAGAGCACTAAAACAAATCAGAAACTTGTGCTTGTAATGTTCGTAGATCCACAATTATAATAGGTTCCATGAAGTAAATTCACTTCTTCCTCCTCCGTGATTTCCATGGCCTCAGAATCCACCCGAAAGCCTCTTCCATGACCTCCTCCATCCGTGTGCCCTTCATAATGATGATCATCATCCTGGAACTATTGGCAACGCTGTCCGGCGCACACCGAAGTGTTAATGGCATCATGTATCTAGTCAATCAATCTACAATCCTTGGTGTCATGAGTAGTAGAGGTACACATTTTGTAATAATAAGACACATTCTTATGGATTGCACATTATAGTAATGGGCATCTACTTGTATCATGATCTCTGTGGCAAATCTCACAATCCATTGACATGACACACCGATTTTCATGGGAAAGTGTCCTTCGTGTGCCCATCTACTTTGAATTTTGGGAACCATAGCCCTCGTGAGTCTCATAAGTGAGTTTTCATATATTTTCTCTAGCTACTTTTTCATGGTAGCAATCTGGGCTTCAAGAAATGGACTAACACCGATATCAATGCTTCCCATGGCCTTAGCGCATAAGGAAGCCTCTAAGGCCTCACACGGATCTATGAAGGTTTTATGTGAAAGTGCCCTCATGAATGGAGTGATCAATGTTGAGTATGGAGCTAAATTACTCATGTTTTAGCATGTAATTGATCTTGCTTGAAGTTGTGATAGCTAACCGGCGCATTGGTTAGGGCAAGTTAGAACCAATTTGTTGGGCAAAACCAAAGTGTCGATTACTTGTGTAACGAGCTTTAATTAACTCTCAAGTTTTATATCTATTTTTAGCATAAGAATATATTTAATGAATGTAATTGCATGGCTAAGTTCCCTAAAGTCTTAAACAACTATTTAAAGCATAAGCTAGGGTTTAGAATGAGAGGATTGATCATAATTGAAAGATAATTGTGAGAGTGAGAATTATTGGTGAAGAAGGAAAAAGCTTGAGGATGAAAGTACTGAACATCTGAGAGGTGTGGAAGATTGTAAATCTTCATTGTATATCTTGTCAAAGCTTTGGATAATAGATTGGCTTGTTTCTTGGTGGATGTAGCCCATACTGGGTGAACCATGTTAAATCTCATGTTGATTTATGTCTCTTGAATTATATATTTCTTCTGGTAGAATATCCACTTTTATTTACATGTATGATTAGATCTGATATATAATCTATACAACCGGTGTGCTAACCCCAACAACTGGTATCAGAGCTTTGTTTGAGGGTTTTATGTGTTGATAGATTTACTCATAGAGGGTTTTCTGATTGAGTGGGAGCTACAACAATGGCAGAAGAGAACAAATACAAGGTAGAGAAATTTGACGGCTAAAATTATCAATTATGGAAGATGCAGATAGAAGATTATTTTTATCAAAGAGATTTATATTTACCATTGGATGAGAAGTCTATACCTACAAAGATGACTGATGAAAAATGGAAGATTCTTGACAGAAAGGCTCTGAGATCTATAAGATTGAGCTTGACAACATCCGTGGCTTCCAATATAACAGAAGTGACTTCTATGGTACAGTTAATGGAATCTCTTGCTAATTTATATGAAAAACCTAGTGCTTCAAATAAAGTTTATTTGATGAAGAAACTATTTAGTTCTAAGATGCATTAAGGTGAATCTGCATCTATTCATTTGAATGATTTCCGATCTAGAGTAAATCGGTTAAAAGTGGTTGCAATAATACCATTTGATGATGAAGTAAAAGCACTTTTATTCTAATGTTCTTTTCCTGATAGTTGGGATAACTTGGTAATGGCTGTTAGTAATACAACATCTACTAATAATATTTTGAATTTTGATGATGTGGTTAGTATAATCTTGAATGAAGAAATTCACGGGAAGAGTACGGAGGAATCATCATCTAGAAATAGTTTGAATGTAGAAAGTAAAGGTAGAAGGAGAGATCTAAGAGTAAGAGTAATAGGCAATCTAAGTCAAGGGATAGCAGATCTAAATCCAAAAGTCCAGGAATTACTTGTTAGAAATGTGGAAAGAAAGGACATGTAAAGAAAGATTGTTGGTCAAAAGATAAAGAGAATCAACAACCGGAAAAAGTAAAGAGGTGAATCTTGCTACATCGAGGTAATGCAAGATGCTCTTATTCTTTCTTTAGATAATAAAATTGAAAATTGGGTTTTAGATGTGAAGACGGATTTTCTTTGGAACCCACATGTAGTGGGAGCATGGAATGGATGAGGAGATGGATTCTTTGGAATAGAACCCGAGGTGGGATTTGGTTAAGTTTCAGTAGGTAAGAGGACATTGTAGAACAAGTGGGTTTACAAGATCAAGGAAGAAGAGGGTGGACAAAAAGGTACAAGGCAAGACTTGTAGTAAAGGGATTTACACGAGTAAAGCGAGTGTATTGATTTTGGTGAAATATTTTCTCCTGTTGTTAAGATGACTTCTATTCATACTATATTGAGTTTAGTTGCAGTAGAGGATTTACATTTAGATCAACTAGATGTGAAGATGACTTTCCTTCATGGTGATTTGGATGAAGAGATTTATATGTAGCAGTCACTTGGTTATGAAGTCAAGGGTAAGGAGAAATTGGTGTGTAGGTTGAAAAAGAGTCTATATGGACTCAAGCAAGCTCCAAGGAAATGGTACATGAGGTTTGATAGTTTTATGCATGAGCATGGTTACTTGAGATGTGAATCTAACCATTGTGTTTATTTCAAGAAACTTGGAAATGGGAGCTATATTATTTTGTTACTGTATGTGGATGATATGCTTATTGCAGGATCTAGTATGTAGGACATTGGTGAGCTTAAGAGAAAGCTAGCTCACACATTTGCAATGAAGGATTTAGGAGCTGCAAAGAAAATCCTTGGCATGCAAATACATAGAGACAAGAAAAATAAGAAATTATATTTGTCTCAGGAAGCTTATATTAATAAGGTGTTGGAAAGGTTTAATATGCAAAATTCAAAACCTATTGGTACACCTATGGTTGGACACTTCAAATTAAGAAAAGATCAGTGTCCTACATCACAAGAGGAGGTTGAGTACATGGTACATGTTCCCTATGCTTCAGCAGTAGGAAGTCTTATGTATGTTATGGTTTGTACTAGACCAGACATTGCACAAGCAGTGGGAGTTGTGAGTAGGTTTATGGCTAATCCAGGTAAAGAGCATTGGAAAGTAGTCCAATGGATACTCAAGTATTTGAGAGGGACTTCTAGCATGGATTTATGCTATGGAGGTTCAGATAGTTCATTATGTGGCTATGTTGATTCAAATATGGCTAGAGATCTGGATGGTAGGAGGAGCACTATTGGATATATTTTCATAGTAGGTGGGACGGCAAGTTAGGCTGGATTTCAAGATTCCGAAGATTGTGGATTTGTCTACTACGGAGGTAGAGTATGTTGTAGCTACAGAGGATAGCAAGGAGATGATATAGATGAGTAGGTTCATGGAGGAGTTGGGAAAGGAACAGGATGATTGCAAGTTATTCAGTGATAGTTAGAGTGTAATTCATTTGGCAAAGAACTCAACATTTCATTCCAGAACGAAACACATTTAGTTGAGGTATCACTTCATACAGCAAGTATTGGAGGATGGACAGTTGAATCTGGAAAAGATTCATATGAGTAAGAACCCTACAGATATGTTAACTAAGCCATTAGCAAAGGAGAAGTTGGAGCTACACTCCACTTATGTTGGTCTTCGATTTTGAGGCTCGAGGAGGAAGAAACAAAGCCAAGGAGGAACCAAGAATGGTGATGTACGGGTATAGTGTGCAGCAAAGAATTAAACTCCAATTGGGAGATTATTGAGTATGGAGTTAAATTACTCATGTTTTAGCATGTAATTGAAGTTGTTGGAAGTTGACGATGAATCGCATCGGTTAGGTGTGACCAGCATTAGTCGGGAAAGTTGGAACCAAAGAACAACAGTTGGGAAGAACGGCGCGGTTACACAATGTAATGAGCTTTTAATTAATTCTTGGGTTTTATATCTATTTTTAGCATAAGAATATATTTAATGAATGTAATTGCATGGCTAAGTGCCCTAAAGTCTTAAACGACTATTTAAAGCATAAAGCTAGGGTTTAGAATGAGAGGATTGATCATAATTGAAAGATAATTGTGAGAGTGAGAATTATTGGTGAAGAAGGCAAAATATTGAGGATGAAAGTACTTAACATCGAGAGGTGTGGAAGATTGTAAATCTTCATTGTATATCTTGTCAAAGCTTTGGATAATAGATTGGATTTTTATTGGTGGACGTATCCACACCTTTGGGTGAACCACGTTAAATCTCATGTTGATTTATGTCTCTTGAATTTTATAATTCTTCCGGTAGAATATCCACTTTTATTTACATGTATGCTTAGATCTGATATATAATCAGAAACCGATGTGCTAACCCAAACAATCAACCCTTTGACAAACCACTAAGCATGTTGAGATGGGTGAATATCATAAGACAACTTTGATGAAGAGTCTTAAAGTGCGCATCATACTCCCGCACACTTTTTACCATCCCTTGTTGGATTTCCTTCAACGTGTTGATGCTCTTCCTGTTAAAACTCGGGATGTGGAAGTCCACCAAAAATACATCACACAGTGTGATCTAATCCACCACCATCTGGTGTGGATCATACTTCCTGTACCAGTTATACATGTGCCCTTGCAATGCATTTACAAATCAACTCACCTTCCTTTAGGTGAAGTGATACCCTTCACGCATTGTAGAAACTTAAATTTTTCACATGCTTTGTAGTGTCTTCCACACCCTTATAATTAGGAAAATGCAAAGACATATCAAAAATACCTATTGAGGTTGTTGAGGCCCTTGCCCACTAGATCCAAAACCTTGGCCTCCTCCAATATTTCCACCTCCAACACCACTAGATCCACTAGTGCCAACTCCTCTAGATCCTCCTCTTGTCATAGGTAAGGGGCCTAGTTTAGTTGTGCCCTATGATCCCACCATCATTCTAAAATGAAGTTGACCCACTCCCAGATGTGTTTCCTACATCACTTTCCAGATGGTATACCCAAACTTTGTGAACCCACACCTTGCCCAAATGTTGTACCGCAGACAGATACCTCCAAACACGGGAAATGATTTGTGTGGATATAGATGTACCAAATGAAAAATTATATCTCCTAAGTGTCACTCAACTACCAATACCAATACCAATTGGATTATCAAAACTTATCTCAGAACTGAAAACTAAGCACAAGGGTCTAGTCATCATGTGGGTTAAGATGCACACCTACGGCTCTCCTCATTTCTTCATATGACGAGCTCTCTCTAGAAGTTGAGGGGGTTTCTCTTTTGTGCTTTCCAAGATGGGGTAGCTTAGACTTCTCAGTTCCACGTCCTCTGTGTAAACCTCAAATCCTTCCCGCAACGTCTACCTCCATAAATCCATCACTCTTACAACTTCATGTTGTCTTGCTAACTCCCTCTCCTAAGCTTCATTATACTTGAGCTGCCTCTCCTCTCTCTCCATTTCTACTGCAAGGTCCACCATCCTTTACCACACTACATTCTACACCCCATGCCTAGCAGGAGTTTAACTAGCCATGGGAAATATTTTCAAACTCAAAGTAATGCTCTGGGATCTTGATGGCTAATGAAAAACACGTAAGAAAGATCCTTTGGGTTCTCACAAGAACTTGAACTCAACAACCTCCAGGACAAGAATAAGTTGAGATTGCGTACTCCAACGTGTAACTAGTCAACACACCTCTCCACTAGTGATCAACAACATGAGTCTAGGTCATATCAGCATCCTACAACCACTGATATTCCTCCTAGGTCCAAACACGAGGTCTATAGTACCAACTTATCCTTGATGCATATGCTAAGAGCCATTCATACAACTCTATTGGGAAACAATAGAAGAATGTCTCATAGATTTCGTGATACAAGTTCTCCTCCACCCATTTTCGTGCATCAAACTCAAATCCAGTACTGAACCTCTGAGAAAACTCATCCTCCATGATTTTAAGCTAGGTCTTGGACGTTGTCCAAGGTCAGATGCTCCATCATCACACATCATTCTCACAACAGCTTCAAAAGAGGTCCCGATAATGGAACCAAAATGTATTCATTTCTTCATATATCTTGTTGATGGCGAATCACAGCACCCATGAACGTCCCGAAACTCGATGGGTTGAGACTCTCGGTGTGATTGCATAACATGGAGCTTTTCCCAAGTGTGGGACCTTCGAAATCAGAAAAGCTCTTCGAATGAAGGCGGTTCCTATTCCTCTGCATTTGAGATGCACACATAAAAATGTAGAGGGTCTACTCAAAACCTAATCTAACTTGCCAAGGAGACAGGGTAAGAAGATGCATAAAAATAAACCTAAACTAACAAAGGTGATGCACCGAGGAATGAAGAACACCTATCTTGCCAATAAACACAAACCATTAAAATGTAATGCAAGATCATGCACAGATAACCAGATTTGCAGTGAAAGATCAAGAGGATGCAAATGAACATAGAGAGGGTTGAAAATAATCCTGGACATGTATTATTTTCTCCAAATATTGATACAACACACTACAAAATGCCAAGAGGAAAAGTTGCATTACAGTTTTAGATGGGAGGTTTGAACTCCACAAATTCACCTACCAAAGAGAAGAAGGGAGGGGCAAAACAAGAATGTCCAACCTTTAGAAAGAAGCCCCTCCTTACAATTTATAGGAATAATGAGAGATAAAAGAGAGAGGAATTCCAAATCTACCCCAACCACCTCTAGGTTGCATTTAATTCATCTCATTATGGTGGTAGGTGAGAACCCTAGCAAACCCAAAAAGTGGCGAACTGTATTTTGCATTTTAAAGAATTTTTTCTCACCCAATTAAAGATATCCAATCGTAGTTGGATAGAGGACCTCGTAAGATTTCTGAAAATTCCAACCTTGCATGAATCCGAGCTCCTTGTGAAAAGTTATGGCCGTCGAATATACGGGTGAGTGCTTCTGTCAAGGGCTCAAAATGTTGCGCCTCTTAAAGATGCACCAAAGGCACATCCACATTTGTGTCTACACTCTCTTACGTGCACCAAAGGTGCATCCATATTTGTGTCGACACTCTCGATGTGCGCCTTCTACCTATGCCTTGGCGTGAATTTTGTCATGTCGACACTCCATGTTGTGCATCTTTACCTATGCCTTGGCGCATCCATTTTCGTGTCAACACTCTTTGATGTGTGCCCTTTACCTGTGCCTTGGCGCATCCATTTTTGTGTCGACACTCTTTGTTGTGTGCCCTTTACTCGTGCCTTGGTGCATCCATTTTAGTGTCAACACTCTTTGTTGTGTGTCTTTAAGCTGCGCGCTTGGCGCATCCATTTTTGTGTCAACACTCTTTGTTGTGTGCCCTTTACCTATGCCTTGGCGCATCCATTTTTGTGTTGACACTCTTTTCTGTGTGCCCTTTACCTGTGCCTTGGCACATCCATTTCGTGTCGACACTCTTTGTTGTGTGCCCTTTACCTGCGCCTTGGCGCATCCATTTTTGTGTCGACACTCTTTGTTGTGCGCCCTTTACTTGCGCTGGCGCATCCATCTTTGTGTCAACACTCTTGCTCTGCAGTGACTTGATAAATGTCGGGTCTAAGTTTCTTTGATTTCCATATTCTTCCATTTGTCTATATCTACGGGGGAGATATATATAACAATTTGGTGAATCAATGAGATCACTGCCTCACAGGTAGAAGATCAGTGGCCTTTTAGCAATCCATTGGGCATGGAGTCATAAGCAATAACCTAAAACCAACTTGATCCCCTGATCCCGGCTTCGATACATGCAACTCCTTCTTCAAGAGCATGTTGAACTATAGAAATTCAACCTGAGAGCAACAAACCTGTGCCGGAGCACTTAGGGAAATTGAAACCTAACTACAACAAGACAATGTGCATACGCACTTAGAGGAATTTAAATCTAGGCTAATATTTACAAGGGTAAACCTTTTCCTTTTAGTAGCAATGTTTAAGGTAGATTCCATTAACCGGAATCGGAGTTCTTCTCCATCCAATGTAGATAATTGGAAGGCATTACTACTTTTACATCCCGTGACCATGTAGGGGCCACTCCAAATGGCATCAAACTTGGAATGCTTTCCTGGTTTTGCCAATCTCGCATCCCATTTCAGAACTAGGTTCCCTTCCTGGAAGGTCCTTGCTCTTGCCTTATTATCAAACCATATTTTTACTAAGGCTTGATCCTTTTCAATCATCAAAACTGCATGTTCTCTTATTTCTTCCAATTCCATCAACTCTGCATACTTGGCCTCCATTGGTTCAAACTCGGACAACTCAAACTGCTTCATGAGCTCCAATGCTGGAAATTCTAATGATATAGGAAATACTGCCTCTTTCCCATAAACCAACTTGTAGGGAGAATTACTAGTAGACCTCTTTGGCGTTATCCTGTCAGCCCACAATGCTGATTTTAGCTTGGTATGCCATGTCCTTTGGTTTTCATCCAGAGTCCTTCTGATGATTCTTAGCAAATTCTTGTTCATGGACTCTGCCTGTCCATTACCCTACGGGTAATAATTTAAAGAGGTGCTCAAATATATTCCATTCTTAATAGCCCATTCTGTAATCTTGGAACCTATGAATGCCAATGCATTGTCTCGATATGATAGTGGGCAGGCACACCAAACCCTGGTCACTATTCCTTCATAAAAGTCTAGTATGTTAGACTCATTTACTTCTTTAGCGCCACTGCCGGTCCACTTGGTAAAATATGCATTCATAGTGAGAATCCACTTGTGGCCTTGGCTTGAGTTTCGGTTGATGACCCGATGAAGTCCAATCCCCATTGCATAAATGGTTGGTTGACCAAAATTGGGTGCGATGGAAGCTTCGCTAGTCTTTCTTTTCTCGTGAAGAGTGCACATTTCTTGCACTTTCTTATCCATGTATAGCAGCCTACTAAACACTGTGGGCCAATAATACCCGCCTTCATTATCTTGAGAGTCTGTTACTCGTGGGAAAAATGTCCTCAGAATCTCCATCGTGAAAATCTAGTAACACCCTCTCAATTTGACTGTCCCAATGCACCTCAATAGAACTCCATTGATGTCTTTTTAAACAAAACACTATAACAAGCACATATGGAATGGCTTGTAATCTAAAGTATCTCCTCCTTTTTCTTTGCTTTCGCTCAATTCTCGGAGGGCATAGGCCTTACCGTAGGAAGTGTATCATATTCGAGTCCAACAAGGAGCGGGCACATCATCATTTTCTTGTTTCGACCATCCCGCAATACCAAGGCGTTTCTTTTTCATCACCCGATTGAACTTTACGACTCAAAACTAGTTGTTCACATAGTCCTTTTCCACGTACTAGCTTAGTGACCTTAATTTCGATGTCATATTCCATAACACGAGTGATCCATCTTGCACGTTTCTCGCTCGGATCCTTGTTTAGAAGGAAGTCCTTGACTCCGCATGAGAGACCAATAATTGGATCTTATTGTTTGAGACCAGTGCTTGAATTTCTTTAAACTCCCGATCACCTGCAAGGATATGCTTTTCAATGAAAGAGTGCCTAGTTTCATATTCCCCAAGCCTTGATGAACAAAGCAAATTGGTTGTTCTAATCCTTCTTTGTTTTGTTGTGCGGGATTACGAAATTATGTCTCCACCATCGAAGGTATATAGCATGAAGTCCTTGGAGAAGTCTCGGATTGACGAGAGTCGAGCTTGAGATATAGCCTCTTTTATTGCCTCAAAACTTGCCTTGCCTTCGATGTCCACTTAAATGCCATGCTCTTCTTCATTAGAGGCTCAATGTGGGGGTTGATGGTCTGCTTCTCGCCTAATGGGCTTAGCATCTGGATCCAATTCTATGGTATGTTGTGCCAACTTTGGATCGAATCCTCTTAAGTCTTCATAGCTCCAAGTGAAGACATCTGGAAATTCTTAGCAAAGTTTGTATGAAATCTAATTTTTCCTACTCGGTGGCCACTCTACCAATTTGAAGTGTTTTGCCTTCCCAACCTAAATTGGATCTGAATCTTCTCTCTTGACCTGTATGTTAGCCTTTTCCTTACGAAACTGGTCGTTAGGGTTGAAGATAGACTCCAATGTTACTAAACCCTTGGGAAGCTTGTTTGTCCGCAGCTGCACTACTTGATCACTGTATTGTTTCTCTAGTCTATCCTGATTCCTAGCTGAGAATTCAACCTCTTCTTGTAAGAAATTGACAATCTGTTGATCGTTCTCAAACACTTGCCAACTTGTGTTATTATCTGGAACTACTGGCCTCATAATCATATGGATATGTGGTTGTGTTTTTTCCTTCGATGTTGTCAACCACATCAAATGTTGCTCCAACCGTCGTAATCCTATCCGCTGCTTCATTTTCCTTCCAGGTATGGACACAATATTGAAAGCTCGAAATCCTCAATGAGGTCCCACACCCTATTCTTGTAGTTCTTCAGTAGTTCATTCTTTGTAGCATGTTGTCCCCTAACTTGATTGACGATTAGCTCACTATCTCCAAACACCTGTAAGTTCTTTATGCCCTTTTTCCTGGCCCAATGAAGTCCATGAATCAAGGCCTCATATTCAGCTATGTTGTTTGAACAGGAAAACTAGAAACAGAAAGCTAAATAATATTTGATGCCTTGAGGTGAAACAAGCATAGCTCCTCCTCCTACACCTTGCCTACTCCTTGATCCATCAAAAAATAACTGCCATACCTCATTGTCATCCTTATGGTCTGGTTTGGTGATGCTAGGAATAGGTTGGTTTCCTTCATGTATGCAATAGACTCCTAGCTCAGATTCTTCTACTTCTTGGTAGGGATCAAAAGCATGTACCTTGCTTGCCCATTCATCCAGAGTCAAATCTGGGATGCTTCCAACTTTGGTGTCAGCTTCATCTGTGCTTTGATAATCTTCTTGATCAAATGTTGAACAGTTGGCATTGATTTGGCTTGGAGTATGAGGCTCAATATGAAAGTTTGCAATTGGTTTGGATCTGATTGTGACCTTAGTACCATATCTTGTTCTGAACAACATGTGTGACCAATCAGCAGATAAGTAGCCTCCAATTCTAGTTGTGAAATCCCTTGATAAGCATAGGGCAAATAGTGGTGGCAAATCTATCATTGACACATCTTGCAAAATGGTAACGTTGGGGCATGCATGCAAGGTAAGATTCAAACTTTTAATCACTCCCACCGTTACTCTTTGCTGTCCCATCCAGCCGCACTACACCCTTGGAGGTGACTTCATATTGAAGCCCCAATTGATCGGCTATTTTCTTGGGCATTACTAAACTACTTGCCCCGGAGTCAATCATGCAATTGTGTACCAATTGGTCCCCAATGATCAATGAAACATAAAATGGAGGGGGCTTCAACATTTTACCTTTTGTCCTCCATGACTCCCTTGAAAGTGAGCAACATTTGTGAGGACCTTCTCTTGCATAAGGATTCCTGTGCATTGAGGGCAAGTGGGCTCTTGCTAGTGAAATTGACAAAGGGATTCGGTGGTTGCACCATTCTCAGTTGGCTTTGATAACCCTTGTTGATTGGATGAAAGGTCTACCAAGTGGAGGGTTGACAAAGTCCTCGTTAGGTGGAGATGGTGATCTTTGTGGTCTTCTTCCTCTTCTTCCTCTTCACGGTGATAGTTGTAAGTGGAAAAATAGTCCCTCTTCTTGAGTATCGGACACTGGTTCGAAGAATAGACCCTCTTCTTGAGTATCGACACTGGTTCGAATTCTTCTCATATGGTAAGAGCCATTTATACAACTCTATTGGGAAACAATAGAAGAATGTCTCATAGATTTCGTGATACAGGCTCTCCTCCACCCATTTTCTTGCATCAAGCTCAGATCCAAAGATTGAACCTCTTAGCAACCTCATCCTCCATGATTTTAATCCGTGTCTTGAAAATGTCTGCAACTCGATGGGTTGAGACTCTCAGTGTGATTGCATAACATGGAGCTTTTCCCAAGTGTGGGACCTTGCGAAATCGGAAAAGCTCTCTGGATGAAGCCGGTTCCTATTCCTCCTGTTCGATGCACACATAAACATGTAGAGGGTCTACTCAAAACCTAATCTAGCTTGCCAAGGAGACAGGGGTAAGAAGATGCATAAAAATAAACCTAAACTAACAAAGGTGATGCACCGAGGAATGAAGAACAACTGTCTTGCCAATAAACACAAACTATTAAAATGTAATGCAAGATCATGCACAGAGATAACCATATTTATAAAGTGAAAGATCGGGAGGATGCAAATGAACATAGAGAGCGTTGAGAGTCATCCACAAACATGTATTATTTACTCCAAAGATCGATACAAGATACTACAAAATTCCAAGAGGAAAAGTTGCATTGGGCTTTTAGATGGGAGGTTTGAACTCCACAAATTCACCGCCAAAGAGAAGAAGGGAGGGGCAAAAGAAGAATGTCCAACCTTTAGAAATAAGCCCCTCCTTACAATTTATAGGAATAATGAGAGATAAAAGAGAGAGGAATTCCAAATCTACCCCAACCACCTCTAGGTTGCATTTAATTCATCTCATTATGGTAGTAGGTGAGAACCCTAGCAAACCCAAAAAGTGGCAAACTGTCATTTGCATTTTAAAGAATTTTTCTCACCCAATTAAAGATATCCCATCGTAGTTGGATAGAGGACCTTGTAATATTTCTGAAAAGTCCAACCTTGCGTGAATCTGAGCTCCCTGTGAAAAGTTATGGCCGCCTCAATATCCGGGTCGTGGTCCGCTTCTGCCGGGCTCAAAATGTTGCGCCTCCTAAAGATGCGCGAAAGGCACATCCACATTTGTGTCGACACTCTCGATGTGTTCCTTCTACCTATGCCTTGGGCGTGAACTTTTTCATGTTGAAACTCCATGTTGTGCGCCTTTTACTCGCGCCTTGGCGCATCCATTTTCATGTCAACACTCTTTGTTATGTTTCCTTTAACTATGCCTCGCGCATCCATTTTTGTGTCGACACTCTTTGCTGTGTGCCCTTTACCTGTGCCTTGGTGCATCCATTTTCGTGTCGACACTCTTTGCTGTGTGCCCTTTACCTATGCCTTGGCACATCCATTTTTGTGTCGACACTCTTTGTTGTGCACCCTTTACCTGTGCCTTGGCGCATCCATTTTCGTGTCAACACTCTTGCTATGTGTCCTTTAAGCGTGCCTCGCGCATCCATTTTTTTGTCAACACTCTTTGTTGTGTGCCCTTTACTCGTGCCTTGGTGCATCCATTTTCGTGTCAAGCACTCTTTGTTGTGTGTCCTTTAACTATGCCTTGGCGCATCCATTTTTGTGTCGACACTCTTTGTTGTGCACCCTTTACCTGTGCCTTGGCGCATCCATTTTCATGTCAACGCTCTTACTTATGGGTGACACAATAAATGTCAGGGTCTAAGTTTCTTTGATTTCCATATTCTTCCGTTTGTCTATATCTACCTGGGGGGAGATATATATACAACATATCTTTTTCTACCCCAAGCACGTTAACCTATCACCCGGTGTGCATTGGGAGCTCACCCAAGGGGTGTAGGGAGCTGAGCCCCTCCTTTATGTGAGCCTTGTGAGAGTGTTCTACCATTGATGGAGAATGAGTTGCAAGAATGGAAATATAGACATTCACTCAAAAATAGAAGATACAAATAATCAGATCCATGCACATATGCATCATAAATGGGAATGAACATTGTAAATAAGCATAATGAAACTAGATTTGACTTAGAATAATATGAAGAACACAAGGGTTTACACTTAAGAACATGAATAACCAGAATCACACACATATATTGATTTATAAACATTTACAGTGGCCTCATTACATCATAAGGGTCATACAGACCGAATACATCAAGGAATATTATCTTAAACCCTAAAAAAATACTTTGCAAAGAGAGTTCTTAGCTATCCTACCCATTACAACCCTTGTTCATACCCAAATCCATGCCTATTATGCTTAAAACCCTTCTTGTAAGAATTTTTGGAGCACCTTATTTCTACTCAATACCCTCTTTAACCCTACTAGCATTCTAACAACACTTCATTATTACTCTCCTCCTCTTCTATTTTAGACCCAAGCACTCCTTTAAATAGGATCTGGATGCACCACCTTGGTTTCCTTCATGAACAGATCACATGCCAAGTGGAAGTGTGGTCCTCCATGGTCAAATGCCTATGTCAACTTGTAAATTCCTCCACTACCTGTAATGATCATCCTGGGAATATTCCTTATGTGGAATATTCTTTTCTTGACCTCCAAGGCTCTAGGCTAGCACCTTATCCATTTGTCATGCTTACTCGGGATTTTCACGTGTTTCTCCTGTGAACAAATTCTTCAAAATATGGCTAAGTCCCCAAATCTCCCTGCTCCCGTGTGCCAACCTCTTCTCTTGTGCTTCTTTCCCCTTGTGTGTTTTTTCTTGAGATCCTTCCTTCTTTACTGCCTCCCGCATGCGTTGACTTCTTCCTTAGGACTTAATCAATTCAGGGCCCAACATAATACCCGATAAATCATGACATGATATAGTGGGTTAGGGATCTTCAGATTCTTCCTTTAATTTTTCCACTTCCTCACTTAATCTTTCCTCATATTCTTCCTCATCACCGGTCCCTTCAATGTAAGACAATTTCTTCTTAGCACAATTATAGACACCTAAAATATGCTTACACTTAGCATTTCCTCCAATTCAACCTATTAATGACACTTCATCAATTCCCCATTCTTCGCTCCATTCTCGGATGCCATTCACGACCCTCTTTTTGTGGTATTCCTCCTATAATCATCTAATTGGGCTAATATCTCTCTCATTAGCTAAACAATCCTCCTTTCAAGAATTCAAAACTTCCTTAGTTCTCTTTGAACCACTTCTGCAGCTTCCTAGGCTATCTATCAGTCACAAATGGTTAATCAGACTCCTCCCAACTCTCAATGAGTCTCTAATCACTCGCTAATCAAGATTAACTAGCCTAAACCCTAGTTAACTAGCCTAAACCAAGGTTAACTAACCTAATCCTTCTTAGAATTTTGTCCCACATGCACCCAAATTCCAATTCCTTCCAAACCAAAATCTATAAATACAAGCTTAAGGCTTTCCTTTCAAAGGGTCCTTCTCTCTCAAGCACTTTGGAAAGGCATTAGAAATCATTTGTGATAGCTTTAAGCTATAAAACATTTGGATCTTGGCCATACTCCATTGTTAAGAGCTCCTCCATCTTGCATCCATCCACTCCAAACATAGTTAGTAAGGGAAGATCTAAAACTTGGCCATGTAGCCAACTTGGAGAGATCTCTTCACTATGTTTGGGAGTAAACAACACATAATTTGATTGCCAGAATCTAAATAGGTTCACTTTTATTAAGATTTCACATAGTAGAGAAATAATATAGTCATGTTTAGAGTTAGATTGTTTATTTCAAGATTTATATATACATGCAAATAGATAGTTTCTTATTTAGCTCTAATCGATGGTCCATTGACAAGTTAACAAAGCTTTGAGGTTCTTTAGCCTCATTCCATAGCTTTTGCTGAACTTCTCATTGAACACAATATACAAGTAGTGTTTACTCACCCAATGATTATGCTTTGTTACCAATTAGTATCACTTCATCGATCTTTACATTTTTACTATATTTTCTAATTTAGGTACTGTTATCCAAAATTCACCCCCCCAGGGTAATTTTGATAACATGCATCAAAATATTCAAGTCCCAGGCAAGTAGGTTGATCCAGGAAAAATTGTGAAAATCGACTAAGTCCTAGTCCTTGGGACAGTAGGGACGTGTGGGACAGAAAGATGCGGATCGGCCGAAAAGCCTCCAGGCGGCCCGCTAAGCATTTGGGACAATCGGGCCAGAAGTACGCGGCGGGCGCGAGAAGCCGATCCGGCCGAAAGAGGAAAAGAAAATCGACTAACTGCTGAGAGGGACAGTTCGGGACAAGAGTACGCGAAGGACCCGAACCGGCCGGTTCGGCCGAAATGGGAACAAATGGTCCGAAAGCAAATGGGACATTTGGGCCGCGAGTACGCGAACCGGCCGAACCGGGTGAAAAAGGTCAAGGCAGTCCGAAGCATTTGGGACATCTGGGACAAAAAGACCCGAACCGGCCGGATCGGCCGAAATGAGGAGCTTCAGTCCGAAACAAAGTGGGACAAGTGGGACAAAGGTACGCGAACCGGTTCAGCCAAAATCAGCACAAGGAGCACTGGGACATCTCGGGACAAATGGACGTGGTGGACGTGAAAGAGCCGGCAGGGCCGAGGACCAATCAACGCATGACACGTGTCACAAGGGGAAAGGTCCAGAAAAGTCAAAGGGGCGAGTTTTCGAGCACTGATCCGAACCAATGAGATAGTGCCACGTGTCCCAGCTAGGGCCCACAAGGAAATTTCAAAAGAAAGCCCACCGAAAAGTAGAGGAGAGAGAATCACGCGACCAATCAATGCGTGCCACGTGTCATCCAGGTGGCGAAGCGGAAATATTTCAAAATCCGTTTTGGTCTGTTCCGTGCCCTAAATCTTCAGATCACCATATCTTTTGATCCAGAGCTCAGATTTGCACGTTCTTTATATCAACGGAAAGCTTGTGAAATGCTCTACATGATTCTAGGATCAATCTCAAGTTTTGGTGTAGTCTAGAGAGAGAAAATTGAGAAACGGATCTGACGCGTGATAATGGCCAGTGGCGTTCAACAACCTGTTTTAATGCTAATGGGTCGCATTCTTCTTCAAAGACGGCCGTAAGTGACATTTTCACTGCCAAATTAATGCAAATGGGTCGCATTCTCCTCCAAATCGGTCAAAGATGGCAGGATATGGGTTGGTAAGGTATCCCATGCCGTTTTAATGCATCTGCAATCAATGAGGAATGGGCTGGCACGTTTTCCCACATTTCTGTCCCCTGGGCTCGACCCATGCAATGTAAAAAGCTAGATTTGGCTCAAAATAAGAAGGTGGTTCATCTTTTCTACTCTGCCCTCCCTTCTTTTCTTCTCTAGGGTTGAAAATGGAGTTCGAACCTCCTCCCTTGCTCTGTAATGGCGTTTTTGCCTCTTACTAATGGAATGATGTTCTCACATGCAAACTTCCGGAGCAACAAAACGTGTTTTATGATGCATCCGTCCATCCTTCCTCATTTTTGCTTGTTCTCCTCTTGCCTCTCTTCTTACATTGGTGTATTTGTGCATGTTTGAATGTTCATTGCAGGCCTAGAGCCGTGTTCATGGAGTTTTGGGACATTTTCGTGTGAAATCTATCCTTGGGTCTTGTGATGCATCCGTCCATCCTTCCCATTGCTCACCTCTCCTTGTCCCATGGCAGTTTTGATAGATGTCCAACATTCTCCTTCTCTGGTGTATCACCATTTTAGTGTAGGCTTTTGCTGTTTTTTCCTTTCTCTCTCTCTCTCTGTCTCCTTGGCATGGTTAGATTAGGATTAGATTAGCTTGCCTGCACTGGAATAGCTTGTAAGTGGCAGTAGTTTAGGAGTAGAACCAGCTTTCTTGGAGATTCCTCTCTCGGTTTCACAAGTCCCATGCTTGGAGAGAGGTTTCCATGTTGTGCAATCACACTGGATGCCTGAACATCAACCTAGAAGCCTGATGTGCATCCAGGGGTGCTGTGATTTTGCACTAATAGTTTTGGCACGCCCGGTGGGACCTTAGAGGTCTTCCACTTCATCTTTTGTAGGTTGGTGTGTTCCTGTGAAGATTTCAGCCTTTGGAGGCACTTGCAAACACATCTGGCGACTCCATCTCGATCAAGCAACCCATTTCTCGAGACCTTCAGACCCATTTTCCATCCATTTTCATCCATCTTTCTTTCCATCCCTTTCATTCTTTTCCATTCCATGAAGTTGTGCAATCATGACTTCATTTCCATCATGGAATTCACATCAACAACAGCAGTATATTCCACCTCCAACATGTTTTACAAATCCTCCAGATCAGCATGCATACTCATATGAGCAAGGTGCCAAAGTCAGTTTGGCTATGGAGCTTTCCAAAAGCAAGAGTATGCAGACAATGAAGACCATCAGATCCAAGATGCTGGTCTCTGTTGAGAAAATCCAAAAAATGGAGGTGGGGATGGTGCACCTGTCCAGGCTCAAGCACAAATGAAAGCTTTTGGAATCGGTCATGGAGCACCCTATCCATGGGTGGGACCTTTTCCAAGGCATTACAGCCCGGGGAGAAGCTTGACTTCATGATTGCATATGCTGCCTTTGCTTGCTAAGTGGATTGAAGAAATAGAGGTGTATGAGAGGAGTATTGAACAACCTTGTCAATGGGTAAGCACACCATCTCATACCTTTTCTTTTCCTCTTTCCCAATTTGTTTCACTCAAGGAAGCACCATGTCAAGCTTTAAATCCTCCATCTGTTGTCCCAAGTGTTGAATCCATCCCTCCATCCCCTAGTCTTCCACCCCATCTTAATTCTTCTTTCCTTTTCCCTTCCAAACAGTCATCCCCTCCACAAGAGCTAACAGAAATACCCCCTCCTCCAAAGAAACAAGAGGTTTCACCTCCTCCACCACCACAAAAAATTGTCAAATCAGTTGAGTTTCAACCTATCCCTCCTCTTGCATCCCCAATTCCATGTGGGGAAGAAGAAATTGAAAAAATCAGTCATCAAGGACAACAAGAGGAAGAGCCAAAAAGAAAAGAAATGACAGACAGCTTGAAGAGTTGGGCTCTTAGATTTGGGATGACAAAGATCCCCTTGATGGTTAAACCTACAGAAGAGGCTAAGGTTGAACAAATGGTGGTGAGGACGGATTTTGTTGAAGAAGAAGGTCTTGCAGTCCCAACTTGTCCTCTAGAGCAGCAGAATGAAGAGTTTGACTTGACAAACTTCATGCTAGAGGAAGAGTTTTATCAAGAGCAAGATTCTCTTCAGGTAGTAGAGGAAGGAGAAGCTGCTCCAAATCCAAAAGAAGAGGAGCACAATCTAGCTGTGGAGGAGAAAAGTGCAGATCCAAGGGCTTTGAGCACAAAGCAGGCTACAGGAGAACCTTCAGTTCTTCTTTCCACTTCATCTCTCCCAAGTTCTATTACTGAAAAGGAGTTTGATCTCTCAAACTCAATATTGGAGAGTGAAGGAAACCATGGTGGTCAAGTTGCAGATCAAGAGGACACCATGGAGGAAGTTGAAAACGAGCAACGGGACAACAATGAGGCAGTTTACCTGTCAGATTTGGAGGACTGTTTTGATGGAGAAGAGCCGGTTGAGTTTTCACCATTCTCTCTTTCATCACCCACATCCCAAACACCAGAGCCTGCTGCCATGAAGGAGAGCTTTCATTTGCAGCAGCCTGCATCTTATAGCAGCCCTTTGGAATCAAAATTGGAAGATTCTAATCTTCCATGTTCTTCATCGGAGGAAGAGAAAGGACAGAAGGATTCCACCATTTCTTCCACATCATCCATTCAAGAGGGTCTACAAGAAGACTCCATTCTTGGAGTTGAAAATCAGAGCTATGGGCATACTCAAACGGATCAGACCTTGCCCAATCAGGTATTTGGCTTCATTGGAGCCAAAGGAGAAGCCACAACCAGTCATGCTTGCTTCTGAGCATGAGGATGAGCTACAAAGTACCAAGGATCAGCTGCCATACCTCTCCAATCCAAATGCAGAACAACTAAAAGAGGTATTGGATTTGTTTTCAGTTGATACCTTGATGATTTGGATAGAAGACCAGCTTCTTGTTGATTTTCCATCCATCCAAACAGCCATGATCAGTGCCAAATCAATTGCATGGCTGCCAATTTTGAAGAAAGGAAGCTATTTCTCACAACCAGTTGCAGGGTTTGTTTAGCTTGCCTTTGCTTCCAGTTAGAATAGAGTAGTTAGGTTTGCTTTCGCAGAGAAGAAGTGCTTGTGCACACTCGCATGTTCCATTTGGGGCATGTATGATTTTCAGTTTTGTACATAGTTTTGGTGTTGCTGGTTTTGCTCTTTGCATTCTGCTCCAGTGGCATTTTGGTGAAGAACAACTCCATGTCCAAATGGGTTTCAAGTGGCTCGAGGGAAGTTTTCAAAGTTCGGATCGTTTCTCAGCTTGCTTATGACTCCATGCCCAATGGATGCTTTCAGTAATCGGGTCTTTTCAGCAGAGGTAGATGACCCCACCGAAGTCGCGCCAAATTGTTATCCAAAATTCACCCCAGGGTAATTTTGATAACATGCATCGAATATTCAAGTCCTGTGAAAAGTAGGTTGATCCAGAAAAAATTGTGAAAATCGATAAGTCCTAGAGTCCTTGGGGACAAGAGGGACGTGTGGGAAGTTAAAGACGTGGATCTGCGAAAAGAGGCAGCCCGTGAAGCATTTGGGACAATCAAAAAGAGGTCATACGCTGGAAGGCAAGCGAAGCCGATCCAGAAAAAAGAGGAAAAGAAAATCGACTAACTGCTGAGAGGGACAGTTCGGGACAAGAGTACGCGAAGGACCCGAATCGGTTCAAGCCGAAATGGGAACAAATGGTCCAAAAGCAAATGGGACATTTGGGACAAATGGACGTGAAAGGCTGAACTAGGTGAAAAGGTCAAGAGGGTCCAAAGCAAAAGGGACATCTACGGGGACAAAAAGAATGGATCGGCGAAATGAGGAGCTTGGTCAAACAAATTGTGCCAATGGGACAAAGGACGCGAAGGCCGATTCGGCCAAAAAATAAGGAGAATGGGACATCGGGAAAAATGGACGCGAGGTGCGTGAAAGAGCCGGCAGGCTAAGGACCAATCAACGGTGACACGTGTCACAAGGGGAAAGGTCAAAAAGTCAAAGGGGTGAGTTTTCGAGCACTCATCCGAACCAATGAGATAGGCCACGTGTCAAGTTTAGGGGCCCACAAGGAAATTTCAAAAGAAATCCCCCAAAAGTAGAGGAGAGAGAATCACGCGACCAATCAATGTGTGCCACGTGTCATCCAGGTGGCGAAGCGCGGGAAATATTTCAAAATCCGTTTTGGTCTGTTCCGTGCCCTAAATCTTCAGATCGCCATATCTTTTGATCCAGAGCTCGGATTTGCACGTTCTTTATATCAACGGAAAGCTTTTGAAATTCTCTACATGATTCTAGGATCAATCTCGAGTTTTGGTGTAGTCTAGAGAGAGAAAATCGAGAAACGGATCTGACGCGTGATAATGGCCAGAGGCGACGTTTCAACAACCTGTTTTAATGCTAATGGGTCGCATTCTTCTTCAGCACGGCCAGAAGTGACATTTCAGCGGCCCAATTAATGCAAATGGGTCACATTCTCCTCCAAATCGGTCAAAGATGGCAGGATATGGGTTGGTAAGGTATCCCATGCCGTTTTAATGCATCTGCAATCAATGAGGAATGGGCTTGCACGTTTTCCCATTTTCGTCCCCTGGGCTCGACCCATGCAATGTAAAAAGCTAGATTTGGCTCAAAAATAAGAAGGTGGTTCATCTTTTCTGCTCTGCCCTCCCTTCTTTTCTTCTCTAGGGTTGAAAATGGAGTTCGAGCCTCCTCCCTTGCTCTGTAATGGTGTTTTTGCCTCTTATTAATGGAATGATGTTCTGTGCAAACTTCTGGAGCAACAAAACGTGTTTTGTGATGCATCTGTCCATCCTTCCTCATTTTTCTTGTTCTCTTCTTGCCTCTCTTCATTAGGTGTATTTGTGCATGTTTGAATGTTCATTCTGCAGGTTTGGAGCCGTGTTCATGGAGTTTTGGGACATTTTTCGTGTGAAATCTATCCTTGGGCTCGTGATGCATCTGTCCATCCTTCCCATTGCTCACCTCTCCTTGTCCCATGGTAGTTTTGATAGATGTCCATCATTCTCCTTCTCTCGGTGTATCACCGTTTTAGTGTAGGCTTTTTTGTGGCGAGGTAGTTTAGGAGCGGGAACCAGCCTTCTCTGGATATTCTCTCTCGGTCTCACAAGTCCCATGCTTGGAGAGAGGTTTCCATGTTAGCAATCACACTGGGATGCTCGAACATCAACCTAGAAGCGATGTACGTCCAGGGGTGCTGTGATTTTGTACTAACAGTACTTCCGACACATTTTTCACAAGGTTCATCACCATTTTGGATAACCTAGAATTAAGTTTCAAAATTCACCATAATTGATTATTTTCTTTTCAAAAGAGTAAAGTTCCATATTGACGCCAACACTAATTTCCTCTTCAAGGATCTTCATGACCACTTTCCATCAATCTGAATCAAACAATCTATCAAGTCCCGAGTGATCCATAGGGATCCAAAATGACTCTACTTCATCAGATCAGCTAGCACCAAAGAAGGAAAATGAAGAAATGGAGGTTCTATCTTTATGTTAACAGAACCATTACTCTGTGTAGAGTGATGGTTACGTCACATAACCATCTCCCAACCCAGATGGTGGTCTTGTAACCACCACCCAATTGGGTGGCGGTCCCTAACTCTTTTCGATAGAAAAATAAAATTTGAAATGAACAAGTCCTAGAATTGGAAAGGTTGTATGTTTCTCTTCTCCTCCATGACCTTTCCCATCCTCCAATGCATGGGAGGACATGAGAAACACTATAAATACATGTAGAAAGGATATTTTTTGGATTATTGAAGCATGAAAGCAAGTGAGAAAGAAATTCTTAGTATTAGAATTGTGTTTGTAGAAGAAAGGAGTGTTGAGGCAAAGCAAACAAGTAATTAGGAAGAATTGTGAGATATTATCTACTTATCTTTCATACTTATTGTAAATTCAATACTTCTTAATTGAATTGGCTAATAAAAAGTGGGAACAAATAGAATTTTCCATTCCCGACTAGTTTTCCTCCTCCGAAGGTTTACATGATAAAATTTGATGGTGTTCATGAGTTTGTATTCTTTCCATTTTTCTAATTTTAATTCTAAGCATAATAAAAATTCATTCACTAACTATCTCTATCATTTTCTAATCAAAAGTAGAACAACAATATTTAATTGTGATTCTATGAACAATTAAAAATAGAGAGTTTATAGATCATTTTGGTATGAGAAGGGAAAACCTATATAGATGGGTCAAGGATGGGATCGGCTACAATATGCGGGCATACCAAACATAAGACATGAGTTACTATGGTGAGTGCTAACCAAGTAAAACTAATTATTCAGAAAATCATAATCAGTTTTGTTTACTTTTGTTAAAGGATAAACAAGATGGGGTAGAATTTTAGAGATTTCTAACCAAGGAAAATAGGATTTGAATAGTGTTATTTAGTCTTTTTAGGAAATTTTCAAACTCCTAGTAGGTTACCACCAAAGCAAGAATTAGAGCATGATATTCAACTATTACCGAGTCCCCTCTACTAAACATCGGGTTGTATAGGAAATCCTTGCTTGAGAAATCAAGTAAAGAAACAACTCTAGGAACTTCTAGACCAAGGGTGATACATCCGAGCACCTCACCATGAAGTTCACCTATCGTGATGGTACCTAATAAGGATGGTTCTTGCATAATGTTCATTGGCTACCATGCTTTAAACAAGATCACCATAAAGAACATATACCCACTTCCTCGCATAGATGATCTCTTGGAGCAACTTCAACATGCCAAATTCTTCATGAAGTTGGATCTCAAATCAGGTTATCACCAAGTCAGAATGAAGGAGGATATATGGAAGACTTCCTTTAAGAAAAATAGGGTTTGTATGAGTGGTTAGTACTTCCATTTGGTTTATGTAATGCACCCGCTACATTTATGAGATTGATGAATGATGTTTTGCAAGATTTCATAGATTCATGTGTCATTATTTATCTAGATGATATCTTGATTTTTAATGTCACATGGGAGGAAAATATAACTCATTTGCAGCAAGTCTTGCAAGTTATCAAGGAGAAACAACTACTTTGTAATATGAAGAAATGTGAATTTGCAAAATAGTCACTTGTCTATCTTAGGCACATGGTTGGTGGAGGAGAGCTATGAGTGGATCCAAAGAAGTTGGAATCCATCATAAGTTTTCCAACACCAATAGGAGCCGAGAGAGACTAGGAGTTTTGTGGGAGAAATACAATACATGTGGAATTTTATTCGGGATTCTCCGCGATTGCAAAACCTCTACACATATTGACCGCAAAGAGTAATGGTTTTTACTTGGGTAAGGAACAAGAAAAATCCATTAAGTTATTGAAATACAAGATTAGTCATGCTCCAATACTTGCTCTTCCTAATTTGCAAAAACCCTTTGAAGTAGAGACATATGCCAGTGATTACACTATGGGCACAATGTTGCTTCAGGGAGGTAAACCCTATGCTATCATTCTAAAACTTTTACTTCAGTAGTTAAAGGATATTTAGTATATGATAAGGAAATGTATGCACTAGTTCAGTAAATTAAAAATGGAAGTAGTATTTGTTAGGTAAAGAAACTATTGTGCACACTGACCACAAACCTCTCTAGTATTTGCAAGCATAGTCTAAATTTCAGCAGTAAGGCACTACAAATGGATGGGGTTCCTTCAACAGTTCCATCTAGTGATAAAATACAAGAAGGGTAGTACAAACTTGGTGGTAGACATGTTGTCTAGGCCTCCCACATAGGATAAGTTCTCCTATTTGGCCACTATCTCTCGAATGAGCCCTTCAGGGTGAAAGGAATCTTACGGAGAGGCATATGCCTGGGAAAAGACTTTGGGGTGACATTTCAATAGTTGAAGTCCCAAGGGGCTGAAAAGATGGGGATTGAAAATTATTATCTTAAGGACAAGTTGTTTCTATTGATGGGGGAAGTTTTATGTTCTCAAAGAAGAAATACTTCTATTGATGAGGGAAGCACATACCTCAAAAGTAGTGGGACATTTCAGTGTTGGTAAGACCCTAGCCCACTTGCAAAGGTACATGTATTGGCCCAATATGCAAGAAGAAGTATCAAAATTTATACATGGATGTAAAATTTGTTGTGCCAACAAGCCTAAGACTAGGAAGCAGGGTTTATATATGCCCTTGTAGACACCTAAATTTTGTCACACTCCCTTAGCCCATGGTTGAATAACCAACCTAAACATATTCACCTAACCATGTCCCCTTTCACCTCACGTCCATATTAAATTAATTAACATAATTAAATTAATACCTATCCTCACACTATTAGATAATTCAATCACTTTAATTTAAATTCGACCTCATCTAGACACCTCATTAAACCCTAAACCTATTTTTAGTATGTTACTCACTCATCATAACCAACTAGGACTTAGTCTCAACTTGTCATTTATTAACTAAGACTTAGCCCAACCCTAATAATAAATTCCTATTATCCCTCTAACAACATGCCCATTCATTAAAGGAAAATGTCTTTTATAATCCGGGAGAGATAGAGAGGATCTACCATTTTTAGTAAACCTAGGGAATCCCACCTTAAGCGACATCATCATACCTAAACCGATGTCGATCAAGATAAATAACTATCGTTGGTTACCATTTATTCACCTTAGAAACCTTGTTTGAGGGGTTGGCACATTCTAAGATCGGGGAGAGAGATCATAGCTACGGGAAAGTAGAACTATCATCCTTTCACATCCAGACACCCATAGCCATCACTAGACAGACTTTGACGTAGTGCACTTGAAGAATAATTCTAAGAGCCATTGTTATGGTACCAAATGCCATTCATATGATCAGCTACCATTAATACTCATCCATCAAGTCTATATAATAGTAAGTACATCTCTGTTAGCATTATCTATCTATCGGTATAATATATTCTATTATTCCTATTATCAACTTGTGCTTGCATGCACATACCTCCATCTCTTACCAACTTATAATCCATCCATTCCTCCACCCACATCACCAAAACACTCATCCTCGCTTGATTTTCATCCCCGAGTGTACCCGATACCTCTATAAACCATTTTATCACCCTACCATCTCTATCAAATCCAAGATCAAATCCCACAATCATACTTCTTTGAATTTCCTACTCCCGACCTTACCAATGTTGGTTACCCATAACCATCGTCAGAAAATGTTGTTGGAGAGAAAATTTGTCATGGAAAAATTTGTGGATTTCTTTCCAACACTCTAGGAATCTAAGTCCTCTACTTAACTGTGTGTGTGTGCTGTTGTATGTGCATGCACGTGAAAAGGTGGATTTTGTGGTGGCCTTTTGACCGAGGAGATCCAACAAGGGCACTCCAGTGACCCTGCGACAAAGCTAGCAATCTCTTGCTAGGGAATACTTTGTCTAGAAGTGGGAAAGGGAGTGAGAATTGATGTAGGAGAACCAATGTTGCAAGTAGAAAATTAGAGGCTTGCACACACCAGTTAGAAGTTTCATCACATGCACTTGAATTTTAGAAGAAAACAAATCTACAAAACAACAACAAGACTAAATAGATCTTAATGAACACAAAGTACCAATAAAATCCTCAATCAAAGAGGCTAAAATTCCTTCTTCCTTTATTTAAGCTCAAAGAATAATTTGTACATAGTGTGGGAATGGAAGAAATTGAGAAGGGGGAAAATAGAAGAATTTGGCTATCTCCTTTGTTCTTTCAATACACTCTTGAGTTTACAAAATCAATTACCAACCCTTTGCAATGGGAATGGTGTTACAATTTATAGAATGAGAGGTGACTTATCATCTTCCTCATGACCCTCCATATGCCTTAATATGACTTAAGACTATTCATATTCCACTTTAAATATTTAAGTCCCTTTTATAATAGCAAGGCGACTTAATTTACATTAAGTTTCTAAAGTCACTTTTAAGTGACTTAAAGGCATATCAAAAATTATAAACCCCAACGAAGAATTAGAACATTTGAAAGTGAGAGAAAGTTGGGGGAAGGGGAGAGAAAGAGGAGAGAGAGAGAGAAGAAAAAGAAGTAGATGTCACCCGATGAAGTTCGTTGATCCTCGTTGATGGAAATCTCCAAATACAGTGAAACTTTGAATCTTTGAACTCCTTACACACCGTGAAACTCCTCCAAATTAGCTCCGAACGTTCACCCGAGTTGAATGAACTAAGGTGGATCTTAAATTCCCTATGAAAATGGCTTGGATTCTCTCGAACAATGATGTCCCCCTAAATGATTATCCTTGTACATCCATTGTGCAAAAACTTCTCTTTGAGTGTAACTTACTATTTTTAGTAAGTGTGAAAAAGGTAACTCCTTGATCCTTAGGTGAGTGTTGTGACCTTGATTCCCCTTTCTCCCTACATTCCTCACTTCTTTGGATCAAATTTCTATTTTTAGCAGTGTTCGAGAGCCCACTTACTATTTTTAGTAAGTGCCAAAACTTTCTATTCTGGTGAATTCTCAGCTATAGCTACCTCTGATATCTTCATCTCCTTCGCAAGTTCTTATGTTAATGACTTTCCCAAAATAACAGTTCCTACATAGTAGACTTGCTATTTTTAGAAAGTTTGCCTTTGGGAGTTGGATTGACGTGGAATGAAGTTTTCTGATATGGGTTTTTTCCCAATATCATCCCTCGAAATTTTAGGCATGCCCGCTTAATAATCCGGGAGATTTTAAAGTTTTAATTTTTGAACTGGCAAGGTTTCTATGTATGGCAGCCATTAATGGACCTCAAAATTACAAGTCTGTTTTTCTCCTCCGTTTGTGAATAAAATTATATTTTTATGTGGTTTTTTTTCTTACGGTGCTTCACATGCAATCTTACTTGATCCGCAATCGGTTTGATGGGAAATCCCACTTCTTTCTTCGTTGAGCCGAAAGGAGATTTCTTCATTGTGGATGCTCTATCACACATGGGGGGAGTTTTAAGGTGTATTTTTATGGTCTTGGATAGAGGAATGAACAGAAATAAATGGTTCATTGATTCATGCACTGGTTTGTAAGCTTTGTTTAGATTTCCATTTTTTAGCTATGGGGATTTTGTTGTTCTCTTCTTTGTTGTTCTTCGTTTCTCCTTAGCTTGATGAGGATTCCTTCTGAGACCTATGCATCACCATGGGAAAGGTATTTCATTTCTTTGTTGATCTAGTCGAGCATTTGCAATGGCAGAGTGATGGTAGAATGTTGCAGAGGAAGAATGGAGGAATGGAGTGCACATATAACTGTTAGAAGTTAGAAGCGGGAAAAGCGGCACTTGAAATTTTTAAAAAGATATGCACAATTAGGCTTGGGAACATTTTTCCATTCTTGATGTCCCTAACCTAAAATACATGAGGGACATCAATTTCCACAATGAGCAAGATGGCGACACATGGCACTAGATCCAACGACAGGGAATGAAGGAGGAAAAAGCTGATTTGAAGCACTGGGAGCTGAAAGGAGGTCACATGGGTGTCCAAAAGACTCCTCCTAGGGGATGGGTAATTTTTCCATGTCTGATGTCCCCCACCTCAGGTACATAAGGGACATCAATTTCCATGGTGGTCCTGGAGGTGACACGTGACACCCGATCAGATGGCAGGGAATGCACGCTCCAAATAAGCACTGGAAATTTGAACTCTGAGGTCGCGTGAGTGTCCATAAGACTCCTATGGGGTTTGGGAACATTTTTCAAGGTCTGATGTCCCCCACCTCACGTTTATAAGGTACATCAGTTTCCATGGTGGTCTGGAGCTGACACATGGTGCACCCGATCCAACGGACAAGGAATGCACGCTCCAAATAAGCACTGGGGCCGAATCGCTGTCAGTCGGAGGTCATATGAGGGTCCCAAGGGTCAAATGAGGGCTGGGTACATTTTATAAGGGTTGTTGTACATGACCTCAGGGACATCGGGGACATGAAATCCCACTAGACCCCCAGTGTGACACGTGTCCTCTCGAAAAAATGACCAAGTCCTGAACTGCCTTTGAGAGGGTAACTTGGAATGCAGATAACTTGAGCTCCCAGTGGAATTTCTTGGTGAAATTTTATATGATCCTGATTGAAATGTAATTTTTAATCCAATTATGTGGGTATCATGTCTTAATTCGACCATATGTTCCCTAAAAAATTGGATTTTTGATCTGGGACTCCACTTGTGCCTGAGAAAACCTGCCTTCCAATCATATGCACCAAGGTGTTGTGAAAAATATTATTTTACCATCATGTAGGTATTGGAATATTATTTCTAAAGATGTTTTTTTTTACTTCCAACTCCATTTAGAGCTCTTATAATCTTCTTCTGAAGCCTAGCGGTTGTTTTAGGCTTGTGTACTTTATGTCTAGGCTTGTGAACCTTGTTTTCACTCAAACTACTCCAAGTCTTGAAAAACTTATCTAAACCTTCAAAATCATTTCTTTGATGTCATAAGGTATTCCATTCACCTCCATGTTGAATTTTTCCCTTCCGCTTTCTTCCATGGGGATCTGTCCCAGAAGGCTAACGATACCCTTCCCAATACTACCAGAAGATAACATCTTTTCAAAACTCCCTAAAATCACCTAGGGGAATGAATGCACTTTACTAAATCACCTAGGGAAAATTTGACATCAAATAGGGGGTGATCAGACTGATGGATTTGACCTGGGGTGCCTAGGAATGAAATTTTTCCATAGGGGTATAGTTGTCGTGCTTGGAAACTTCCAATTTCCCTGTTGCACATTTTCACGACAACACCTGTATAAACCGTCATCGGTCAGACCAAACCGATGTCGGTCTCTATGTTTGGTACCCTGACCCAGAACAAAACCAAACAACCTCTCATCAGTCAACCTAAACAACCAAGAATTAGACCCTAACCAGTCCTAGCATCTCAATAGTTACCTCACTCTTGAGATATAATCATAGCCTAACATGTTATGAGTGGATTTTCTTATTGTATTGGAATGAGATACCTAAATCATTTTAGCTACAATAGGAAATTATTTATTATTCACATTAATTTTTTTTTAAAGAGTGGATTTCCATCCCTCTAGAAGTATCACACTTCCCGGAACTAACACACGCTAGGTAGTCCACCGTCATATACCATTTAACTTCTCTTTGTGGTTTTAATGTTTATTTCAAGTAGTTCCTCCCAACTAAAAGGAATCTCTCATGATAAGCATTGGATCAAGAAGTCGAGAATGCATGCATCAACCATCAACCAACAAAACTAACATGTATTCCTCCTCAGCTCATGACCCTATCTATTTGTCACATTCTAAAACGTAAAGAAAATGGTGAAAATGTTTTGGCACGCTCGGTGGGACCCATCGGGGTTCCTTGCATTTTCTTCATTCTAGGTAAAAATTGTATGTTTTTTTCCCTTCTGAAAGGTTTACACATTAAATTTATCCTTTGGAATCTTCCTTCCTTTATATTGTCTCAAATCAATCATGTTTTGGTGCTATAAAAAGAACACTTATTTTCTTTCATTAGTACTACATTAGTGAAAGATCATACTCTCTCATGTTCATCTTTTGTGTCATCGAATTTAATATTTCGATTTGGGATTAAAATTAACTACATTTCATTCTTGTATGCTGCATTAGCTCACATTAAATAAGGGTAACCTATATGTTGGAAGTCAGGCCCAGCTGATGGTTGACAAAAGTATCTTAGAAAATCACTATCTCTCTCTCTCTCTCTCTCTCCAAGTCTTACCAAACATCACAAAATTGAAAAATACACATCTTCTTAAACAACATCTCACCTGAAAGAAGTTGTAGGTGATCACATGATCGTGGTATAGTGGGCACCCAGCTCGTTACTTTTGTCGATTCATATCTCAGAGGATGGCCCGCCCACCATAACATAACCTAAAACCTCTCCTTTTAGATATCCTTCTTCGTAGGAAGCCTTCCTCACCAAAAAATATACTCTACAGATTCACACAATCAGTTCTAAATAGCGTAAGATGAAAACACATAAAGAAAAATCACTCTTAGGATCATGTTTTTCTTAGCATTCTGCTTGGTTTACATTTTGAGGTGTGAGAATACGATTCCACATTTTTATTTTTCCTTGCACACTCCACCATCATAGTTGGCGTATTCCAACTTTGTCTCGAGTGTGTCAGGGCCCCATTTTCTCATTCTTAGGCTTCTAGGTTTCATTCTTCACTAAATTTAATTCATGAACCACATTTTCTTCATCACTCTCCCATTTCACAGTAACCAGCATCGGTCAAGCGATCATCTTGGTTCCAATCTAACCGCCATCGATTAGACCATAACTAGTGCCGACTTCTAGATTTCTAGTAATCTGGTCTAGAATAGCCTTCATCACCTTTTTTGTTCTATTTTGACTTCCAGGAACTATCTTATTCCTCCCTGTGGATATTTTCATCATACATGCTATCTATCACACACTTCATCAACCCAGCTTTTATTTCCTAAAACCGGTATTCTTCAAAGAACCAGTATTGGTTTTATAACCATCATCGGTTTCCCCTTAATCATCATGATCACCCCGACCATCATCGGTTTCCTACTTTTGATTTTAAACTCAAACATTGATCATATTTACACTCCAGACCCCATCATCCTCTATTTTTTATGTCACTTACATAATACAGTCCTACCAGTTAACACTCATCCACATGGTGTTAACCCGCAGATAAACTAACGCTCTCATATTTCATGCCGGTTATTAGCCACTCCCACCTAGTCCTTCACCACCTTCTATCCTATCACCTATGGATTAGACCCAACAATCAATATCACCGGGTGTGATAAGGAGTTCACAAGACTCCTCGACTAGAATCCGTGGCCTTACAATTCTACCTTTCCCACTCATCTACTGGGATTCCTCAGGATAGTTGATATACAACATGCCCATGTCCATCTCTCCTACCCTTTCCCCTTCCTCGGTAAAAGCCCCTACTAGCTCGACCCTACCCTCACTGCCTTACCTCTAGTAGTTTCTTATCTAGGTATGATACTCACCTTAACCGTTGTATCTTCCCTATCTATTGTACCCATTGTGTCAAACATTCCTTCCTCCACCACCTAGAACATGACCCTATCTACACCAATCTCGTTACCACACACGTACCTATTACCACCTTACCACCTCCCATGTCGGTGACCTCTACTCCATTTCAAAATTTCCTCCTCTCTATTCCATAATCCTAGCCCCTAATCAATATCATAATCACTCCGACCACCCTGTCTACCTATACATACTACCAATCAACCCTATCTCTTCGTTCGTCCACTCGGGGTATGTACCACCTATGTTAGTTCCCCATTCACAACCTCCTATTCAAGCATCACCATATCTTTGGAATGCCACCCACATCATATATTCAACATCCATCCTCCTATGCCACAAGAGGCACCCATCCATCAAAACCCACCAATGATCTCATTAAATTAATGATGGAAAAGATGCTGGACCTTAGAAGCCTCGCTTCTAGCTCACACAATTCTCTAACCTATGATGAAATTTACAATGAGCCCATTCACCCATTCATACCTATTCGCCCATACCTTGTTCATTAGGAAATGCCTAAATTTAATCGCTTTAATAATAAGGAGGACCTAAAATAGTATTTACGGTCGTTAAACATGGGTGTTACATGATAGCGCATGATGATGCTTTACTCCTACGGACCTTCCTCGATGTCTCGACGATGGGGCCTACCTTGATTGGTATAGTGGACTACCTAGACATTCCATCTACTCATTCAATCAAGTAGCCAAAGCCTTCTTATATCACTTCTCCATCAACATTGTTAAGAAGGTTACCATAACCGATATTTATTCCACTCAACAATATGATGACGAATCTATCATTGAATTTGTCACACATTGGCAGTCTCATTAATCATCTCACCTTTCAGCTTACCCAAACCAAGATCATTGAGATTTTTACTCGAGCTTGTGCTAGACACATTTCACGACCTTGCAGTCCGGACCTTCCACACCTTTCGACGAGGCATTCACCATGGCATGAAAATTGGAGATCACGTTGTCAAAGAGAAGAAGATCCATATACGTAACAAAAATACCACATTCAAATCCAATGATACTTCTTCATCCTCAGAAACCCCAAAACATATATTCAAAGGCAAAAGATCGCAACGTGGTAGTACTCAAAGCTAGACCCACTCACCCATCTAATGAAGTGAAACCATCTTCCAATCTTTCCCCTGTTCAAAATTTTCAATCTAGACGGGAACAACGGAAGTACACTTTGATCGGGGAACCGTACTTATGCCATGTTGGAGAAACTCCTCAAGGCATGTGCCATTACTCTTCCACCTATCAAAGAACATACCGGTTTTACCACCGCTTCATCCCATGCCGACATGGTTTAAGGAGCATGAATTTTGTAAATATCATCATGTCAAAGGTCATAGTGATGGAAATTACATCACTATCAAGAACATTGTTTAAGAAATGTTGGATAAGCGAGTTCTAGTCTTGACAAACCCAAACACACCACCCAACCAAAACCTACACATATTCAAAAATCCATTTCCTAATCATGCTTCATCTTCTAGCTAGGCTAATAACGAAATTTTACTAACAAGGATAGCGTCCGTGAAGTCTACGCCATCTTTGAGAATATACCCATTATTTCCCAATCAGCTCCCATTCCTTCCCGGAGGAAATCCTAGCGTGGAATTCCCTACCCATAGAAGAGCCTATTTTTTCTTCTCCTCCACCCACAGAGGAGATTCCTTTGTCTCCTCCTCCACCAGTTGAAGAACCCATGATCAATGTCATACCTATTTCCCCACTCATCTCCCAAACTAATAAGTTGTCACCACTTGTAACTCTCCTACCCATGGGAGCACATGTTCATCTCTACATCATTACATGGAAATTTGACCACATCTCATCCTTATCCCCTATATCCATAAAGGATCCTTTAGCTGAACCATTACCCATCGGTGAACATTCACCCTCCACATTTAGGATCACGTAGATATTATTTCGGCTCTCCTACCTACAGAAGCCGAGGCCAACAAATTCCCTATTTCCCAAACACATTTTATAGGGATTCCCATCAAGACAACATCATCCTGCCTATAGAGGTCCCTTTTCATGCCTATCTGATCGTTTAGATTATATGGATAGAGCCTTGCATTGGGGACATCTACTACTCCCGGTTTCAACTCAAATACAGATGTCTCTTACTGATACCTCCACCATTTACCCAAAGGTGTTTCAATTAACTAAGTCAAATCTACCTATGCTTTTTGGGACATATTTTACATCATCATCCATGCCTACATCCAAACCCTTTCCTACCACCTAGTGCACTTACCTACACCCAAGCATTTACCCATACCTACATCAACCTCTTTACCTAAGTCCAACACTACCTTAGGGGTCATTTCAACACCCTACCTTGTTCATCCACCCATCAAACTAGAATTAGCCACATCTTCCCAACCTCACGATAAACTCATACCTCCACCTAAGAAGATGATCCAACCTACTAAGTCTGAGTACACCAATATTACCTATAACACCCATATCCCCTTCACCTCTTCCGTCCATCTTGGGACCTCATCCGTAAACTCTACCTAAGAAACCTCACGCCCAATTAAATCATAAATCAAACAACATGTCACTCCATCACAACCACCCACTATACCTAATTTACCTACATAACTAACACCTTCACTATTACCCAAATCTCTCTTACCACCTATACCCCCATGAATTACCATAGCTTCATCATTACCTATGAACCTTTCCCATTTGCAGTCTATACCACTCACCCGACCTCTTTCACCTTCCCTAAAATCATCTTTGCTACCCTCATGGGTCACACGTCCCCTTCCCCCCTCTAATTTTCCTTTTCCATCATGTTATCCTTTCATGTCTTTACCCCAAGAAGGTACAACCAAAATTTATAAATCCACTACCCTCCCAAGGGGTAGTTAAACCTACAACACCACTTCTTTCTAATACCTCGCATTGCCTTTGCCCAGGAAGGCACATCCCAATCCCAAAACCATATCATCCACCAAACCATTATTTCATCCTACCACCCCAGGAAACTCTCCACACTGGAAACATCTCTACCATCATCTTCTCGCACCATTCATTCTAAACCTACACTCACTTCACACTGTGATCCATTAGTAGGGTCATACGCCATCATTTTAGCTAATCTCTTAGAAACCTCTGTCATTACATTACCCCCACTTTGACCATATGACCCACTCAAACCCAAGCCAAAAGGGTTTGATGATAGCAAAATTTTTCCTACCATCGTGTGCCAGGACATGATGTAGAGAATTGTAATGCCCTTAAAGAAATTCTTATCCAATTGTGTCCCCTTGAAGCAAATTTTGATGATGACGACCTCTGGATGATGAACCAAATCCACTCTTACTAAAACCTCATCATACTCTACTATACCTATTCAACAACTTATCTCTACCCCCCTACAATCATTTTACCCACTACCAACATTTGAGATCAATATGGTCCATATCAGAGAGTTAGCTAAAACCCCACAAAATGCCAGTGCGCCCTCCTCATTTCACAAGGTTCATATCCTCCACTAGGGTTTTGTCCCTCATGCCCTACACCTTCCATGACATGCCTTCCTCATCTACATCCCTTCCTCAGATTAATATGGTCCATGTTGTTACTCATTCCCATAGAGAAAAAGGAAAAGAGAAGCCACTAACCCATCTACCAACCCGATCCCCAACATACCATCTACACCCACACCCAAGGTTACCATTCAAGGTCCTTCATATCCTATCTCTGATGGGGTGGTACCATGTTGAAACAATTGCATCAATCATCTTTAAAAATGTCCCTCTATGACCTTATTCAAACTTTAGAATCTCACCGGCAAGCCCTCATGGAGGTCCTTCAGTCCATCAAGGTTTTACCTAACAACCCCACACCCATCGCCTCTATCATTACCCCTCACCACGTAGCCTCCCTTACCAAATCATCTTCTTCTTCTACCAACACTTCCACATCGCATGTGGTAGATCTCACTTTCTCGACAAATAAATTGCACCCCTCCAAGATGATGACCCGGATCCTACCCTTTTCATCTCATTCATATCGATAATATACGTGTACGATGTGTTATGATCAATGGGGGTGCCAGAATTAATATTATATCCTCCCATGCATTCAACCAAATGTGCATACCTAAAAATTGCATGCATAAACACCCCATCATGTTGCACTCCTTTAATGATGCTATCACTTCTACATTGGGCACCGTCATCCTCCATGTCCGCGTGGGCCCCCATATTTTTCTAGAATTATTTTATGTCTTGGAGGGGGAGTTTCAATACAATATGTTGATTGAAAGACCCTAGATCCATATCAAGGGCTATGTTCCTTCCACTTTGCAACACTATGTCAAATTTGAGCATGAAGGACATACCTACACCGTACCTACTAACCCTCACCTTTTAAAACCTGTAACATGTTATACTGACCCAATGACATCCTTGTCCCCATTAAGACACCTATCATAGACATTCCTTCACTCACAATCCCATCTACCCACATTTTCTCCAATGCTCCTACACCTCACTCCTCCTCCGTTCTACTACCACCATAGCTTCTGCATCTAACTCATTCATTAGCCCATCCACTTCCCAAATCACTGATTCTCTTACACCTGTGATTCGTCTATCCCCTCTACCAACATACCTACTACCGATCCCTTAGAAAGCATGTTTCAACATCTCACTCTGGGGAGTATCTATATATAGATTCAACACCTTCCTTACTCCATAAGAGTATGGTAGTATACACCAAAGCACCCTCGTTATGACCACCGCATCGAGAGAGGTTATCCTTATGGCCTTCCTCACCTTCAAACCAACTTCATGTATGGGGGACTTGATACCTCCACCTATTTACCTGAACCACCATCCAAAACATGCCCCTTTTCCTCGACCTTTTGTCCCTTGCCAATTATCACTTTTCCCACACTTTCATACACCACCGCACTTGAAAGGCTTTGGCTTTGGTCTTTATGAACAAGGTCATCACACCATCATCCCTTGCACCACCCATAAACACAAAAACAATAGTGGTATCGATTATGCCATGTACCTACCTAAGAAGGCTTATATCGACCTCATTCAAGATGACCACTCTTCTTCACCTTGTTCATCCACCCTACCAACCTCACCCACGGAGCCTATAGACCTCGAGTCTATTTCTCCTAACTTTTTTTTTTCTATGAACACCATTTCCTTAGGACCTCTAACCTATCAATGTGATGGCAAGGCTCCCTCCTCTCTTCCCTTCCTATATCCTGACATGATTGATTATAATTCACCTTCTATTAACGATTTTTTAGTGTCAAGATGATGAGTCTATCCTCTCCTACCTTGGGGTGGAAGATTCTTATATTCACCAGTCATCACCCTTTGAGACGCAAACCATGTTGAATGAATCGACTATTGAAATCAACATTAACACTAGGGACGACTCAAACATACTAAAGATAGGCCAATATTTAGACACTGCTGAACATGAAGCACTCACCACTTTCCTATGGGATCATAGCAATGCCTTTTCTTGGTCCTATACTGACATTCCTGGTATTGACCCCAATATCAAGGTCCACAACATTGCCACCATCCTAGCAGACCAAACCCGTAAAAAAAAAGCTTCATAAAATGCATCCTCACATTTCTCTCCTTGTCAAAGAGGAGCTCTCCAACATCTTCTTTTGGTTTCCTTCATCTTGCCCATCAATATCCCTAGTGGATTTCTAAGCATTTCCCTATCACTAAGGTGATAAGGGGGACTTTGCATTTACATAGATTTTGTGACCTCAACCTAGCTTTCCAAAAAGACAATTTTCCTTTACCAGGTATTGATCAGCTAGTTGATCTTACTATTGGTCATGAGATGCTATCACTCATGGATGGATTCTCAGGTTATAATAAAATATTACTTGCTCCAGAGGATCAATACAAAACCACCTTCATCACCCCTTGGGGGACCTTCTGCTATCGAGTCATGCCTTTTGGTCTTAAAAATGTTGGTGCTACATACCAGCGGGCTATGAATTATATCTTTCATGACATCATGCATCACATACTGGAAGATTATGTAGATGATCTTGTTGCAAAATCCAAATGTCAGGCCGAACACCTCACAGTTTTAAATGTCATCTTTGACCGACTTATCAAATATTATGTTCGAATTCAACCTAAGAAGTGTGTCTTCACAATTCTCTCAGGTAAGCTCTTAGGTTTCATCATTTCTTTGTGGCATCAGAGTTGACCCTGCTAAAGTAAAGGCTATTCTAAAAATTCCTCCACCACTAATCTACGTATATTACGTAGTTTTCAAGGTAAATTGTAATCTATTCACCGGTTCATTTCAAAACTTTTTGACCATTATCAACCATTTCATCATCTTCCTAAAAAGGATGTCTCCTTCAAATGGGATGATGAATGCCACCGAGATTTTGAAGCCTTAAAACAATACCTTCTCCAACCACGTGTACTCATTCCTCCTAAAGATGATCAACCCTTCTACCTATATATCTATGCTACGATCACACCTTAAAGGCCATGCTCACTCATCATGATGACAAAAACATAGGGAACATGTGGTTTATTACATAAGTTTACTCTCTAGACTATGAAACACGATACACCCATGCCAAAATTTTTTTCTTAGCCTTATTTTTGTTGCCACTAAACTTTGTCATTACCTACTCAACCATAAAACATATGTCATTACCAACACGGATCCCTTACATTAAATGTATGCCAAGTCTTATCAAAATCAATGTGTCGCACGTTGGCTCATGCTTATAGAATTAGACCTCAAATTCATCCATCAAAAATCTATCAAGGGTCAGGCCATCGCTAATCAGCTCACTGATGCACCACTTTCTAGAATCAGTCTTCAAACTTTGATTTCCTTGATGAATCCATTGCTACTCTTTCTTTGGATGATGACACTTACCAGATGACTTTATTCTTCGATGGTTCCAAATGTCAGCATGGGGGTGGTGCAAGTGTTATCCTTATTCCTCTTGATGGTGAACCCATGCCTTTATCATTTAAACTTGACTTTGACTGCACTAACAATATCACCAAATACAAAGCACTTGTATTAGACTCCTTACTGCTTATGCCTTAGATGTTAAGTCCATTAATATCTTTGGTGATTCCCAAATGGTAGTAAACCAAGTCAATGGTATATATCAGTGTCGTAATGAAACACTTCAAGAGTATAAATGTTATGTGGGCATACTTTTGACTACCTTTGACCGCTATAAACTTCAAACTATTTCGTAGTCCACCAATAAATTCATGGATACCATGGGCTCGCCTCGCTTCACAAATACCTACTTCACCTACTTGATTCACACATCTTTGTCACCATGAAAAGTTTGTAGAGGCCTTCTTATGCACCTTGTAGTGTCAACCTCATTCAAACCACCAATCCTAACACCATGACCTTTGGTATAAGTAGCTTGTAGGATACCTCTCCTTTCTATCTTACCTCCCGACCTCACACGTAATGGGAAACGCACTTTTCTCAAAAAGGCCTCCCTCTATGTTATCCTAGGTGGCATTCTTTATAAATGTGGCTTTGATGACATTCTCTTACGATGCCTTACAAGCTCTAAAATTCCTTATACCATAAAAGAAGTTCATGACGACATATGTGGTGGTCACTTTAGTGGCCTTGTTATCACTAAACACATTCTTCACTTAGGCTATTATTGGCCGACCCTCAATCATGATTGTTATGACTATGTTATATGTTTTATGAAATGTCAACAACATGCTAACCTTCACCACACACCTAGTCATGCCTTATAGGTTGCCTGTGACCTTTGGCCATTCTCTCAATGTGGTTTGGACCTTGTTGGCAAAATCAACCCCCACTCTTCCCAAAAACATCAATGGATCATAACCGTTATTGAATATTACACTAAATGGGTAGAAGTCATCCCACTCATCTCTACTAAAGCTGAGAAAATATGTGAGTTCATCAATCATCACATTATTTGTCACTTTTGTGTTCCACACCGCCTTATCATTGACAATGGAAAACAATTCAAGAACAAGACCGTACAAAAATGTTGTGATGATTTTGGCATTCGACTTAGTTTTTCTTCACCATATTACCCCAAACCAATGGCTAGGAAGAATCAACTAAGAAAACCTTGAACAAAATCCTTATGAAAGTATTCGATGATATCTTGGGAAGGATTGGCACACCCACATTCCTTTCACCTTATGGGCCTACCACCATTATTCGTACCTCGACTACTGCCACACCTTTCTCTCGGTCTATGGCATAGAGGATGTCCTGCCTCTCAAAGTCCATATTCCATATCTTCATATCTCCCTAAAAGATATGTTCACCGATGATGACTTCCGCTAAGACCGTTTGGCGTAACTTGATTTATTAGACAAACGTCATCTTAATGCTCTGACCATCTCTAAGTTTATCAAAAGCATATCAAACATGCCTATGAAAAGTTTCCATGAGCACACCTTCTAGGTCAGTGACCTCATTCTTAAATAAAATCAACATGTAACCAAAGAAGAAAAAAGTAATTGGGGTAAATTTGCTCCTAATTGGCTTGGACCATATATCGTGACTCACACCTATGGATCAAGTGCTTATCATTTTCTTCACTCATGACTCACACTATGGATCAAGTGCTTATCATTTGTCTTCACTCGAAGGTAAACCCAAACTCGAGCCCCTCAATGCCTTGCATCTTTGACCATTCTATTATTGATGACAAGTCCTATATCACCTTCTACCCATTTTATGCTCATCCCTTGAGCGTTATCACCACCTCCTATTGTTTCCATTTCCTTAAATGACTAAACAAGAATCATGTGATTACCCATCACATTTTAGCTTTATCTTTAATGTGAGTACCATGGATCTACTCATGGCATGATTCTCATGGATACTTTTAATCTTTTTCCCAAATTTGGAATCCCATGGTCATTCATCACCTTGTACACCTCCATCACCACTACTCTCTAACTACTCTGGTTTCACCTCCTACCTCATAGACCTGGAATATCTCTATATAGTCTTGTCCATGAATTAAAATCCCCACACAAAGTAAACTTACAAATGAGATTCAACTCCTTGAGTCAAAATTCCAGCAAAAGATGAATCCCTCAAAGGGACATCTCTTATTTCTAGCTCATAACTATAAATAGACTACTCCTCGAATGAAAACTATCAAAATCTAGAGCCAATAAGCATAGTCTATCACACAAGAAGACTATTATTGCAAAAATAAAATGAAATTCGAAGCTTCCCACATCGATCATCTTCACGAAGACCTCAAGGAGACAATATTTTCATCCCACATAGACTTTCCACATCGATTAGTCTATCAAATAAATAAATAAAAAAAAACCTCATCATGGACTTTTCTATATTGATCTTGGGTCTCTTGCCCACACCATATTACATACCACCAACCATTTTTTCCTTATTTCCCTTTTGATGATTATTTTTATTGCCTCAAGTGACTTGTCGCAAGTGTGACATTTTGTGATTAGGATACTTTCTTCACCCTTAGAACAATTAATTATGCATTGCTTTTAGGGTCTTGCATTCATAAGCCAATATTTTGCTATGATCATCTTGTTATTTTTCTTTTCAATTAGGTGGCTCTTTTGTCATCTCTTACCATTCACCTTCTTCATTACCTATTGATTCTTCTATACAGGATTGGACTATTGACATCTACATTTTAACGATTCCCACTATGACCTAAACTCAACCATGCATATGACCTCAATCAACCATGCCTATGACCTATAATCAATCATGCCTACAACTTACCCATCCCTTACTTTATCTCATCATATTATTCCCTAGCTTATGGGATAATACATCGGTATGAGGCCCCTTTTCACCGGGGCTATAGGCAAGACTCGAGGGCATGGGGCCTTGGAGGTTAGCTCGACCACTCTTTACCCTAACCAATTTCCCCTATTTTCTATTCACATGCTACCTCAGTTAGTTTCCATTTTACAAAACACTTGGAAACTATACAAACACACCATACACATGTATATACATCACCATTTGTTGCCTTTTCCACCAATAACTTGGAATTTAAAATCATATCCATAAACCATGACTACATCCATGCATATGACCGACTCAATCCATGCCTATGACTGACTCCATCCATGCCTATGACTGAATCGATCTATGCCTATGACTTGACTCAATCCATGCCTATAACTTGAATCCATCCATGCCATGACCTGACTCAATCCATGCCTATAACCTAACTCCATCCATACCTAAACCAACTTTTCTCTATCATACCCACTTTAAACAAGTTTCCATCACCGATATAACATCATAACCAAAATTACACATACTCATACACATCATACCATAAGAATCATCATCTCTATATATATCATCATTGAATCTATGTGACCATACATGTATAAAATATCTCTTATATACAAAATATCAAATAAAATGTCTCAAAATCTTCAAGCACGAGCCGGTATCATATACAAGTATCAAAACCCTCTCATATACAAACCTATCCTTCATTACATTTCGGGACTGTTATTTTTCTCATCCCTTGGTCTTACTCATGCCCATAACCTACCTACCTATACCCTTTTCACATTTTACCCATTTTTGACCCAAATTTACCCTCCCCACCCCTTATTTACCTTCCCATTCTTCTTGCCATTTCCTACTAATTCATCTTACCTATACCTTTCCTTTATTGCATTTTAGGACATGTTATTTTACTCATCCCTTGATCTTACCCGTGTCATAACCTACCTACCTAGACTGGAATATTATTCGTGACCTTTAACCCACATTTGTTATATCTTGCGATGTTATGCCTTGTTGTTTGGCCTAATCACCTTGCCTTGCCTATTACCGTGTTGTTTATCCCAACTCAACCTTTGGTGTACCAAAACATACCTAAAATCTCATGCACCTAACCTACATTGTGCTTCCTGACCATATCCTCCACCTTGGATACTAGAATCACATCACCCTATTCGGATAAATCTAACGACCTTGGATGATGTAGAGTTTACAATCTCTTCAACCTGGTACTGTGTTGTAGTTTATAATGTCTATGTGCATTTGATCGCCACTTACCTTTGACCTTGGCCCATTTACCTATTTTCCCATTTTGAACCTTTCCCCTTTACCACACTATTCACCACATCCATCCTTTAATCAAACCACTCTCCGGTTCTATCTCCCATCTCACTAGTTCTTGGATTGAGGGGGATCACCTTCACCACACACGGGGAAACCACATCTTATTTTTGTTAGTGTCACTTACCAATACAAACTACGTGATAAAAAGGGGAAAATGTAGACAACTAAATTTGGTCACACTCCCCTTAGCCCATGGTTGAATAACCAACCTAAACATATTCACCTAACCATGCCCCCTTTTACCCCACGTCCATATTAATTTATTTAACCTAATTAAATTAATACCTGTCCTCACACTATTAATTAATTTAATCACTTTAATTTAAATTCCACCTCACCTCGACACCTCATTAAACCCTAAACCTATTTTTAGTATGTTACCCACTCACCATAACCAATTAAGACTTAGTCTCACCTACCATTTATTAACTAAGACTTAGCCCAACCCTAAAAATCAATGCCTATTATACCTCTAATGACATGCCCATTCATTAAAGGAAAATGTTCGTTATAAACTAGGAGAGATAGAGAGGATTTTCCATTTTAGTAAACCTAGGGAATCCCACCTACCAACATCAATCATACCTAAACTAATGTTGGTTAAGCTGAAACCATCATTGGTTACCATTTATTCACCTTAGTAACCTTTTTGAGGGTTGGAACATTATGAGATCAAGGAAGAGAGATAAGAGCTACATGAAAGAAGAACCAACATCCTTTCACGCATCTAGACACCCATAGCCATTACGGGATAGACTCAAGCAGTGCACTCAAAGAATCATTATGGGAGCCATTTTATGGTACCAAACACCATTCATCCGATCAATTGCCATTATTACTTAGCCATCAAGTCCATATAATAGTAAGTACATCTCTATTAGCATTTTCTATTATTGCAAAGTATAATAGCTTCTATTATTCCTAGTATCAACTTGTTCTTTGCATGCACATACCTTCATCTCATACCACCTTATAATCCAACCATTCCCTCCACCCACATCACAAAAACATGCATCCTCGCTTTGTTATTCATTCTTGAGTGTGTCTTAATACCTCCATAAACCCTTTTATCCACCCTACCATCTCTATCAAATCTAGATCAAACCATGTAATCAGACTTATTTGAATTTCTACTCCCCAACCTTACCAATGTTGGTTACCCATAACCATCATCGGTCCTATATAAATCATCATCGGTCATACCGAATCGTCGGTCTCGTGTTTAGTATCGACCTAGAATAGAACCTAGCAACCTCTCATCACCAACCTAAACAACCCATAATTATACCCTAGTCCCTAACATCTCAATAGTTACCTCACTCTTCATATCTAATCATATCTAGCCTGTTATGAGTGGATTTTCTTATTATATTGGAATGAGATACCTAAATCATTTTAGCTACAATAGGACTTTATTTATTATTCACATTAATTTGTTTTAAATAGTGGATTGACAACCCTCTCAGAAGTATCACACTTCCCTGGAACTAGCACACACTAGGCACCCAGTCCCGTCATATACCATTTAACTTCTATTTAGTGGTTTTGTTGTTTATTTCGGGTAGTTCCTCCCAACCAAAAGGAAGCTCTCATAATCGACATTGGATTAAGAAGTCGAACACATGCATCAACCATCAATGGACCAAACTAACATGTATTCCTCCTCATCCCATGACCCTATCTGTTTGTCACATTCCAAAATGTAAAGAAAATGGTGAAACAATGCCTTTTCTAGTACCTACTTATTTGTGGGAGGAAATTTCTATGGATTTTGTAGTAGGATTATCTATGTCTAAACATGGAAATGACTATCTCTATGTTGTTTTTAATAGATTCAATAAGATGTGTATTCTTATGGCATGTAAAAAGAAATTAAAAGCATATGAGGTAGCAGATATCTTTTCTTTGCTAATGTATGGGTACATTTTGGTTTGTCAAAGTCTATTATTTCGACAGGATTCTAAGTTCTTGGGGAAGTTTTGGACTACTTTTGGGACAAGATGGATAGTAGGTTACGAGAGGAGCATGACTTTCCATCCATAGATAGATTGATAATAGAGGTGGTGAACATGAATTTGGTATAGTTGATCGGAGGGAATAATAGCAAATACCCAAGGATTTGGGATGAGTCCTTAGCCTATATTCAACATTATTATAAGCTGGGCAAAGATAACACATCCACTATGAAGTCACCATTTAAAGCATGCTTGGGATATCTACCTACGAATCCACTTGACATAGTCGTTTGGGTAGTAGGATGAGGAGGACACACGAGACATAAAGGTGACTAGAGAAAACAAATTCATTAAGATGATCGATAAATCCATCTCAAAGTCAAAGAATAGTTAGAGAAATATCAAGCCAAGTACAAGGCTAGGCATGATCAACACAAAAGAGATAATAAGCTTCATATTGGAGATAGAGTTTGGCTTTACTTGAGCAAGGAGAGAATACAAGGTCAAACATGGAAGCTCAAGCCACTACAATATGGACCCTTCACCATATTGGAGTAGGTTGGAGAAAATTCTTTCGACTTGATTTTCCATCATTTATGAGGATGTAATCAGTAGTAAAGCGTGATAATTTGCACCCATATGATCCATCCATGCTAGATGAAGATGAAGGACTACGCTTCCACCTTCCACCGAGGATTGCATCTAGACTCACAAGGTGAATTAAAGGAGGATGTAGTGTTGTAGAAGAAGGTCAAAGAGTCTAGGAGAGGTCCGTAGGAGTCTTGGTAGGTTGGACTGAAAGGAAAGACACCAAGGAAGGCCAGTGGTACTCAAAGGAGAAAGTGAGGGAATTATTTCCTCATCTACTCCCCCACTAAGATTTTTGGGACCAAAATCCTCCTAAGTAGGGGAGGTGTGATCCATAGGGATTCAAATGACTCTACTTCATCAGATCATCCAGATCAAAGAAGGAAAATGAAGAAGCGGAGGTTCTATCTTTATGTCAAAAGAACCGCTACTCTGTGCAGAGAAGTAGTTATAAAACCTTCACCGAACCCAGGTGGTGGTCAAAGATAACCACCATCTAGCCTAGGGTGGCAGTCTTGTGACCTCCATTCTACACTGGGTGGTGGTCCTGACTCTTTCAGGCAGAAAAATAAAATTTGAAACGAATAGTCCTAGAATTGGAAAGGTTGTCTATGTCTCTTCTCCTCCATGACCTTTCCCATCCTCCAGTGCATGGGAGGACATGAGAAAGGCTATAAATACATGTAGGAAGGATTTTTTTGGATTATCAAAGCATGAAAGCAAGTGAGAAAGAAATTCTTAGTGCTGGAATTGTGTTTGTAGAAGAAAGGAGTGTTGAGGCAGAGAAAACAAGTAATTGGGAGGAAGTGTGAGATATTATCTACTTCTCTTTCATACTTATTGTAAATTCTATACTTCTTAATTGAATTAGCCAATAAAAAGTGGGAAGAAAGAGCATTTTCCCTTCTCTCGACTGGTTTTCCTCCTTTGGAAGTTTCCAAGATAAAACTTGGTGGTGTTCATGAGTTTATATTCTTTTCTTTTCTATAATTGTTGATTCTAAGCATAAGAAAAATTCATTCACTAGCTATCTCTTTCATTTTCTAATCAAAATTAGAACAACATCATTTAATTGTGTTTCGTGAACAATTATAAAGTAGAGAGTTTGAGATCACTGATGAAAGGAAGTAAGACAAAGTTTTGTTTTGCAAGCACATGCAAAAGGAAGTAATTGATTTGCATACATGATTCTGATTAATTGGAAACTTGTTCAATGATCCATGTTTTCATTGTGGCCTCTGCTAGAAGCTTCCGATTGTATCATTCTTTATCAGAGCAATGTAGTCCTTTTATTTTCCTTGAGTAAATATGAATTAGGTTATTTTCTTATCCAAAAATAAAGTTCAGTTAGATGGGACATGGTTTAGTGGCAAGGTAGAGTAATTTTCATTAAAATGACCTGAATGGAAACCCCTCCTAAGCTGAATGGTTCTCTAGAGTCTAAGCTTCATAACACATCACCTGTGTACTAAAATATGGTAAGGTGAGTGTTACAAATTTACTAAGAAAGAAAAAACGTTGTGATTCAAATCATTCGAAACAAGAAAGCAATAAAATAAACCTATTTTTAAGGAAAAATGGAATTTAAAAAAAAGAAACTAAAAATATCTTAAGATCCAAAATAAAATTTCCAAACTAAAAGGGAGTTATAAGCATCAACCACTCATCACATGATTATATACAATGCCTAGAATTGATCTTGATTTGAAATCTATTAGGAAATTTTTGTTTCATTAATATTATTGAGTGAATTAATGTATTTGTGAGAACAACTATGTAGGAGAGTATGTACTTAGGAGAGTATGAGTTATGATGACTACTCATAGTTGATACGCTTATTAGAGTGAAAGTAGGTAAATGTAAGAGATAATTTAAGTATTTAAATAGATGAATAAGATTCAAATCTTAATATTTAAGAGCTCATCAAATTTATGTAAACTCTAGTATATGAATTGAATAATTAAAATATATCATGAATAGAATAATTAGTGTCAAGTCACATAACTTACTATGCATACAACGTGTTTTGAGATTTGAATCTTGGGAAAAGTTTTGAATTTCTTGTAAGTACTTACAAACATTCAATTATTACAAACTCTAACACTTTGAGAGGGGGTGAATAAGTGTTCAATTCAAATTTTACAAATCACAAAATCAACCACTTAATCTAAAAAAAATCAAAAGAGAGCAATCAACAACACACATACACAAGAGACAAGAAATTTTAAGTAGGAAACCCAAATAGCCTAATAGGGAGAAAACCCATTGAACTAGAGCACTATGTAGCAAAAGGTTACAATGATTTATTGAGCTACAACTCAAATCTTGAGGCTACATTATTAGTATCACTCAAGCTACAACTTGGTGAAAAGCAATAACTTCCTATAAGATTTAGCCACCGCCATTGACCTTATGCAAACTACTACTGCAAAGAAGAAACAAATCCCTTATACAATCGAGCTACAACTCAATTTGAAAAATAACAATGTGATCACACTTTATCTTGATGCAAAGAACATTTGATAGTGATGCTATATTTTCTACCAAACTCGCTTCTATGACAAATTATGACTTCAACTTTGGATTGTTTCTCAATCTTTTCTCTTGAACTTATTTCAAGAGCATAGATTTGAAAATTTTCCAAATATAACTTACTAAGAAAGCATTCCATAAATAGAACTACTCATCTTCACATCTCCCATATAAAATCTAAAATTAAGCATCATCATTCTCACAAAAAGAATAGTTAGTTTCAATGATTTATCAAAAACCTTGATATAGTATTTAGCAATTATACATAATGCATTTAGCTAAGCATTTGATTATATCCTTCAGCTAGTTGAACAAAATTTAGATACGTTATTTAATTTTAGAATGAAACTCCAAGCATGATGATTTTATCAAGTCAACCAACATTTAAAAATCAAATGTTTAATCCAATTGTGCACTATTTATCAGTGATTAAAATCCTTACATCAACTTCTCATTCATTTCCTCTTGTGCATATCGTGAGTTATTGATTCCAAGTAAGACAAATGTTCTTCTCAATCATGATTGTTGCAATGCGATTTCTATTATCGATCCCTAATTTTCTCCGTTACTCCACACTTTTGATGTTTTATCAATCCATGATTTGTTCATAATATTTAAGACACTACAAGTATATATGTAATCTAGATCTAGAAGAAAATTTGGCATCGATAGAAAACAATGGTGTGCTTGGTTGACTCCAGCCCTAACAAGTTACTAAAACATGTTCCTTTCATTTATAGGATCCATTCCTTGATTAATTTCTTCTACCATTCAAAATGGGAAGTTTGTGAGGTCTTACAGTGAAATAATTTCAAATTTAGGATGTTAATCTATTTGCATCGACACTCATACTCATAGTGTACATTGGGGTTAAGAAACTTAATAGTATTTTCTTGTGTGTAAGTACAATCTTGCATTGCACCTTCTAGCTCTTCAACTATTTGAGGCATCTCTTGAAAAATTTGTTATAGTTCGGGATTGAGCTTGGCAACAGATTATGTGGTGTTATTGGCCATTTAAAGCTTCCTACTACACTTCTCAAGCTCATCTTTGCAATATCAAGTTCCGTTGATCTTGGATACTATTGGTGAGAAACATTTTCAGGTGGGAAAACTTTTGGATTTCTTCCCAATGCTTTGGGAATCTAACTCCCTCTACTTAACCCATGTAACTCTCGTATATGCATGTGTGAGTAAAGGTGGATTTTGCTAGTGGCCTTTCAACCGTGGGGATCAACAAGGGCACTCCATGACCCTACGACAAAGCTATAAATCTCTTGATAGGGAGGACTTTATATCGTAGAGAGGAAAAGGGGAGTGAGAAAAGAGTTAGGAGAACTAATGTTGCAGGTAGGAAATCAGATTCCTACACACACACTAGATAGAAGTATCATCACATGCATTTATGAGAAGAAAAACTTTGTAAGCATCATTAAGACCAAATTAAATTTGATGAACACAAAGTATCAAGAAATCTCTTAGTAAAATAAAGCTAGAAACTCCTTCTTGTATTAATTTCTCAAACAAAAGTTGTACATAGTGGAGAAATGGAGGAAATTGAGAAGAGGGGGAAAGGAAGAATTTGGCTATCTCCTTTGTTCTCTCAAGGTAGAATACACTCTTGATCTTAAAAATCAATGAACAACCCTTTGAAATGGGAATGACGTTCTAAAATCTATAGAATGAGACATGACTTATCATCTTCCTCATGACCCTCTATATGCCTTATTTCCAAGTTTAGACTATTTATATTCCTACAAAATATTTAAGTCCCTTTTATAAAATCAAGGTGACTTAATTTACATTATGTTTCTAAAGTCAACTTTTGGGTGACTTAAAGGCATATAAAAAATTGCAAACCCCAACGCAAAATTAGAATATTGGAAAGTGAGAGAAATTTGGGGGATAGAGGAAGCGAGAGAAGAGGAGAAGATGTTTCCGATGAAGTCCGTTGATCCTCGTTGATGGAAAAATTTGAATGTAGTGAAACTTTGAATCTTCAAAATCCTTGCACACTATGAAACTCCTTCACATTATCTCACGAATGCTCACCAAGTTGAGTGAAGCTGCTTCCGATGATGATCTTCCTCTGTTTTCCTCTTTTCCCTATGTTTCTCATTCCTTCTGGATCAAATTTATATTTTTAGTAGGTGTTTATGGGCCCACTTACTATTTTTAGTAAGTTCCAAAATATCCATTCTGGTGAATTCTCATCTACAATGCACCTTGATATGTCGTCTCCTTCCTTCGAGGTTCTTCTGTTGACGACTTTCCCAAAATAGTAGTCCTATGTAGTGGACCTGCTATTTTTAGAAAGTGGGATTTTGGATGTCGGATTGACATGGGATGAATTCTTCTCATATGTTTTTTTCCCAATATCACCCCTCTAAAATTTTAGGCCAGCCCGCTCAAAACTCTAGGATATTTTAAACTTTTAAGTTTTGGACCTGACAGTGCTTCTGGATGCGGTAACCATTAATGGACCTTAAAATTATAGGTCTCATTTTCTCCTTCATTTCAAATGAAATAAATGAAATTTTGATAGGTTTTTTTTTTTTTGGTGCTTCACGTGTAATTCTACTTCATTTCACCCAATGGTTTGATGGGAAATTGGATTTTTTCTTTGTTGAGCCAGAAGTGGGATTTCTTCATTGTGGATGCTCTGTTGCATGAGAGGAGAGTTTGAAGGTGTCTTCTTGATTTCCTTGGGTAGAGGAATGAATAGAAAAATATATCTTTTTGTTTCATGCATCCTTTTGGGATATTTATTCAACTTTTCATTTCATGGCCATGGAGTTTTCTTTATGCTTCTTCTTCTTCGTTATGTGCTTCTTTTTTGTGTTTGCTCCTCTTTCCCTTCTAGGACCTGTGTTATTTCATGGAGTGAAGGGAAGTACCTTTGTGAAAATTTTGGTTTGAATTTTAGCAATGGAGGAATGGTGAAGAGAATTCTACAGAGGAAGAATGGAGGAAATATGTGTAAGGGAGTGGAAGCAACTAGAAGCATTGGAAGCACTAAAGCGGTAATTAGATTGTTTTTGAAATTTTGAAAATATGGAAGGAGAAGCTTGGGAAAAATTTCCATGCTTGATTTCCCTGACCTTAGGGACATAAAATTCCATGGTGGTCAAGAGGATGACATGTGGCGGTGATCTAACAACAGGGAATAAAGGTGAAAAAAGTTGTTTTAAAGAACTGGGGGCTGAAAGACAGTCATGTGGGTGACATAAAGAATCCCCATAGGGCCTGGGAAAAATTTTCCATGTCTGATGTCCTAAACCTTAGGGACATGAGGGAAATTAGTTTCCATGGTGGTCCTAGAGCTGACATGTGGTGCTTGATCCGACAACGGGAATGGATGCTCCAAAAATGCACCTGGGGGCTGAAAGTCAGTCACATGGATGACCAAAAGACTCCCCATAGGGGCTGGGTGCATTTTTCCATGCTTGATGTCCCTGACCTTAGGGACATCAATTTCCTGATGGTCTTAGAGCTGACACGTGGCACTTGATCTAAAGGTAGGGAATGGATGCTCAAAAATACACCTATGGGCTAAAGCTGTTAAGTTTGGAGGTCACATGAGGGTCCCTGAGGTTACATGGGGGTTTGGAACATTTTCCAAGGTTGGTACACCTAACCTCGGGATGTTAGGGACATGAAATCCTTTTAGGATCTATTTGCTAACACGCGTTCTCCCAGGAAAAATGACTAAGTCTGAACTATCTTTGAGAGGGTAACTTGGAATAATGATAACTTGAGCTCCCGGTGGAATTTATTGGTGAAATTATATATGATCCCGACTATAAATGGAATTTGGAATCAATGGTGGGATTATCATGTCTTGATTCATCCATTTGATCCCTGAAGCACATATTTGTGATATGAGACTCCACTTGTGCCTCGAAAACATGCTTGCAAATCCTATGCGTTTAGGTTTTATGAAAAATATGATTTCACCATAACGTAGGTCTTAGAATACTCTTTTTGGATATGTTTTATTTACTTCTAATTCCATATGGAGCTCCCATAATCTTCTTCTGAATCCCAGAAACCATTTTAGGCATGTACTACCTAGGCTTGTGAACCCTATTTTTAATTCAGACTGCTCCAAGTCTTTCAAAGCTTCCCCAAACCTTCCAAAATAATTTCCATGATGTTATAAGGTCTTCCATTCACCTCCATGTTGAATTTTTCCCTTCCATTCCACTCTAGGGTGGTTGATCCAGTCTTGGGAAGGTCAGTGATAGCCCTTCCCATAACTACCTGTAGTTTGCAAATGAACTCCTAAAATCACCTAGGGGGAATGAATGACTTTCCTAAATGAAGGGGATGATAGAACATTAGTATAAATGTCACTTGGATTTTCTTGGATAGATCCGGTGTGTCTTGGAGTGATAGACTTGAAAATTTTGGCATAGGGGTATATTGTTGTGCTCGAGAAATCACCAATTTCCCTATTGCATGTTATGAATAAAACTTAGCTTAATTCATCATTAGTTTATATTTGAATAAATGTAATAATTTAAAGTATTTAATTTAAATACTTTAAACTTATGTCAATAGGTATTAGTTGTCCTTAGTTGTTAGTTAACTAAGTGATAGTGTTCTCATCCCAATGTTTGTGGGATCATGTTCTATCTTGCATATTTTGTTCCCGGATGATTTCCATGAGGGGAAATAGGGGCAGTTAGGGTAATATGCTATTTTTCATATTTTCTCAGATTAGATGATTTTTTCCATATATTGAGGATGAGATAGAAGTTGTCCAATATCTATAAATATTGCATCTCTCTCATTTGTTTTGTAATGCTTGATTTTGATATTAATAAAATACACAAGCACCGTCTTGTTTCTGTGCAAAGCTTCTATGTCAAATATTATTTTCAAGTATTCATTGTCAAGATTTGGTATCAGAGCAGCATTCTGATCCAGAGAGGAGTGTAGGAAGTTTTAGGGAAGTTTAGGGAGATCTGGAGAAATTACAGAGCTAGGAGGAGCCATAGATGCCCCCAGCCATTTCACAGCCCCTACCCGAATCCACACCTGGTTCGCAGATTGATTTGTAGTTGAAGAACACCTGGAGTGCAATCACAGGCCCTTTCAAGACTTGGATGCAACTCTGTTGCAAAAGGTGACATTGTTTCATTCTCTCTCTCTCTTCTCGATATATATATTTTAAATTACATGTACCTGTAATTTTTAAAAAATGGAAGCGTTTAAAAAAATACACATACAATATTTTTTGATTTTTGGGGACCCAAGATTTTCAAGCTCCCCACATTACTTCTTCTTCCTCTTCTCTATATTTGAGCATTTAAAAGAAAGGAGATCCAATCAAATGTGGAAGTTTCTCTGTGAACTACACCGCTGCGAGAGAGTAGAATGATCTCAACATGCTTGCGAGAAAGGAAGATTAAAATTTGAATGTGGAGAATATTTGCAACTGTGAGAGAAATCTGCATTGAAAAAAGGAAGAAGTTGTATGCCAAAAGAATTACTGCGTACAAAGAGAAGCAATAATAAAAATGCGACCAAGGGTTATTTTAATGCTTAGAAAAGTTTGAACTACGGTTGTGCCCTAAATCACACTACACATTCATGTAAGTCATTATCTACGTGTTGATTTTAAGAAATTAATTTTAAAAAAATTCCATTTTGGACGAAGTGAAAAAATTAGAAGTAAAAAAATATTCCATTTTTGGAAAGGGGCTAAGAAAGATAAAAATTACAATTTTAAAAAGACCATAACTTTCAACCTGGTACCTTGGATTTAGGTGTTGATTTTTTTAAAGTGTGTGTTTTTGTGAGCTCTACATTTTGGTCCTATTTTTCATCAGATTTGGAAAGGTTTTATTTTGTAAAAATTACAAAAATCAAAATTGTACTTGAAAAGAGGCCAAAGAGTCTAATTTTTTTATTTTCACAAATTGGCCATAAAGCCACATTTGTAAAACTAGCCAATATTGCCAAATATCTCTACATTGATTGTAAATTAGACAATATTACCTAAAATTCATTGTACATGGCTAAAAAGGAGCCCAAAAATCAAAAAAAAATTTTTGGGGGGTGTGCAACTGCTTTAAGGGGGAAAGTGTTCATTTTTTTCTATTGTTTATCAATCTTCACAATGGCCGCAATTACGGCACCAAAATTCTTTTTCTAGATTCTCAAATTTTGCATTCTGATAATTATCCAATATGGAAAACAAAATTCACACACAACTTGATTTTGAAAATCTATGGTCTGTTGTTTTGGTACATTAACAAGATCTGCAACATATGTTACACAACAAGCTACATTTGATCGTGCAAATCAAAAAGAAAAGTTAATAATCTTTCTTAGTGTTTCGGATGAGGTACAACCTCATATTCATGAGTCCACAAAAGCAAAAGAATCTTGGGACAAGTTGAAAACAATATATGATTCAAAAATAAGAACACAATAATTCATCTCCAAAGTCAACTATTAAACTTGAAAATGTAATCAATCGAGAAAGTTAAAATGTTTTTGAGAAGAGTGGTAACTGCGTGCATCACTTCAAGATTTGGAAGAAGAAGTAACTGACAAATCACTCGTGCCTATAGTATTGAGAGCTCTTCCTCCTTCTTATAGGATTTTTGTGACCACGTTAAACATAGCTGGTCAAACTACAACATTTGAGGAGTTAGTGAATATGTTACAACAAGAAGAATATATTCACTGAACTTTGGAACCTGAAGAGTAGGCACTTGCTTCGAATCAAAAAGGGAAAAATAAGGCTAAGTTTAATAAACAACCTACGAAGCAAGGAATCAATCAACAAGGTCAAAAAACTGAACAAAAATGTCGATTTGTGGTTGTCAAGGCCATCAACTCAAAGATTGTTTGTACAACACTTTTAACAAAGGTTCCTCAAGTGGTAGGAATAATGAAAACCAACAATGAAAACAAGATCAACAACAGAATAAACAGGGACAGTATAAGGGAAAGTGGAAAAAGAAACCAAATCAACAAGGAAATGTAGCAAAACAAGAAGATCAATTTGATGATTCTGACTTCTTGTATAGTGCACAATCTACTGAAGAGTCTAAATCTCCACATGGAATTTGGTATGTTGATTCGGGAGCAACCCGACACATGACAGGTAGGAAAGATTGGTTCTTCAACATGAGAGACACACCCACAAAAAACCATGTTTCTTTGGGTGATGATACTTCATATAGTGTTGAGGGAATTGGTTCTATTTCACTTCCACTTGGGAAACATAGTTGTAAGATCACAGATGTTCTATATGTCCTTGGTTTAACCAAAAAAATGTTATCCGTAAGTCAATTATTAGATCACAATCTCAAAATTGACTTTGATTGTAAAGGCGGTAAAAAGATGTGCCTAATTAGAGATAAGTCACAAAGCTCTAAAATTGTTGCAAAATCTTTGAATGTGGGAAGAATGTTTCAATTAGATTTTGTTCAATGGAATGATCAAGCTCTTGTGGCCAAAGATACAACATCAACACAACTATGGCATCGAAGACTTGGACATGTGAGTTTTGGCTATCTTGACACACTTCGTCAATACGACATGGTTATGGGTTTACCACCTCTAAAAAAGAGTACGAGATAAATGTCGAATTGTTTGGTAGGAGAGAAAAACATAGAGCACCATTCAAACATAGTACATTTTGGGCTAAGGAAAAACTTGACTTGGTGCATACCGATCTGTGTGGACTAATGAGACCTAGCCACTCTAGGTTTCAATATTTCATGCTCTTTGTTGATGATTTTTCAAGAAAAATGTGGATATATTGTCTTTCTACAAAATACCAAGATTTTAAAACTTTCAAGAAGTTCAAATCCCTTGTTGAAACAGAGTCTAGTAGGAAAATAAAAACACTCCACTCAGATCGAGGGGGAGAATACACCAGAATGAGTTCAATGATTTTGGAAACACATGGCATTCATCGTCAAATGGCTCCTCCTCACACACCGCAAAAAAATGGTGTTGTTGAAAGGAGAAATCGTACTATCATGGATATGGTGTGATGTATGATTGATGATGTAGGTTTATCAAAAACATTTTGGGATGAAGCAACTAAAACGATAGTCTATTTACTAAACAGAATTCATACTGCAGCTCTTGATGGAGTAACACCTTAGGAAGCATGGTCAGGGTATAAGCCATCTATTTATCACCTTAGAGGTTTTGGGTGTAAAGCTAGCATGCACGTACCTAAGAAGAAAAGAACCAAACTTGATATGAAATCAGAAAAACTTATCTTCTTAGGATACAGTGATGTAGCACTTGGTTATAGATTGATGGATCCAAAAACAAGAAAGGTCTACACTAGTAGGGATGTTGAGTTCTTTGAGAAGAAAGAGGTAGATGCTCCTTCCATTCACTCACATGATGAAAATGTCATTCCTATAGTGAAAACAGAGGATGGTAATCACTTTGATAATGATAGTGATGATGGGGAAGATGGTGAAATTCAACCTCCCACAGGAACCACAAAAAGTATGCCTAAATGGTATACAAGTATGATTAGAGATGAAAAATTGGATAGTGTCCCGACACATCTACCACTAGAATGAGGACTTGTAGTATGGCTCAAAATGAGGTAAATTTGGCCTTAATGGGTAAATTTTGTTGAAACTATTGAGCCATCCATAGTTTCAGAAGCCATATAGTCTAAAACTTGGAAAGATGTTATGGATGCAGAATATAAGTCACTTATGAAAAATAATACATGGCAACTTACAGATCTTCCACCAGGAAAAAATCCGATTAGATGTAGATGGATCTTCAAAATGAAGTACAAAGTAGATGGAAAAATTGATAAACATAAGGCTAGACTAGTTGCTAAGGGATATGCTCAAAAAGAAGGCATTGATTATGAGGAGAATTTTTCTCCCACAACTAAGATAAAAACTTTTAGGTTAATATTTTCTCTAGCTACACAATTTGGTTGGAAAATACACCAAATGGATGTGAAAAGTGCCTTTCTTAATGGTGATTTATAGGAAGAAGTTTACATGACTCAACCAGAAGGTTTTTTCATACCAAGTAAAGAGGAAAAGGTATGTAAACTCATAAAATCACTATATGGTCTAAAGTAATCTCCTAGGGCATGGTATATAAAAATCGATGAGCATCTCATTCAACATGGATTCAATAAGGAGTCCATATGATCCTAATCTCTATCTCAAAAAGTAAGGGGGGGAGATAGTGATCATTGTAGTATATGTCGATGATCTAGTCATCACTAGAGGATTAGTGAGGATGATTGAGTCAACAAAGAAAGATCTAACATGATCATTTGACATGACCAATCTCGGGCTTTTGCATTATTGTCTTGGACTTGAAGTTTGGAAAAATAAAATCATATATTTGTGTCACAATTGAAATACGCCAAGACAATTCTTGAGAAATTCAATATGATGGATTGTAAGCCATTTTCCACACCTATGGAGACAAGACTTCAACTGTCTTAGACAGATCCATCACCACAAGTAAATGTAACTCTCTATCGGCAGTTGATCGGGAGTCTCATATACTTGACTTACACTAGGCCGGATATCAGCTATGTAGTCAACTATCTTTCACGGTTCATGCAAGAACCAAGGGTTTCTCACTGGAAAGTAGCAAAGTGGATACTGAGATACATTAGAGGAACTATGAACTATGGCCTAGAATACAAGAAGAATAATAACTTCTTCTTGACATGATATTTAGATTCAAATCATACAGGAAACATAGATGATAGGAAATCCACTTTAGGATTTGTATTCTTTTTGGGATCTGGACCGATATCATGGGGAGTAAGAAGAAGACTTATGTTTCAAGATCCTCCATAGAATCAAAATATCGTGTAGTAGGTGGAGTTGTCTATGAAGCGATATGGCTCGATGTATACTTGAAGGATTGGGAATACCAAAAAGATCTAACTATCTTACATGTTGATAACGAAGGAGTAGTAAAATTGTTCGGAATCAATTTTTCATGAGTGCACCAAACACATTGAGGTGTAGGTACATTTCATTCACAAACATGTTCAGAACAACAACATTCATTTCCAATATTTCCCAATAGATATGCAACATGTAGATGTCTTCACAAAGTCACTTACTCGAGGTAAATTTGAGGGTTTTAGAGAATTTCTCTCCTGTTCACTTGAGACCATGCTGAATTAATGGGGATAATAAAAATGAATTTCAATTTCGGTGTGTCTTGGAGTGAGAGACTTGAAACTTTTGGCATAGGGGTATAGTTATTGTGATCATAAATCATCAATTTCTGTTGCACATTTGCATGAAAACAAATGTCTCTAGCTTGGGGACATGACATGGGAATTCAGAATCTCAATTTTAGACCATATAATTCATTGACCAATGCCTTATCCATTGGGCCCTGTGGAGTCATGTACAATCTATAACAAGAGAGAAAGAGAGTGATAAAGGAAAAAACACACACACATACACAAAATGATGGAAAGGAAACACATGAAACATGACAGAAGGGAAACACATGTAATAAAGGGAAATTCACCTAAAAATCACCTATGGTATAGGGTGGGGATAACCGCTTTCTTTGAAGCACTTTTGGTCAAAAGTTACTCATGAGTGAAACACTAAGTGATGTTGTTCTACAAACCATTGAATGGTTCAAGAAATTAACCTCCTTTCCTTAATTTTTTATGGAATTCAGGTGCTTCCATGATTGTCCTTTTACTTTGTAGGAGTGAGTCCATGTGATCTTCTTGATGCTTAGGTCCTTGCTTGTAAATTCCACTTTGCCTTCATGCTCTTTGAAATTAGTTTCATTGTGCCAGTTTCCTTCCATGTTTATCCATGTAGTTGATTCTCCATAGATAATCTCATCACTTCGCCCCAAAGCATATTTTTGTTCCAATTCCTTGAATCTTCTTGAGTTACTTTCTTTCTCGAGTCTATGCTGATTGACATCATTTCCATGAGAAACCTCAGACTTATCCTTTTCCTTCACTCCACTACGAGGTGCTTTAGTACTGATGGAAGGATTGGATGTGACCTCATACTTTCTTGTATGTCCATGACATGAGTGAAGAGATCAAGAATTAGCTCGAGGTCTTCTACAAATTCTACTGCATCCAACATTTCTTGCATGGATTTATGCTTCATCATTTCCTGAAGTTCCTTTTTGTGCACCTTTGAAGAATCTTTATTTTTAGTTCAAGGAAACTAGCTATAGGGATTACCTCATCATCTTGGTAATCACCGCACACTATCAATCCTTCATCAAAAATAGATTCATATTTAGAGGCCTCGAAAATTCCTTACTTCAATTTCTTCATCATGGAAAGAATCTTCATCCTCAAAATTGAAAGAAAATATCTCCATTTCGTTATTGCATCCATCAACCATTAGCTCTAGAGAAACATCATATTTTCATATTGCTTTATCTCAATGTAGCCAACCTTCACACTGGTTAAGGCTTCCAAATCAACTTCACGCTTATCTTGTAAATTTATGGCTTGCATCAGGAGTTCAAGACCGAGCTCAGGGTCTTTTGTCTCTTCCATGGCTCTCAGTAGTTCTTGTATAGATGGTTCTTTCCTATTGTTTGAGGGCTCATTGTAGACCAGCTTGGTATCTTCTTGGGTGACATGATCGATGGAGTCTTCATCTTCAAATGGGAATGAGAATATCTCCTCATCACAGATACACACATATGCTGATTTTTCTACTTGAAAATCACCAAGAACCATTTCCTCTTCTTCATGGTTTACATCATTTGGAAATTCAAAGCTGCCTCTTGTAACTTGAATCTTCTCAATGCTTCTTCAAAATCCATATCTCTTCAAGAATGCATTTTTGGCCCTATCAAGATGGGGATATCCTCTTCCTCCTCGGTTACCACAAAGTGATTCATCTGCCTGCTACCTTGATATAAGATGTTAGCTTCCAAGCTTCCAAAACTTTCATACCATGTACCTCATCTTCTTCTTGGGAAGTAATTTCTCCATGTCTCCCTTCACTGGTATGGCTGCAGAAGACCAATTGATTTGAATTTTACCTCCCAAGTCTTGGCAGAAATTTCTACTCAACAAAATTTTGAATGAGGCTAGTACATCTACTACCAAAATCATCATTGAAACTTTCTTGTCTAGAAATCTAGAGAGAGCCACCTGTGCATCTTTGACCTTCCCTACAAGTGGGACCTCTTTTGACTCTAAAGAGTAACAAGAGCCACTAGGTGGAGTCATGGTAAGTTTGAGAGCCTTGGCGACCTTTAAAGGAATCACGTTGTCAAGGAACTAGAATATATTATGCAATTGTTTAGTACATATTCTCAACAAGAAGGGAGATGTAGAAAGGTTCAACTTTATCGATCTTTGATGTACTCGGAGAAATCATGTTTTGTGAGGGAGGTGGGTGTGGTTTTGTAGTAATCCTTGAGGATGATGAGTTACATTATTGGGTGTCGACTACCACTCCTCATGTATTGAACAAATCTCTTGAATTGTTTAGGTGAGTCCATGAGATATTCGATCTCAATAATCTGCACCTTGGCCTTGTTTTCATATTCTACGAAGTTTAAGGGAGAACATGTGGGCGAGGTGATGAAGGGATTAATTTTAGATTGAGGACAGATTTGGAAGAAAGAGTATATTTTTGGGGGAATAAAGGGACTTGAGCTTTCAAAGTACTAGATATGAGGAGTAGGTTTGGATTTAGAATTGGGAGAGGTGTCGGGAGACTTACTTGGAAAATAAAGAGCCTTATTACTTGCTACCAAGTTAGGATTCAACAATGCCGACTCCATGGAAGGTGGAAGTGAAGATCCTCGAATGATTATTTTGTTTTGGAGTCACCACAAGAGGATCATCAACCTTATTTTTCTTAGTAGTAGTGGAGGAAGAGGATCCTTTCTCGAATGAGAATGAGTGAATACCACACATGAGAAACTAGGTGCATCTTCTTCATCTCCTTCATCACCTCCAAAATACTCACAGAATCTGATTTGTGTATCATTCTCAAGCTCATCAACTTCTATGAGATCATCACCTTCACTTTCTTGTTCAAACTCTACTTCACTTTCTTGGATTCTACAACTTGTGTTGATGGGTGGGGCCTCCAAGGAAATCCTTTGGCAGTGCTCCTACAATCTTATTTGTGTTGTTTCTTTGAGAAGATACCCATTCAAATAATTCCCTCTTCAAAGATGCCATCTCATTTTCCAATTTTTGCAAGCAATGGATTAGTTCTCTCATCTCTAGGATGTTGGGCCTTTCCCTATGATGGATTCTTGATATTTCGAGAGAGGATGAGATCATCATCAAGTTCAATGGATAATATTTGTGCTTCGTAATATCCTCAGTTGAAATATTTGTAAGAGAAATCCTACTTCGATGATTGAGCATTGATGAAGAATCTCTTGACATTGTTTTGAGATGGTGAATATTCTTCAGGTATCCTACGAAGTAACCATTCAAAATGAGCCATGAAGTCTCTCATGGTTTCATTTTCTCCTTTCTTTATTTGAGCCAACTGCACCAAGAGGTCTTTACAGTCTTCAGTTGATTTAAATATTTCCTCGAAGGTAGTATTGATGTCATCCCAACAAGTGATGGATCGGGTCGCGGGAAGTAGAACCATTACACTACTTTTTATGGGAGAGATTCCATGAACAATCTTATAGAAACATCTTCATGTTGGACACCAAGGATTCCACATGATGTCATGAAAGTAGTGATGTGTTCTTCAAGATGTTGTGTGTTGTCACCTTTGAACTTTGGAAAGTTCTTATGGGACCTTATTGGTAGACCATGAAGAGGGGGTTCAAGAGCAAGCGGACTTGTATTCCTTCGCCATGGAACAATGGGTTGACGTATTTATTCTTCATCTTCCATTTTTTTTTCTACTTCTGCTTCATCTCTTACTTATATAAATTTGTCTTCAAACTCTTCTTCTTCCAGGACTAATGCTTAATGGTGATGGAAAAAGGGAGAATTTGAAGGGGGTATCAATAAGATTTTTATAGTATTTCCAGGTGAACTTCTCGAAGTGCGGATGGAGAGGATACTTGAGAGAACAAGTATGGATTATCTCTAATTCATTTTTGTTGATTTTACAAATCCTTAAAATTAGAATCAACAACACCTCTTGACCTACTCAACCTGGTGTATCTTCCTGTTATCAAATAACTCTCCTTGTAATTTGGGTAACTTGCATACACATTTGGCTCTAAAGATATTCATTACAAGGTTGCACGTGCTCAAGATCACTTGGAACATTCCCTTGGTTGTAGTTTTTCTTGCGTGCCCCATTCTTCCTCACGCACCCTTGCACGATTTCCTTCCTCCTCTTCCACTTCCCTTTTCCTCTTTTTCCACACCTCCCTCACACCCACCTTATGCACATTAACATTCTTCCTAAGCACTTCTTCCCTTCCTACATGCACCTTATACTTGCTCCAATCGGCTAAGTCCCGGCCCTCTCATGCACCACGCCCGTATTTTGTAATAATTGTGCTTCTACCATATGTTTCTCTGCTCACTAGTTTTCCTCATTTCCCCTTGTGCATATCCATTCTATCTTTTCCACACTTCATTCTTCCATGCGTGCTCCTAATGAACCTCCTTTTGCACCTTCCTATGCCAAGTCGGCTTTGACTTACTGTGCAAAAACTAGTGGGTGACATGTGGCAGAAATGACAAAACATTTGCATAGTTGGCCATCATTTCAGCCAATCCACGTGTGCCACATGTCTTTCATGTGCCAAAAGTTCTGAAAAACTTCGACAAGCATATCTTCCGCTATATAATTTTGATCGATGTGCACCTGGATTTGTTAGAAAGTGGTGACATTAGCTATAATGCTAGATATTCAAATTAAAATGATTGGCAGATCTGGTGGGTAGGAAATGGGAAAACATCTTTCTAAGCATTAATGAATAGATCTGATTGCTCCAACCACCCGATTTGATCTAATTTTCCCTCCTTCCTTCTTCAACATGCCAAACAGGCTTGGGGAAGTGCATCGATAGATTTATTGTGGGGATTTGTAGGCATTGAATGCCTCTTATTGGTGGTTGTATTTCAAAATCATATTTTCTTTCCTTCCTTCTCTTCTTCCTGAATTCATCTATAAATGTAAGAGGAAGGCTCATTTATTATGTTAGACACTATAGACCCTTACAATTTTATCTAAGGACTTCATATATTATGTATTCTGAGTTACAAACCTTTGGATGCCACTCGTACATGTGGATATCACCTCCTTCACCATTATAGCAACACTATGCATCCTAGAAGTAATAAAAGCATTGTTTTTGACTATTCTCTATCCTAACATGTTTTCATTCCTTTTTCTTGCATTTTATTTTGTGTTGTGTGTTGGTTGTGCCATTTAGGTCCCTTACATTCCTTATTTAGTTTTGTTTCATGAAACTAATCAGTAAATATGTTTTAAGTTTGTTACATGTGTCTAGCCTTCCTTCACGCATTTCCTTTCACTTTTTCTCGAGTAGGTAGTTCTCATCCCTATTTTTCTAGTGCTATCACATTTTAGTGTAGGTTTCTTCATGTTATCTTTCTATCCCTGGTCCCTTGGCATTATTATCTTTGTTTTCCCTTGAGCACTAGGAGTAATAATAGTAGCAGAGAAATAGATAGAGGAACCGGCCTTCTCTTGGAGATCCGTCCCAAGCACACAAGGTCCCACAACTTGGGACGGTTCCATTGTTGTCTCAAACACCTCGATCCTTTTAGATCCAAGATGTAGGTACATGTTTGAATGAATAATAGTTTACGGCATGCCCGGTGGGATAAGCATTGAAAGCTCATATTTTATATCTCTAAGTTACGGTGTGTGGACATAGTATTTCAGCCTTTGGATGCTCATTTCAACACATCTAGTGACTCTCCTAACATTTATAGATCTCTATTTTAGCAGCCTTAAACACTTTTCATGAGAAGTGTGCACACAAAAATAAATGTAGCAGCATTTGAAGATTCCTTTGATTACCTTTAGCTATCCCCGAGGAGAGTTTGTTCTAGATAACCCACACACACATCTCTATCTCTAACGTACCATGCCCATTCAAATCCTCCTCAAAGTAGATAACCCACGCACCCTATAATGGCACATCAAGTAACCTCCTCCACTTAGGAATTTTACTAACTTCAATGGAGGAATCCCTTGGTTCTAGCTATGTAACATGATATGCCAAATGGCGTGCTCAAAAGTATTCCATACTTTACTGGTGAGAATCAAGTCACCCCCAAGAACATATCTAGGATGTAGCAAATGTGTGTTCACTCTATTTGATCACACATGATGATGTAGAAGAAGGCTATTTATTGCCTCCTTTAAAGGAAAAGTGCTTCAATGGTATAGAGGCTTGATACTTGGATCTATTCACACACGGGATGAGCTAGGAAATACTCTATGTAATTAGTTTGAAGACAAGTTAGATCACCTATCTTTGGTGGAGCAAGTGACAACAACAAGGAGGGAACCTAATGAGTAGATGACTAATTTCAACATGAGATTTCAAAGACTTGGGACAAGATTCCTCTTTGGTAAGGCCCACACCCCTACATGCTTTCCTATATTATCTCGAAGGCTGAATAGTGATATCTCAATCATGATTCAATCCATGGGAGGTAGGACTTTACCAGCTTCTTATAATATTGTAGTAAGGGTAGAAAATAGTCTTATTTAGGTAGGAAAGATAGCTCCTAGACCACCTATGCCCTTGTTCCTATAAATGTCACAAGTGCCTCAGCCTTTTGTGCCCCCCGTCCTTGCTTTCTGGGTAAAGTGTGTAACTAGTTGCCTTAATATCCTACTCTCAAAGCGCAGTAGAAAGAAGATGAAGAGTTAAAGGCATTGATTAGAAATTTATCAAACAAGGTCATATCATTAGAGAAACAATAGAGAAAGCCTATAGAGGTAGTTCTAATCAGGAACATAGCTAAAGCAATCAGCCTTGGTGGAATCAATATGGAAACCAAAGGTACGTGCCTAACCAAAAAAATGATTGATGGCATGCTAACACACATCTCCCTTGCAAGTTATTCCTCCTACATGCCTTCTCTTCTAGCACCCAATGCAAGTAGGTTCTTATCCCAGTTCAGAACAATTTGGCACAAGAGTTAGAATGGTGTTTTCTATGTAACATGCCACACAGTCAATATCACTATACTAATGTTGCACACACAAAGGCCTATATGAACTAGAATGATTCCACATGTCAGCCTTCAATAAGTTCCCCTAAAGAAGATAGCCAAGAAATACCAAAAGCTCCTCTAAAGACAAATCCGATGTTCTTTGGTGTGGAGGAATTATGTGCTATCAACCAAGTAATAAATGATATAAATATACCTCATGCCTAAGTTGTGGAAAACACAAGATATAAGAAAAGAATGCTTGATTTAGGTGCACATAGTCATAATCCAAGCAACACAAGTAGACCCTTAGAAGTTAAAATATGCCATTAAGGCATCCTAGTAGAAAGAGCACTCAAGTCCCTATACAAGAGGCCACGTGAGGCACCTTTTGAAGTGGCACGTGCCCTTCTTTTTTGATAGGTCAAGCCTGTGAAAGGACTAAAGTTCTTTCTTCATGCCTAAACAATCAAGAAGGGATATTATTCCTCGATGCACAAGTCTAGCGGGTATTCAATTTAAAATTGTGGACCAAATGAAAAGGAAAAACATAAATGTTATAATGTGGGATGCCCTAACCATTCCTTATCAAAGAGATTTGTTGCACGAGGCCCTACCCCAACTTCCACGTGTTGATCCAACTATGAAGCCACGGGCTTCTATCAGTATTTTCCAAGAAGAGGAGAAGAAAGTAAGTAAAATTGTTAAAACTCACCCTTTTATATGTCCTTGATCATAGGAAAACACCTATTACATAATTACATGATTGACTCGGGCGCTAGTACTTCTATTATGCCCAAGAAGATAGATGATGTCCTAGGTCTTGAGTATAGCCCCTTGTCTAAAGGATTCCTACAACTTGATGGCTCAACTGTTACTACCTTAGGAGTAATCAAGGATCTTGAGTTAACCCTTCATTCATGTCCAAGTCGACCATAACTCAAGATGTGTCTATCATTGACCTCCCTTCTTTATTTACCATGTGTCTGCATCAAGGGACTTTACTTGCTAAAGTGGGTGGTTACTTTTCTTCTGATTAGTATCATATGTTACTCAAGACAAGGTATGGTACTCGTTTTACCATACAAGATGAGCCTATATTTTGTTATCATGTGGAGTCATATATTCCATCCCCTATCCAAGCTAACTCGCTTAATCCAAGAACAAGTTTCGGTTCTGAAGAGTATCCTCTTCCACCCTCTATTCCCGACTTAGTACTCAATGAATGGGCATAGAGGTACCATAAATTTGATCCATATGCTAAAGAACTCGGAAGCTTATGAAACTAGACTTGGTAGTTACTATATTTTTAAAGAAGAAACGGTGCTTCCGCACGTGCTCAAGAGAGATAAATTTGAACCTAGTCTATGGAAGTTATACTTTGATGGTTCCAAAAGTAGAAATGGAATGGGAGAAGGAGTGGTTCTCATTTCCCTAAGGATGAGAAATTATTCTTTCACATAGGCTACAGTTTGTGTGTTCCAACAATGTGGTAGAATATGAGGCATTGGTGCATGGTCTATTGATTACTGAAAAGAAGAAGATTAAAGCATTGCAGATCTTTGGGGACATAGAGTTGGTTATCTATTAGGTTACCAACAAATTCTAGAAAAAGAATAATATTCTCAAAGCTTATAATCATAGAGATTGGGACCTCCTTGAGATATTTGATGCTCTAAATATATAGATGGTGCCTCACAAAATGAATAAGGAAGCTAACCAAATGGCTACGCTTGGTTCACAATTATCTCCTATAGAGGAATTTTTCAAAGGAAACACTCAACACATCAAGATGGTGATCATACCATCCATTCCAGATAATAATACCAGTTGGCAAGTGTTTGACAATGATGCGTAAATTGTCTAGTTATTTAGAATGAGGCTAAGTTCTCATCCAACATGCAAGTGACTTATATGAAAGCTATGGTGACTAAGTAATACAATTAAAGACAAAAAAATTCCTAAAGGGATGGTCACCTTAGAGAAAAATTTTATCCCTGATGATGAGTTCAAGGGTGAAGAAAATTACATGCGCGCTGCGTAAAAGATTTCTCTCTAGTCACTATTGCATACGGGAAGATTTGCTACTTAGTAAAGATTGCGCATGATGAAAGGAAAGACTTCATCTCTCTCTGTCAAAAATATAGTGATATATTTTCATGGGAGTATGAAGACCTCAAATGTTTTTATCCAAGTGTTTCTCAACACTCCATTGACCTTGATCCTAGTATCAAGCCCGTCAGAAAAAAACAATGACCAATCAATCCAAAGATAGAGCCCCTCATGAGAAAGGAGTTATCCAAACTCATTGAGGTGAAGATCATTTTTCCCATCAAGTACTCTACCTGGGTCATAAATCTAGTTCTAGTGTGAAAAGGAGTGGTGAAATTAGACTCTTTGTTGATTTCAGAGATTTGAACAAGGCATCTCTAAAGGATCATTATCATTTTCCTTTAATGGAGAAGATTCTACAGACTATGGCCAGCGTGCAAAGATTCTCCATGCTAGATGGATATTCAGGTTTCAATCGAATCTTTGGTCAAGGAATAGAATCAATTCAAACTAGTGTTTATGACCAAGTGGGGAACATATGCATATCAAAAATGCCCTTTGGTGCTCACAAATGTAGGCACCACATTTCAAAGTGCGCCATGGATACTACCTTCAAAGGTTACATCAATGAGTTCATTTTGGTTTACTGGATGACATAATTATCTTCTTAAAGCAAGCATGGATCATATGGTGCACTTGGAGAAATTCTTTGAGAGATGCAAAAATTTGGGGTGTCTCTTAACCCCAAGAAGTGTAATTTTACAGGTGATGCAAGGCAAGCTTGTGGGCCATTTGGTATCAAAGGATGGCATCGCGATTGATCTGAGCATGTCTTAGCCATCCTAGCTCTTTCCCTTTTGGTGCACAAAAATTCCCTACATTCCTTTCTTGGTAAGATTAATTTTTTAGGTGTTTTATTCCTAACTTTGTAGGACTAGTTCGGCCCATTACCCCGATGCTAAAAATGACATAGCTTTCAAATGGAAAATAGAAGGAAAAGAAGGTTTCAACAAGATCAAGTAAGAAATTTATTGCGTGACAACACTCATCAACCCATATTATTCCAAGGATTTCATCCTTTATGCTCATGGTGCTTATACAAGTGTTGTTGTTGTCCTAAAAGAAAATGAACAAGAACTAGAACAACCAATGGATTTCTTCACCAGATTTGAAGGATTATGAACTAAAGTAAAGTCACACGAGAAAATAAGGTCTTCAACATCATGCACACCCTCAATAAATTCAAGATTATGCTCACTAAAAATCATATCAAGGTGTTAGTCTCCCACTCTTCGCCAGAGACTTCATCATGGGAGGAATCGAGTGAAAAGAGAGCATGATGGGTGACCAAAATCATGGAGTATGATGTGAATATCAAAGCCACAAAGCTGGTAAGATGTAGCACACTCTATAAATAGATTTTTTAGGATGTGCACAATGAACCTGAGGCTTCATTATTTTGGATGAGGCTCTCCCATGTGTAGAACTTGAATAGAATAAAGACCTTGACATGTGTGATAGGATGAAGGATATGATTACATTCCTTTCCAAGGCGCATACACTCTTGGTTTAAAGAAAAGAAAGAGAAGACATCTAAGGTTATAATCCATCCCTTATGTTTTGATTGATGGACTTCTCTTGGGAAGAATCTTGATGGCGTCTTTGTTAAGATGTATCGTGGCACGCAGATGAAAAGGTGTTAGTAAAATTTCACGATGGATTCTTTGGAGGACACTTCTCTACCAAAACCATAGAAATGAAAATCATAATGGTAGGTATATTTTAGCCTACTCTATTTGATGATGCACACAAGTGGGTCACAAAATACAAGGAATGTGATTCTAGGAATATCTATGTTGTAGTGTGAACATAGAATATTATGTAAGTGATTATATTATCTAGGATAATATAATATGTGTTGTAATAATTAATTACATTATTGTAAATGTAATTATGAGTGGGTGAGTAAATATTGTTATGATTTGTTGAGTAAACAAATCATTAACAATATTAGTTTTGTGAGAAAACAAAATCTCACGTAAAATAGCATGGAGTTGTTTTAGGAGTTATGTGTGGAGATATTTATGGAGATTATATCTCCTTAAATATAGGAACAACATCTCCTATTTAAATGGATGTAATACTTCCTATGAATGTAGCAAGAATAAAGAGTAAGATTTCAAATTTTCTTTATGCAATTATGATATTAATTTTTCTAGAGCGGAGTTTGATGCAAGAGTGCTTTCATGATCAAATCTGTCTCAAATAATATATCATAGTTTTCATTTCCGGATGTGGGTTTTTCTATAATTTTGCATGCAGAATCAAGTGCTGGTCAAAAAACTACAAAAGAAATTTCAGCAGAACCCAGAACGTAGTTTGGAAGAAATCTGATTTTACTATGCAGTTATCAAATTAAGCACATCAATTCTTCTCTTGAAAGTTTTCTCTAATTTTCAATAATGTTGAATTGTTAATACAAGTTCTTGACTTGCTTGAGGTTAAAAGGTATTCAATATAAAAATTTAAAGTACTTGATTCAATTTTGTATTTTTATCAAGTATTGTACAAAATAATGGAGAAATTAAATCTGATTGAAAAGTTTGAAGGACAAGATTTCCATACATGGCAACTATAGATGCAATTACATTTAATAGAAAAGGATCTATGGGATGTGGTGAAGTCTAATTCAACTCCACCCACTGGAGGAAATGAATTGGCAAAGTGGAATGCAAAAGATCAGAGAGCATTGGGTACCATTGGTCTGGGCTTATCAAAAGCCTATCTACATCATGTGGATTTCACAAAATCTGCAAAAGAAATTTAGGAGTCTCTTAACAAATTGTTTGGTTCTGAAGCTGAAATGGCAAACACTACACGAAGCAACACTTGTATGGGTTGAAAATGGAAGAGAACTCAAAAATGGTAGATCATATAAGTAAGTTTTGTTCTTTGCTAAATCAACTAGCTGGAATTAAAGAACATGTAAAAGATGATGATGCTAAAGCTATTCTTCTTAATAGCATGCCTAAGAGTTACTCAAATATTGTATTTACTTTGAGTAAAATTAATATTAGTCTAGAAGGAGTGATTTCTACATTGTTAGAACAAAGCAAATCATGAAGAACATGAAGAAGTACTATATGCAGGAAACAAACCTAGCTCCTCATCTAAGAAGGAAAAACATAAACCAAAGAAGGTTCCTTCACATGGAAAAATAAAATGCTTTTATTGTAATGAGATTGGGCATGTAATACTAAACTGTAAAAAGAGAGCTCGGGATGTTCTGATGACAAGATAGATCAGAAAGCCCTTCTTTGGAGAAACCTGATTGGGAAGTCTACTCAGGCTGATGAAGAACTTTCATGTCCTAGTGATGAGGATTTCCTATGGTAGACTCTTTTCTTGTTGGAGGAAGGAGGCAATGGAGGAAGGAGGAAAAAAAGGTCCTCTTGTCATTCACCAATGATAGGGTCACGCATGAGATATGGTGATATTTTATTTCAATTATGTGGTGTGTTTATACACAAGGGGGTGAAACTAGTTTCATGTTTTGATTTTAATGTGTTCACATAGACTAAACAGTTCCCGAGTGTCATTTGGTGTGGAAGAAGCAAACTACTTGACTCAACTTGAGGGGGCAAATCATCTACGTACGGTCCTCTCGACCGCCATACTTAAAGTCCTGGAAACTTCGTTGGAAGGTGATCATGAAGATGTTCATATGACAAGGATGATCATTTGCAAGATCCAGATAGCAAGATCTAGTAAAGAATGACTACTCGACAAGTTTGATGTTTCAGAGCTCTTACCCCATGTTCACACTAAGGGGGCGAATGTTAGGAATATCTATGTTGTAGTGTGAACATAGAATATTATGTAAGTGATTATACTATCTAGGATAATATAATATGTGTTGTAATAATTAATTACATTATTGTAAATGTAATTATGAGTGGGTGAGTAAATATTGTTATGAGTTGTTGAGTAAACAAATCATTAACAATATTAGTTTTGTGAGAAAACAAAATCTCACGTAAAATAGCATGGAGTTGTTTTAGGAGTTATGTGTGGAGATATTTATGGAGATTATATCTCCTTAAATATAGGAACAACATCTCCTATTTAAATGGATGTAATACTTCCTATGAATGTAGCAAGAATAAAGAGTAAGATTTTGAATTTTCTTTATGTAATTATGATATTAATTTTTCAATTTCTTTGTAGGTAAGAAAAGATTCAAAGTGCTCCTCTCCGACCGATCTAGGTAGATCAGCCTTTCGCAATGGGGTCTTGTCTTCATAGGCATGATCAATCCACCTTGAGTACTAGACATAAGTGGGTGTTGACAACTATGGATTACTTCACTAGATGGATAGAAGTTGTCATGCTCAAGGAATCAACTAAGTCAGTCATCCTTGACTTTCTCGAAGGTATAGTCACAAGGTTTGGCATTCCTCAAACCATTATCTCTAATAATGCAAAAGCCTTCCTTAGGACCAAAATAACTAATTGGGCTCTAAATTTGGGCATCTATCTGAAGAATTCTTCTAACTATTACCCTCAAGGAAATGGTTTGGTAGAATCAACAAACAAGAACCTGATCAGGATCATGAAGCACACAATGAACATCAGCCAAAGACAGTGGCATACAAAGGTCTCATGCACACTGGGAAGACAAAATCACAATAAAAAAGGAAATAGGAAATTTTCCTTACAGCTCATCTATGGAAAAGAGGCTACCCTTCCTTTGATTCTAGAGTTGAACTCACTTGCACTTTCCCAACAGCTAGAATTTGAAGGTGCATACTAGAGAGAAATCAGAATGGCAGAATGGTTAATCTTGAAGAATCAAGAAATTATGCCATGATCAAGCTAGAACAACATCAACAAGCAATAAAGAAATGGTTTGATAGGAAGGATATGCCTCAAAATTTAAAATTTGGGGACTTAGTTTTGAAATGGGATGTCGTGAGCTAAAATAGGGTGCCATTTAAAGTTTAATGCACTTTGGAGTGGCCCGTACACAATCAGTTCATGCAAAGAGGCTAACTCTTTTGAGTTAACTCATCTTGATGGAGGTGCACTACAAATCCCAGTAAATGGGATCTATCTTAAACCCTTCCATTAATTTTTATGCATCACTGTATATATTATAGTAGTTTCAATTCCTCTAAGTGTGTTGTGTGCACATTGTTTGTTTGTATATAGTTATTTCTTCTTGTGTGCTTCTTACATGCACTCTTATGTTACTTCTAGGATGCAGACCTTCCAACACTTTTCATGATTACATAGCAGACTCCATGCCCAATGGATGCTCCAAGCTATTGATCTCTTTTATCTATCAGGAAGATGGCCCCGAAAGTCACCAAAACTATTATCTAAATAACTCTCCTTGTAATTTGGGTAACTTTCATACACATTCGATCTCTAAAGATATTCATTGCAATGTTGCATGTGCTCAAGATCACTTGACACATTCCCTTGGTCACATTTTTCTTGCATGCCCTTTTCTTCCTCACGTGCCCTTGTGTGCTTTCCTTCCTCCTCTTCCACTTCCCTTTTCCTCTTTGTTCCACTCCTCCCTCGCACCCACCTTCTACGTATTCACCATCTTCCTAAACAACTTCTTTCCCTCGCTTCGTGCCTCACACTTGCTCCAATCAGCTAAGTCCCTTTCCCTCTCACGCATTGTGCCTCTACCATACATTCTCTACTCACCGGTTGCCTCATTTCCCCCTTACCCGCCCTTATACATCTCCCTTTTATCTTTTCCCTCACTTCATTCTTCCATGTGCGCTCCTCCCGCACCCTCCTTTTCTCACCCTCCTACTCCAAGTCAATTCGACATGCTTGTGCAACAAACTAGTGGGTGACACATGGCAGAAATGAAAATCATTTACAGTTGGTCATCATTTCAGCCAATGTACACCTGTGTCTTTTGTGCACGAGACAATTCGACAGACTTCTGACAAGTGTATATTTTGCTACAACACTTTGATTGATGTGCACTTGGACTTGTCAGAAAGTTGCTAACATAATCTATAATTCTAGATATTCAAATTCAAATTATTGGTGGATTTGGTGGGTAAGAAATGGGAAAACATCTTTATGAGAATTGATGAGTAGATCTGATTGCTCCAACCACCTAATTTGATCTTATTCACCCTCCTTCCTTCTTCAACACACCAAATAGACTTGGGGAAGTACATCTGATAGATTAGCAGGTGGATTTGTAGGCATTGAATGCCTCTTGTTGGTGGTTGTATTTCAAAATCAGATTTTCTTTCCTTCCTTCTCTTCTTCCTCGAATTCATCTATAAATGTAAGAGCAAGGCTCATTTGTTATGTTGGACACTCTAGACCCTTACGCTTTTTGCTAAGGACTTTATATTTTTGTATTCTAAGTTACTGAGACCTCTGGATGTGGCTCTTGTATGTGGATATCAGCCTCTTTACCATTTTAGCAGCAAAGCATTGTGCATCCTTGGAAGTAATAGAAGCACCATTTTGTGACTATTTTTGTCCTAACATGTTTGTATTCCTTCTTTTGCCTTTTCTTTTGTGTTGTGTGTTAGTTATGCCATTGGTCCCTTGAAGTTCCTTATTTAGTTTTGTTTCATAAAACTAATCTGTAAATATGTTTTAGGTTGTGTTACACATGTCTAGCCTTCCTTCACGCATTTCCTTTCACTTTCACACAGACAGAGTATATAGTGTTCATCCCTCTTTTTCTAGTGTTATCACCTTTTAGTGTAGGTTTCTTTATGTTATCTTTCTATCCCTGGTCCCTTGGCATTATTAGCTTAATTTCCCTTCCATCACTAGGAGTAGTAGTAGCAGTAGAAATAGATAGAGGAACCAACCTTCTCTGGAGATCCATCCCAAGCGCACAAGGTCTCATAATTTGGGGACAGTCCATTGTTGTCTCAAAACATCTTGATCCTTCCGGATCTGAGACGCAGGTGCACGTTTGAACAAATAACACTTCCTTCAGCCAACTTTTGGAAAATTTTGTAGTGGGAACATGAAAGGACACTGTGGAATATAAAGGGTCACATGTAGGAATTGACAATGTATCTTTCGGTAATGGAACTTCATGAACTCTTTTTTTGATTTTTTTTTAATTTTTGAATTTTTGAACCTTGTGGTCATATTTTGGGTGTAGATGCTACCAAGTCTACCCCATGGTGGGCACTAAAAACTATTAGTGAGATATTTTTTGGGTGGAAAAACTTTTAGATTTATTACAAATGCTCTCGGAATCTAAGTCCTCTACTTAACCGATACATCTATTGTATATGCATGCATGAGTGAAGGTGGATTTTCTGGTGACCTTTTGACCGAGGATCCAACAGGGGCACTCCATTGAACTCAGTAATAAAGCTAGCAATCTCTTGCTAGGGAAGATTTTTTCTGTAGAGAGGGAAAGGGGAGTGAGAAAAGAGGTAGGAGAACTAATGTTGCAGGTAGGAAATCAGATTCCCTACACACACACTAGTTAGAAGTATCATCACATGCATTTATGAGAAGAAATAAATTTGTAAGCATCATTAAGACCAAATGAAATTTGATGAACACAAAGTATCAAGAAATATCTTAGTCAAAGAAAGCTAGAAAATCCTTCTTCTTGTATTAATTTCTCAAACAAAAGTTATACATAGTGGAGAAATGGAGGAAATTGAGAAGAGGGGGAAGGAATAATTTGGCTATCTCCTTTGTTCTCTCAAGGTAGAATACACTCTTGAGATTACAAAATTAATGACCAACCCTTTAAAATGGGAATGTGTTACAATTTATAGAATGAGAGGTGACTTATCGTCTTCCTCATGACCCTCTATATGCCTTATTTCCAACTTTAGTCTATTCATATTCATACCAAAATATTTAAGTCTATTTTATAAAATCAAGGTGAATTAATCTACATTATGTTTCTAAAGTCACTTTTGGGTGACTTAAAGGCATATCAAAAGTGCAAACCCCAACGTGAAATTAGAATATTGGAAAATGAGAGGAAGTTGGGGAGAGGGAAGAGAGAGAAGAGGAGAAGTTGTTGCTCAACGAAGTTTGTTGATCCTCATTGATGGAAAAATATGAATGTAGTGAAACTTTGAATATTCAAACTCCTTTCACACTGTGAAACTCTTTCAAATTAGCTCACAAATGCTCACCAAGTTGAGTGAAATGTTTCGCTAATGATTTACCTCTATTGTATTCCTTTTTCCCTACATTTCTCATTCCTTCTAGATCAACTTTCTATTTTTAGTAGGTTCTCGTGGGCCCACTTACTATTTTTATTAAGTGTCAAAAATGTCCATTCTAGTGAATTCTCAGCTGCAATGCACCTTCAATGTCGTCGTCTCCTTCACAAGTTCTTCTGTTGATGACTTTCCCAAAATAACTGTCCTATGTAGTGGACCTGCTATTTTTAGAAAGTTGGATTCTAGATGTTAGATTGATGTGAAAAGTAGTTTTATGATATGGGTTTTTTACCAATATCACCCCTTTGAAATTTCAGGCCCGCCTACTCAAAACTCTAGGAGATTTTAAACTTTTAATTTTGGACCTAATAGTGCTTCTGGATGTGGCATCCATTAATGGATCTTAAAATTATAGGTCTAGTTTTCTCCTCCATTTGCAATGAAATAAATTCCATTGTGATATTTTCTATTTTGGTGCTTCATGTGCAATTCTACTTCATTTCGCCCAATGGTTTGATAGGAAATTGGATTTTTTCTTCATTGAGCCAAAAGTGGGATTTCTTCATTGTGGATGCTCTGTTGTGTGAGAGGAGAGTTTGAAGGTTTCTTCTCGATGGCATTGGGTAGAGGAATGAATAGAAAAATATAAACATTTTTTTCATGCATCCATTTGGGATATTTCTTCAACTTTGAATGGTGAAGACAAGCTGCTAGGTAGGCCTTTTCAATTTGTGGGTAATTTAACTCATAGGCAATCAAGGTGTGACTGAGATAATAAACTACCCTTTCTCTATGGTCTAGGTCATATTGGGAAAACAGTGCACCAATAGTAATTGGGTAGCTGAGATGTATAATAGAAGAGGTTCACCTAGGGTAGGTGGCATGAGTATCGAGTGGGTTGACAAGGTATTGTTTAAGTAGTGCAAATGCCTTTTGACAATTTGGTCCCTAGTTGAATGCAACATCCTTTTTAGTAGATGTGTAAATGGGTGGCACTTATCCGCAAGTTGTGAAATAAAATGACGAATTTCCTGAATCTTTCCTTGTAAACTTCTCATTTTTTTGAGAGTTTTAGGTGGAGGAATTTATGTGATAGTTGTAACCTTTGCAGGATTCACCTCTATCCCTCTTTGTGAGACGATGAAACCCAAGAGATTTCCCGATTAAAAACCAAAGAAAAATTTCTTGGGGTTCAAAGCACCTTGTAATCCTAGAGATGTTGAAAAATACGTCTCAGCACTTCATGGTGCTCTTTTCTACTTTTTGATTTTGCCAAGATATCATCAACATAATCCTCCATGATGTCATTCATCATGTCATGGAAGATGATAATCATTTCATGTTGATAGGTGGCCCCAAAATTCTTGAGTCCGAAAGGCATGAATTTGTAAAAATGTCCCCGAGGGGTGATGAAGGTTGTTTTATGTTGAGATTCTTCTACAATCTGAATCTAGTTATAACCTAAAAAACCATCCATTAAGGATAACATTTCATAACCAGCAAGTGGAATCAACGATCATATCAATGTTAGGCAAGGGGAAGTCATCCTTGGGACATGCTTTATTGATGTCACAAAATCGGTGCAGATCCTTATGCCAATAGGTTTCTTCTACACAGGGACTATGTTAGATATCCAATCTGAATAGTCAATGGGCTTAATGAAAAATTGGCAGCTAATTTTTTCCGATTTTCTTTGACAAGGAGTGAAATTTTGGGGTGCATCTTTCTCAACTTCTGCTTGATGGGTTTGGCATCTGGGTGCACAATGAGGTTGTGTACGACAAATTATGGTCCAAACTAGGCATATCGACATATGACCATGCAAATATATTTGTGTATTCTTTTAATAGCTCTACAAAACCCTTCTGTTCCTTAGATGAGAGTGAAGCTCCCAACTTTATCATTTTAGATTGTTCCTCTGAGCCAATGTGACATTGATTGTTTCCTCAACAAGAATTTTAGAAGCATCCTCCATCTATGTAGGATCAGGGGGAAGAGTAAGATCAACCTCCTTAGGTGGATCATCATCATCTTTGAATGGATAGACCATTTTATCCATAGGTTCTTTGTTTTGTTTATCTACAAGTGCTTCAAAGAGTTTGTCACTATGAGACTTGCGTTTATCCTTCTTGTAAGGATTCTCTAAATTATTCTTACTCTTGTTTATGACCTTCCTATTCAAATGTCCACACATCTCTACCTCTTCTCCAAAGTATGCATAGGTGTCTAATGAATTGTGAATCCTTTCTTGTGATCTCAGCTAGAATAGAATCCCTGAGTCCCATGAATTCTGCAAATTCCTCATCGTTCTCAAAGAAGTTGATTGACACAGTGAAATTATTGATCCCAATCTATAAGTTTGGGATATACAAGGGTTACTTGGTACTTGTCTTGGGGGTTGGATATAGATAAGGGAAGGACAATTGAATTAGTGAATAGGTTAATGGAGGAAAGATCCTTGTAGAGGCTACATTGGGATTCTATTCACTATTGGAATGAGATGATTCATCCTCATGTTTAGAAGAGGTGGCATCAATCTCAAAGGGTAGATCATCATGAGGTCTTATCCCAAGATCATGTTTATTAGACTTGAAACAAGGTATATGAATGGGCTCTAGCTGACCTTGTGCATTGATTCCACATCCAACCCATTATAACCCATGACGAACATCATGCGATGGCATTTGATATACTAAGGGGATTGATGGCATGAAGCCATGGTACCTTTCTGGAACTCTGCTAGTGGGATCCTCTAACATCTTTTCCTTAGATAGGAAACCGCTAGGGATGAATTTATCTAGTGGTTTAGGGAATTTATCCCGAGTGATCTTGAACTAAAAGTAAGGCTTACCCCATGTCCTGGGTGACATTGATAAATCTAATATTAATAAATTATGTTCAAGAGTGAACGGCTCACCTACGCATTTTTTTGATGTCACCTCCCATGATGCAAAAGGGTTGACCAACGAAGGAAAATCTTGATTACAAGGTGTGAGTGAATCTGAATCCACCCATTTCTTGATAGCCTCTATTTGTAAGGGGATAACAACATCTACAGAAGGACATTCATAAGTTACATGATAAAAATTGAACAATGATCTATAATGTGTGAATGGTTTGGGGTCACTCTAAATGGTGACTATTTGGCCTTCATGGCATAGCTTGATACATTGATGAAAAGTAGAAGGAATGTCCTACATGGAATGGATCCATGGGCGCTCCAAGAGCATGTTGTATGGAAGATCAAAATTGAGGACGTGGAAAGTCATATCATGACAATTTGGTCCTACTTACATTGGAACTACTATAGTGTCTGTTGATTCTCATTCTTCATTATCATAGGCTATGTGATTGTAATAGTCTTGGCCCCTAGATCTATTTCTAAATGGCCTAGCTACTTAACTAGTTTCAAAGTACAAATGTTTAGACCAAATCCACCATCCACAAGTACTCTCTTTATTTTATGACGGGTAATAACCACTTCTAGGTATAAGGGTAAGTTGTGCTCTTTGTCGTTATGTGGGATTGCAATGTGATCAAAAGTAATCGATCACTGTAATCAAGGTTTATAATCATGTTTTGGAGTGTGTGGGATCTACATCCGTAGATACTCCCAAATTTTGTAGTGTTTTATAAAGTATGTTTTTATGGGAAGTAGAGATTTTGAGGAGATCTAAAATTGATATCCTAGTAGGTGTTTTCTCTAACTAGTCTATCAAATTATATTAACCTTCCTGAGGGATAGGTAGGGGATCTGGTATGATCAAACAAGCACATCTTGTCCCTACCACACAACTATTTTCTAAGATCCTAATAGTATTGACCTGTTCATTAGATGAACAAATACATCCTATGAGGGAATCAAAGGGACTATCATTAGTGGGATAAATATAAGTGGTAGTCCTATAATCATTGGAAGTTTGTCCATGATCTAGCTTCCTTTTCTTTTTATCTGCATGGTTAGGGAAAGGCTCTTTGAAGATACCCATTTTCTCATTTGGACCTTGTCCTGCATCGGGAGAATCTATGGAAATTTTTCCCTCTTCAATGAGGTCTTGTATGTAATGACGTAGTCTTAAGCACCTATTTGTCTTGTGTCCTTTAACATGATGGAATTCACAGTACTCATGCTCTTTGAACCAAACAAGTTTTGGAGCATCTTCTGGGTATGGTACTGTCGTAGTTGGGTATTCTACCATGTTTACATTATCTAATTGCTTTAGTATGGCAAATAGGGATTCCATTAATAGTGTAAATGTATGTTTAGTGGGTGCCTTGGGATGAGGTCCTTATGAGAGATTTAAAAGTGGACCAGTTTGCATGGTTTGGACTCTTTTGGAGTCCGTAATGCCATCACCAATGACATGTTTGTTTTTGTTGAAGAACTTCAGTTTATCTAAGGATTTTGCTTCATGTTTGTCCTTAATGAATGGTTTAAGTGTTCCCTTTGCAATGAGGGCCTTCTCGATTTGACCGCCCTTCTCTATGAATTCTTCAAAGTTAGAGTGCGTAGTGCATTTGTAAATGGAAGGCTATTTCTAGGTTTAAGTTAGGAACAAATATGCTCACTAGTTGTTTTTCTAGTAATGCACAAGGGAAACGGCTTGCCAACCCTTGCCATCATTGTAAAAAAAGCTTACAAAGGTCTCATGGGGCTTCTATTTTGCATTACAAAGGTCATTCATTGTGATATCATTTTCCATGTTGAATGAATAATGTCATACAAATTTTTCCACTAATGCGGGCCACGTTGTAATAGAGCCCTTGGGTATGCTAAAGAACCACTCTAATGCTAGTGCCCCTAGGCTGCGAGGGAAGAGTCATATCAAGAAATTATCGTTGTACGTAACCTCTTGGAAAGCCATATAAAATTATTTGATGTGATCATGAGGATCACCTTTGATTTTATATTTATCAAATTTTGGAATGGTAAAGTGCTTTGGGAAGGGTTTCCGCAACATATCCTTATCGAATGGGTAAGGGCATAGTTCTTCATACAAGTATTTCCTACTATGTCCTACGTTTCCTTCTTGTAGCGTAGTAAGCGTGTCTTTCATCGATTGTAATTATTTTTGAATGAGTTGTTATTTGGTAGGTGAAATTGGTCTTTGGGTCATAGTCACTTTAAAGATTGTGTCATTATATGGATCAAAGTAGAACTCACTAGATTTTATTGTCTTTTTCTTTGTATACAGTTCTTCTTGAAGATCCTAAGTTTGCTAATTTATGACTCAATTTCAAGATTTGTTTTTGAAGGATCTCTTCTTCAACTAAAGTATCCTCTTCCTTATCTAACTTGGGAGGGGATGAAACTTTGCCCTCAGTCCTCACTTTACGTGAATCCTTATAATAAGGTTTCATGGATCACCAAGTGGATTTGATGGGTCTCCTTTAATGGTGTTATGATTTTTCCTAGAAGTAGAGGCATACCCTATATCAAAGGGTTATCCATGTCTAAGAGGGATATTTTTTCTCCCATTTTATGATTAATGACCTTAGTCTCCACTTCACATTCTTTAGAAGTTTAGCTCCTAATTCTAGGACTCTTGCGAGTACCCAATCTTTGTTATAATATATGAGCTTGTCAAATCTACCTAGGTCTAACTTATGATGCTTTCCATAAGAGTCAAAATATTCTCTCGCTATGGTCAATTAGTGGCTTTATGTCTTTAACTTGTGAAAAGAGAGGTGCTAGGTTGTTCTTTACTAAATGAAAAGGTTTCAAAAGGGTTTTCTCCTAACTCGTGCTCATTTGATTTGGATGCTTATCTTCATGATTCTAGGCATCACTAGTCAATGTTAATCGAGGTTTCGTATAAATGTGTATGAAATTAGCATGAAACCTAAACATCTATTTTTTGTAAGTCGTTTGAGATAATGTTGAAATATCATAGTTTTTTCTAGGTGTGAAGCTATGCAATCATTTTTATCAATCAAAGAACACTCATACAAACACTTAGATGAAATGATCACTTGAATTTCCATTATGCCAAGTTATACCCTAAACACGAATAATGAAAATATCCTATCAATATGTAGGTCAAGTTAGAATTCTAACAAGGCCTAAATATCGAAGTGGTATTGACACAATCTCTTGACGAGGTATACTAAAACTAGTTCAAATGCTGATGAAAAATAAGTTTTCTAAAAATTGAAGTTGTGGATATGTATAGAGTAACAAAACTATCTTGATACATTAACCGAGTAAACAAGGTGTTGATATCAAGATGACATTATTGCAAAATATATAAGGAAATATCGGCACTCTAAAAAAGACTTAGATGACGTCAACACTTAAACTAAGTATAAGTATAACAAGAAGTTTTTAGTTATGTGAGCAACGTAACCACATAATAAAGGGACTTATATCCAGTTCTCAAGAGATTGAAAACATGATGTAAGTACCAAAATTGTGTGACTAAAATGCGAGAAAAACTATCAACTCAAGAAGAGATAAATGATGAACCGAACTCACAGTAATGAAGATGATCTTGAAATCAAGATCAAAGGACTATCAAAGATATGAAAATGTACTTGCACACTTTAGACATTTAACAACCTAGCCACAAACATGGATGGGCATAAATGGACAAAAAAGTGGTGAATACCATCTTTGATAAGACTCGAGGTATGCTTCCTTCTCACCCCAAAATGGGTAGTAAGAATGCAAGGGTATAGATCAAAATATGAAAATAAACTAAGTACCACTTGGGTAGAGCTTCGCCTCATCCGAAGGTGAGAAATAAGCTAAGCTAAGTGAGACATCATTTAATTTTGTGATGAAAGACACTTAGATCTAACTTACGTGGGATATTTTCCTTGTTTGAGAAACAAGGTTTAGACTCCAAGTGAGTCATCACTTCATGATGGCTCGACACGATAATGGACTAGAAAAGTAGGCTCCAAGACATAATGGCTCCCTAATAAGATATCTCAACTAGGTGTCACAAGTTGTCTAAGAGCAAGCTCAATTTATCCAAAGAGTCACAATGAATGATTTGGGAGTATCTCGGCTTTACTTTACCCCCTTCTGATATAATGAGAAACTAGTGCATTCAGTTGTATCATCACTAGGGTCGCGATACGAAAAATTTGACTCTAACTTGTAGTATAAATCTAGTCAAGTGGGTAAGTGGAGCACTTCATGTTTCATCCATGAGGTTACTCAGTGGTGGATTACTTTAGGGTTCTGGAACCACCCCCATTGTTGTAGCTTAAGGTGTTATGCCAAAGGGGTTATGTTCTAGTTGAATAGATAGGGACGTACCCTTTTCGAAACCTGCAATACTATGTGATGAAAGTGGTGTGTTTTTTATCTTGTTTAACTTAATGTGGTTTTATGTAGCACACGCTTGGTTTAGGCACTGTATGAAAACATGTGTTAGAAGGCTTTGTTTTATTTCAACTCTTTTCTTTGACATGCGATTTTGGTCCTATATACCAAGATTAGTAATTTTCCAATACATCATATAAAGGAGATAAGATGTTTTTTTATTTCCTAGATCATCCTAAGACACAAGGAAAGAGCATACACAACAAGGTATCTCACTCAAATTTTGTAAGAAATGGAAAATACCTAAGTAAAAAGTGAATAGAAGTTCCTTTTAATTAACTTAGAAATCTAATTAAATTTTTTTACAAGTATCAATAAATTAATGAAACGCTTTTTTATTCTCAAGATCACCTAGAAAGGCATGAGGGAAGAGCATATGCATTTCAAAACCTTCACAAATAAAGATGTAACATTTCAAATAAGTTAGTATGAAAAACTTGATGGAAAATAAACCTATAAACCACTATTAGAACCCATAAAATAGTTAGAAAGCCAAAAAAAATTAGAAATTTTAGAAATCTATTTTTAGCATTTTTAACATTTTTAGTATTTTGCATTTTTGGAGGTCTCCGAGGAAGTTTGGGAGTTTTATGATAGAATTAATGATACCTAAGTTATATAACTTTAGAAAATTCCCTCTTAAATTTCACTTTTCTCTCTTTCCAACACCTATTCAAACTCTGAAAATGGGTCAACGGGTCAAAAGATATGACCCAAACAAGGAGCACTAAAAATAATATGAATAAATCCGGATCAACAGAGATACTTGCGCATCCCTCAGGTATGTGCACACCCTTTTATGCATGTGCATGCCTCCCTGAGAGACACTTCAGCATGGATAGGGTTCTGCATGCCTCTATCAAAAATTAAAGTCATAGGTGTCTGTGCAAGCCGAAGGGTGTATGTGTGTTGATTTGGGTATATGCACGCCTAGTAAAATTTTCACAGATGGCCAAAATATAGGGTGCTTACGCATGGATTTGGGTACCTACGCGCACCTAGTAAAAATGATAGGGTATAGGGTGTTCAATGGCATAAGGGTATTTGCACCATGATTTTAGCATGTGCACCTACTTTTAGGTGTCGCATGTGGATTTGGGTGCTATGCACCTCTACTAAAAATGACAGGTTTAGAGGCACTGTCTTGTGAAAGGTGTATGTGCACCCTTCCACGTATGTGGCTAAAAAAACATAGGATTTTTTTTTTCAAAAATATCAAAATTTCATCAATTTGGTTCGATTTGAGGAAGCACTTCACCTCTTTTTATCCTACAAAGAGCACAAAAGAAAGACAATACTAGCTAAATAAGTTAAGAAAACACGATATTTATCCATTAATACAAAAAGGTTAGTGAAATCAACAATTTGAACTAATCTGAAAAACTAATCTAGAAAGATTGAAACTAACCTAAAAATATTGAAACTAAAAATAGTTAGAAACTAAAATAAAAGTTTCAAAATGACTCCATTAATGGAGGATGGACTAAGTGTCCAACCAGGCATACCAAATGTGTTCAAAGAAAATTTGCAAAGCTACGAGAGATGGGGTAAGAACACTTAAGAAACCCCAAAATCTTTAAGAAAACTAGTCAATGGACCATCAGATAAGAAATAAGAAAGGATTCATTACTTTGCATACATTAAACTTGAAATAAACAAACAACCTAACATATCTAGTTATCCTCTATTCTTGAAATCTTTAACAAATGAACCTAGTAAGGATTCTAAGCAATCAGTTTGTGATTATGAGAATGGGAGCTCACCATTAATGGCTTTAAGGCCAATGGTTCTTCCCATTTACTCAATGCTTATGTGTGTAGTGCAATGGAAAAACAATAGCTCAATAAAATGAATGAAATAAGCTCCTAATCCTAGCAATAATACTATAGTTTATGTTAGAAAGAGGAATTATTCTTAGAAATGAGAGGGGGGTGTTGGTACCCAAATTGATTCTTCCTTTGTGATAGATTAGCACCGTAATTTGAGCAGGATGCTTGGAGACAGATAAATAGGAGTATGAGTCATTTTATAGACAAGGAAGGATTTAACTGGCTCTTAATTCACTCAAGCCTAGAAGAATTGGATAACACTGCAAAGGGTTTGACCTACCCTAACTACTTTAGGTTGTGCCTTCAACCAGGGTGAGAGGACCCATTTTGTAACCCGTATTGGTGGATAACATCTGCAGATTGATAATATCTTTCTTTCCTTTCACAAAATTACGAGGAGACTTTGAGAAGGTCTGGTCAATGTAACATAATCTAACTCTCACGAGTTGTCACTTTAGAGAATGAAGAAAACTTCTAAATAAAGTATAGGTTACTAAAAGGAAATGGTGAAAACTGATTGCTTCTCATTCATTTAGGTAAGGGATGGGTAAATCAATGAATTCTCTTAGCATTTATGAATAGACAAAGTGAAAACAGGGCACTTCTTATAGGATTCATATTTTGATGAATTTTTTTGGGGAATTTAAGTAGGATAAAGTTGATTATACCAAATCTTTAAGAAATTTCAACATGAGTTGGGAAATTCACAAATGTACATTGATAAAATGCTCCAAGTAGTTAAAATGCTTTTCAACCGAAGGTGTGTACCAATGGAAGCCCAAAAATACATGATTTCACACATTCTTTAAGGATTCAACACGAAGGCTCATATTGAAGACTTAATTAAACATTATAAATTCTTGATTTACCATGCCTAAGATGCACTCTTATACTTTACAAACAATTTGTCCCAACTTGATGAAAGTAGAGTGAATTTAAATTGTTTATTTATATCATGAAATGAAAGATCTCCTCATGATGAAATTACAAATGCCACAATACTATCACATGGACCAGATATTGTGTGATTCGAGAAATTTTTAACACAAGATTGCAACAAGAACAAGAAAACCACTAGAAAACATCTCAAAATGAAAGTGAAAACAACTATGCCTATGATTAATGAAAATTACTCAAAGTTCTTTAAATTGATCGGCTGGGGAAAGTGTCATGTACAATCTCAAAGCTTGTCAATGGCTGGAAAATTGCAACCATCTTGATATGATCAAATTTAAAGATACACATGAAATAAAAGGCTTCTCAAATGGCTTCTTTTGGGAAATGGCTCTTCTCAAACTTTCTCTCCTTTTTTCTTCTTTGAATAATTATCAGAAAATTTAACCCCCTTTTTTCTTACAATTTATCTCTCATTTTATATCTCTCAACTCACATACAAACCTTTGAAGTTTTCCCTCTAAAAACATGAATATTCCAAGGAATATTTTTCCGTTACAAAATCTTGTTCTAGAAAGAGGTTTACATGATTGATACTTCCAGTGTATAAGATATAAGTATTTTCGATGAGTTTCATTTACACCCAATTGGGACATCCGGTCATCACCCTTTCCTGATTACTTGAAACGTTTCCTTTTGATTTTGATTAAATAATCATTTAAAATGACCACTTCAACGAATGTCTCCGGATGTTTCTTAACAAGACACACACACCTACATTCATCTCTTCAAAATCCTTCTTGGTTTGGTGCACTCCATTTCACATCTTATGTTGGTGTGTGTTATTTTCCACATCATTAGGTGAGTCATCTCACTTAGGAGAGATCGTAGCTCCATGTGTCATTTAGGGGTTATTATGAGATTCTCTTACACGTCGGTGTGTCGAGTGCATCATATTCATTTCATCATTGGGAGTTACACTTCTATTCTGGGAATGTAACTCCCCCTCTCTACTCGAGTTGTCATGATTGCAACACTAGGGGTTACTCAAGCACCTCCTATATGTACACCCCATTTGATCTATGAGATAGAGGAGAGTTTTTGTGGCTTATCGAGGTTCTGCCCATTTTTGAATCTTTGTATGCACATTCGGTTGATGCTCGCTCCTCCCAAGATCTCTTCATGTTGTCATTCACATGTCCGTTGATGTGCACATCATCCCTCATGATCCTCACTTGTGGGTTTTAAATGCTCTTTCATGGTATTAGAGTAGATCTTGTGGATTATGCACTCTTGAGTTGTTTTTGCATGTTTTTGGCTTCCGGCGTGATATCCAGATCTCGTTGCATGTGTCGTAATGGTTATTCCATTTATCATGCTCTACTTGCACATATTTGGGTTTCATACCTCTTGTAGAGTTGTTCATGTGATCGTGGTTATTTTTGGGGTGTTCGTGATTACTTCATTCCCATGCATGGTTTTTTATTCCTTTGCGTGGACCTGCAGGTTCTTTGTTTTTGGTTTGCTTGGCCCATGTTTCAACCTCCACTTGTTGTGATTCGGCTTTATCTACTTGTGCTTCACCGTGCTAAGAATTTTCTAGTGCATGTTGTTCGGACCCTTTCGGCTTCCGGCTTGAGTGGTTTTATAAAGCACTCGATGGTTCAAGTTGATCCATTCACTCAGGCCATTACTAAACCCTTGGATCTTCCTATGATGCCAACTCCCTCCGATCTCGGCTACACGTTGCTCTCCTTCAACTCAAGCCTGCCAACACCACTTCATCCTTTGTGCTAAACAATTGCACTCATTTTTTGGCGTGAAATCTGGTCGTGGTCCTTGTTGGATGTTGGCATCGTGATTCTCTATTGTTGTTCAAGATCACCCTATTTTTTCACACCACATTAACCGTGATGGGACATTGAAGCCATTTTATTCTACACGCATGTCCCCTTGGAAAGCATTCTTGTCTCCGCTTGTGTTTTACCAAAATGGTTTTCCCGCCTGCGTTTTACCTAAGCGTTCTTCTACCTATGTTTTGGGTTGGTTTTGTGCCCTGACTAGTCTCTTAGCCCCTAACATGCACAAGTTGAGCTCCTACTACAACCGTTCCACCTTTGGCACCTATATCTCCACGTGGGCCTTCATTCTCAACTTCACGTGGGCTCTCCTCCACACACTGAAACCAAACACGTGGCTTGGACTACAAATCGAGTTAACGTGGGTCCCCTCCTTTCCTTTTAGAATTTTTTGTAGGTTAAAAAAAACCCTTTTTAAATTTTTTGAGGCAAAACATTCATTATTGGCATTGTATTATATTTTGATCTTATTTGTTTGTTAATGAATGCCCTTCCTACACGTGTCGAAGATGGAGGGCGACGTCCAGGGTTGGCAGGAGGCTAATCCCACCTCGTAAGAAAAACAAACCCTTGCTAAAATTTGATTTGTTTCTAATGAGAAGTCACATGATACCCTTTGCACTCATTTTGAGAACTTTTTAATTTGTTGTCGTGTTTATTGGCATTTTCCATCAGTTGCGGGAATTGTAATAATGCCATAACTTTTGACTCGCAGCTCATTTTTGAGTGCTTCCTTGGTCAAAGTTACATGATTTCTCTCACTTTACATGATGACATTATCATTTTTGTAAATGCACTACTTTATAAAGTTCCACATTCTAGGGGGGTTGACTAGTACTCTTGGGTTTTCACACGTAGATGCATTATCGGCTAAGTTCGACGTCTTGCATTTGTGCATCTTGAATTTTTCATCATGGAGAGTGCTCTTTCTAGACTTGAGCATCATAGGATCGCTTTATAGCCTCTACCACTTCTCACCGAGAGAGGGAACTATTCATCTTGGCGTGCTTCCATGGAACATTACTTGGCCCATGAGGGTCTTATACCCTTCTTGCTTGGGCCAGTTCTGCGACCACATCTTTGTTCACATGATGATGTATGTCTCTCGATCTCTACGATTTCACGTGGCGAGACTCGAGATCCACCTCACCATTTCTAGAGAATTCTTCAATCCCTCTATGGAGACCCTTCACATACTACAATCGTTGTTTGTTGTTGATTTATCGTATCCTCTTCCTCGTGTGATGACAGTTCCATTGATATAGACTCGCATAGTTCTACTTCTAATGATGAGAGTACTACAGAGGACTCTTCTCCTCTTTCTCTCACTATTCTAGAGAGTGTTATCACCCCTCCTATTGGTGTAAATTTTAATTTTACAGTTGTGCCTTGATTTTCCATATCCAGTTTTTCTTAGAAAATGTTTCATTTGCTCAAATTGGTGACCTGCAATTCATATTTTCCAATTGAATGCCTTTGAATTGCTCACATTGTCATGATTTTTCCCTAAATTGAAACAAATTTCCAAGTTCCCCTCTTTTGTGCCCTAATTTCTTCATTTTTTCGGGCTGAGCCATTTTCCCTTTGTCAAATTCGTGCAAAAAATTAAAATGGATCGAATCCGAGTTGTTTGTTATTAAAATCTCATTCCCCAGGCCTAAATCAATGTAAAATCATGTTTCATTGGAGTTAAAACCAAGAAATCTGCCCTCCTTGTGATTTTTTTCAATTTCTAGGGCATCCCCTACATTTTTTACGTTTTGAAGGGCATACGGGTGTCATTTTCCCATCAAATTCATCCTTGCATCCTTTTGGTGATGTGGTAGGTTTCTATTGGTGGGGTGGTCGGGAAAATGTTATAAGTTGTTACTTTTTGAAAAATTGACAAAGGAAAATTTTTCTCTATGGCCCCGCATTTGCTACAGTGATGTGCCTACGTGGCATGATTTGATTGGTTGGAGGATCAGACGGGTGGTAGGGGTCACTTAGAAAATTTTCTTCCATTTTGGAAAATTTCTCGAAGTCATTTTTTGGTCGAAGGCCCGCGTCCAATGGGAAGTGGACACGTGGTGGGGAGATCAGGTGGATGGCGGGGGAGTTGGAGAAAAATTTGATTCGGGGTTTCGAGGTAAAATTTTGACCCAAAGAACGCGCCTCCAATAAGAAGTGGACACGTGTCCAGGAGGGTCAAGCGAGAGGCGAAGAGTTGGAAAAATTTGAAGTTTTTGGCTTCAAAATGCCAAAGGAAAAATTTGGCCCGAGAGCCCGCAATGAATTGGAAGGTGACACGTGGCACAGGAAGGTCAGGCGGGTGGAGGAGGGACTTGAAAATTTTTATTGTTTTTGCCTCGGATGCCAAGGTAAAATTTTGACCCAAAGGCACCTCCAATAAGAAGTGGACATGTGTCAAGAAAGTCAGCATGGAGGGGCGGAGTTTGTGAAAATTTTGAAGTTTTTAACTTCAAAATGTTAAAGTTAAAATTTGGCCCGAGAGCCCGCGACCAATTGGAGGAAGACATGTGTCAGGAGGTGAGATGGAAGAAGGGGCCAAGGGAAAATTTTAGGAATTTTGGCCTTTATGTTTGCAGGGTAAAAAATGAAAAATAGGCCCACGTCCAATGAAAACAGGACACGTGTACAAAAGGAGGTGGAGGTTCGGAGCTAGGGGAAAATATTGAAAATTTTACAAATTTTGGCAAAGATAAAAAGTTGTCCGCGGCCCTGACAGGGAAAAATTGGAGGTGTCCCCCATAGCCAATCAAGGGGTGACACGTGGCATTTACAAAAGGGAAAAAGGGAGAGTGCGGGCCCACAAAGGTTTTAGTGCTCGCGGAGGTTTGAAGGAAAACTTGGAGGGTCGGCTCCACAGCGAATGGGAGACCACCACGTGGCGGGGGAGAGAGCGGGTGCTCGGGCCACGGAGTTTTTCAAGAAAATTTTCCTTTTGTCAAAATTGTGCCAAAATTCATCAAAATGGGTCCGTGGTTTTGTGGGGCCCACCTAGGGACACGTGGTGGGTCCAAGGGGCAAGCGGGGAAAATTTTCAAAATTTTCCAAAGGCATAAAAGGGTTGAAAATGTGTTTTTTAAGATGGGGACCCACCCAATCATGTTTGGACACATGTCCACCTAGTCCAAAGGGGAAAAAGGGGAATATATTTGACACGTGGAGGGCTAACATTAAAAGTTGATTTTTAAATCAACGATTGCTGTGCAATTTCATTTTTGGGCGCCATGGGAACTCCAAGAAACTTGGAAATCAAATTTCTTCATCAAAATTCATCGAACCTTATATGATTTTGAGTCCCCTTGGCCTTCTAAGAACAATGGCATTATTTTTATGAGCTAATTTGATGGCTTATGATGTTTTTTGATGAAATTTTTCCCTTGACCCATGAAAAAACATGTGAAAAGTGAAAATGAAAGGTTGCAGAGGTGAAAAATGATGAAGTAAAAGGTGGAAAATGATTGCAAATGCATGTTGGCATGTCTGAATGCCAAAAATGTGACCCTGGGATGGATAAGGATCTAAATTCATGCAATATTTTAAATTATTTATGCATCCCTGGCATTTTACGAGTTGTTTTACAGTTTAATGTCATTTTCATGAAATGGGTAAAGTTTCTTGTAACAAATTTGATCCCTAAGCATATTCTTTGCTTGGGAGACAAGAATCCAAGCTGGCATGAGATATAAAATGTATTTTTGAAGCATTTGTAAAAGAGGGAGACAAGAGAGAAAAAGACTCAGAATTTTCAAGCAAAAAGGCTGGAAGAAATCCATTTCTCTAGAAAAAACCGCCTGAGAGCCATTTTTAACTCCATTTTGTATCATATTTCATCATGTTGAGTTGGTTTCAGCTGTAAAGCCATCAACAGGCTCTATGATATTGTTCTTATAACATTCCCCTACTGATGTATTTGATCAGATTTTGGATTATGTGGTGTTATCTCTTGGCAAATTTTGTATATACTTATGTCTCAGAATGTCTTCAATTTGTGTTTCTTGCTCATGTTGCAATCTTGTGTTTAGGATCTCTTTGATCATATAGGGTCTCATTTCTTGTTGATGGTTTAATGGAATTTGCAATCTTATATTAGAAGAGCTTTCATTTGATAGAAGATAAATAGATTTAAAATCATTTCACTTGTCCTTGAATAATGAGATTGTTTGTAAACCTTTGGGTGCACCTTAGGTCATGATTAAACAGGGATTCCTAGATACTTTGTTGGTATTTTTCTTCAAGATTTTTTGGTAGGTTATCAAAGGTTGTGTGGAAGAGTGCAGATCTGGGCCTCCATTTGTGCACATATCCTAGTTGAATGAGCATTTAAAACCCTTGGAAGCATCCCTGTTGTGTAGGTATTGCAAATTTCCTACAAAGGTTTTCAAAGAAGTTGGTAATTCCTAGCTAGACTTTTCTAAGCATCTCCCACAAAATTTCATTTGAACTAACTCATCCTACCTATACTACCCCTGCATTTGCATTGTGTGTCAACAAAAGAATACAATCCTTCCACAAAAATGCATAAAGCATATCAGGGTTTCATCATGTCTTTAGTAGTCCTAGCCTTGTTTTGAAAGCATTTCCATCATTTAGTAGTGACAACTCCTTTGAGTTTAGATAATGGATATTTGATTATGTTTTCACAAGGCCCCTTCCATACCATATGCAAAACACAAGGATATCTCCATCTCCTTTACCATAGAAGGGCTGCAGTATAGGTTCTCTTGCCTTGGTTGATAGGCACAACCTAAAATAGTGAGGGTTAGATCAAAACCTTTTTGAAGGTGCTATCCACTCCCTCAAATCTTGAATGCAAACAAGTAGATAGGTGTGCTCCCTGGCTACAAATGACATACAAACCATCTATCTATCCTTGAGTGTCTTGTGTAAGTTCATGATGTTGTTTAAGTTATGAAGGAGATTAAATCTAGATACCAACACCTCCCATCTCATCAGATATTGAGTAGTCTCCTACACAATCTCATACAATCATCACACCCACCTCTTTTCCACCTTCAATGTGTGAGGCCCCTTTCACTCCTCTACCTTCATTGGATGACTCATACCTATCTAACATCGCTCTTCTATTTATTGAGCCTCCTCATTGGGACCAATATCTACCTAACCCTTGTCATCTTTTCATAGAGTCCACTTGTGATGATCTATAGGTTCCTCATCCATCTATAAGTATTTTAGAGGAGTTCATCATCTCCATTGTTGGGAGTGACCATTAAGGACTCTTACCACTCCCACTTTTTTGGAGACCTTCATTGATCCACCCTTGCTTGTGGATCCCTTTTTCTATTGTGAAGGATGTTTTGTTCCCTTCACATCACTTGGACATCCTTTCTATAGGTGTTCCTCTTTTTATTTGATAGTTCTATGCATGTGGCATTACCTTCGGTCCTTGGCACTCACTCATTAAACCTATGTCACACTTCCATGCACGCGAGACTCGAGGTTCTCCGTGTTACTTTGCCTTGAGTTTCCTTTGTGGAGAGGTGGACTTACAACACATCATTTATGTCCTTCCTAAGGGTAGGCACACAATTCATTGTAGGTGGCTCTTCTTTAGTCCAGAGGTAGAGGATCTCGTCATCGAAATTCTTCTAGGAGACTTCTTGGAGCTACAAAGTTTAGATCTCGTCCATGGCATCTTTTGCATTCCTCTCATCTCCCTCTTCTTCTCTCTTCTTCTTCTTTCGAGAGATTTCCTCTTTGTACATGGGTACCCTTTTAGGCTCATCTATGGTTGGGACCCATATTTGGCATCTTTCTTAGATTAGAGAGTGTGTTTTCTCTTGTGGTGGATGTTTTCCCCATTGGGTTTTCCTTCACTTCTTGGGATCTTTTTCTTTTACATGGGTACCTCATCAGGATTTGTGTCGGGACCCATTTCTCATTTCTAACTTACCACCTCATCCTAAGTTACGATGAAGGGGGTGTTGGTGTTTTTTTTCCACATCATTAGGTGAGTCATCTCACTTAGGAGAGATCATAGGTCCATGTGTCATTTAGGGGTCATTATGAGATTCTCTTTACACGTCGGTGCATCGGTGTGTCTGTGTGTTAGTGCATCATTACGTCGGTGTGTTAGTGTGTTATTGTGTCATTGCATCATATGTGTCATTGGGAGTTACACTTCTATTCTAGGAATGTAACTCCCCCTCTCTACTCGAGTTGTCATGATTGCAACATTGGGGGTTACTCAGCACCTCCTATATGTACACCCCATTTGATCTATGAGATAGAGGAGATTTTTGTGGCTTATTGAGGTTCTGCCCATTTTTCAAATCTTTGCATGCACATTTGGTTGATGATTTCTCCTCCAAGATCTCTTCACCTTGTCATTCACACGTCCATTGATGTGCACATCATCCCTCATGATCTTGCTTACGGGTTTTAAACCCTCTTTCATATTCTGGTTTAAATGCTACACATGATGTTTGTCAAATCACACCGAATCACCAGTTATACTCATTCTTAATCCTCTTAGAACTTTAATCATCTCTATGTGAACTGAAGAAAATCATAGTTCACATCATGGGAAGGATTTTATTAACATGGGGCCATATGCATTCTTCCATCTATAGGCCTAGTTTTTCTTATTGTCGGCACATGTTTTCTTTCCTATTCTAGACACAAGGAATTTAACCAAGAAGATGGAAAAAGCACTTATAGCTCAAAGCCTAAAGGAAATTTCTTCAAAGGATTTGAATCAAATTTTTGATTTAAGCAGTCCTGATGAAGCTTTTTTCAGGGTTCTATTTGATATAGAATGTGCGGGTGACACCATAGGACCTTTAGCCTATCGGAAAGTTTGGTTAACACTCTTTACGTGATTAATCAAAATCACTCCCATGTTTGCATCCTTCCAGGTTATGTATTTCCATCTCTTTATATGGGAACACAAGAAATATCTTGAAGATTTGAAGAGATACTGGATTGAAAGAAGGCCCCAAATATCTAGGTAGAATGATTTTTAGTGTCCATTCTGAGTGACAAATGATTTTGTCTAAGGAAATTCTCAAGAGTCATATGTATTGTATGAAAAATCCTCCATTGACACTGTGCCTACTATTTCCCATAAGGGGATTAATTGGAGAGGAGAGGAGAGTCTTTGGAGAAAAATCAAGTGAAGGTCATACCTTCTCGGCCAAATTCAACACCATTATCATATTCGGGTAAAGGAATGGTGAGTTAAATGCTCAAATTCTTGTCATCATTTCAGATGAAGAGGAAGATTTATCAATATCAGCTTGTTGCTCTAAAGAGACACTTTTTCTACTTGAGATAGTAGGGAATATTTTCATTCGATCATCCACCCATGTAATATTGTGTGCTTCACAATCGAGCATGTGTTTCGAACCCTCGGCCTATTCCTTCCCTAAGAGACAATCCACCCTTTACAAAGAAGTGGGAAATTGGGACAAGCTCAAGACCTTGTAATCCACCTAGTCCACATCATGGAGCACCTACCTCTTTAGTAGCCCCGGGAATTTCCTCTCAAAGCTGTTCTCAAGAGGTCGATTCTTCGCAAAGGAAAAGGAAAACAACATTTTCTCGGGTGGTTTGGATCTCTTAGAATGGGTCACATCCCAACAAAGGAAAATTGATCTTGAAGAAATCATGAATCATTCATGAATGACTTTGGAATCATTGATGGACTTGGGGATGTCTTGGGAACAGGCGGGGTCAATCATCTTTATTCAAACAGCACAAGGGTCAAGCGAATTTTTGCTGAGGAAGAATAAACTTTTGAGTAAACTTCCTTTGTTAGGAGGAGACTATGAGAGTAGACTGAAAAATGTCTTAATGTTGTCCTTCCTTCATAATTTTCCATTTTGTCATGTATATGTCTTTCTGTTCCAAGTTTGGGGGCCCCTATAAAAACCCATCTTATTTCACATCCAAATTACAAAAAATACAACAATATTAATAGCTCACATGTTTGTTCCATATGTATGTGAAATCTTAATTAAATTCAACATGAACTATCATACTTTCCATTTTATAATTGAAATAAAGGAACAATATGATTCAGAAAGATAATTATTATATTTGGCCCATATTGTAAACAAATAACACATAAAAAAACATAATTCAATTAATTCGGGACATCTTATTCATGATTGATGAGTTACATATATAGATCAATTAACCCCTACAATGGTGGATTCAAACATGATCTTCAATCCCTACATAATCTCAACCTCATCTCCTAATATCTATCTAACATCCCTTAATTATCTCAACACACTCAACTAATCCTAAAAATACCAACGTTATTTGCTTATACAACAAAATCACAACTAATATCTAAAACCTATATTATTAATATGAGATATATTTTCTCATATTTAATAATATTACATTTTATTTATTCACCCATATATATTATCTCTATGATAATATATATTACATTAAAACATTCACCAATGTAAACAATATAATACTAACATTATATTGTTTACTAACTTCCCCTACACTCCCCTAATGTGAACAATGTAGAAAAGAATAGTTACACTTTCTCTACAGCTTGCACACCCCTATTTTGCTCATGATCTTGGTACACATATGGACCTCAGTCCAAGGTAAGAACCCTTTTCATGAACCTCTATTCATCCCCTTCAAGTATCATGATGTTGAATTTGTACTTGTGTTTTCTTCTTTCTATTACAACATTACATCAAGGAGGTTTATAAAAGGAAATCACAATTGAACAAGAATTTCCTTCTATTCTTATTATAAAACACACAACTGAAATAAATTGGTCACCAAATCAGTACCGTGGCCTCATCGATGGTGCCTGACGAGAGGTCACTGATCAACCTCCTTCCTCTGTTGCCTCCAGCCTCCATCTGAAAGTTATCTAAAGAAGGAAGTCTTCAGAATCATAACCACTGAAATCACCCTCTGGTTCTTCCTTATCATCATCTTCTTCTTCATCGGAAATCATGGCATTTTCAATTTTTCCATCAAGTAAATCTCTTGCTCTTTTCATGTAGTTTATGGAAAGGTGTCCAGATTGTTGGCAATAGTAGCAAGTGATATGTTTCTTTGTATCTCTAGAATTGGATCCTTTCTTGAATCTTCCTTTATCATATGACCTATTTTTACCAAATATTGTTGTTTCTTCTGAAACAATATTCTTATTTGTTCTATTTTCTTCCTCCATGAGAGATGAAATCAAATCTTCTAAACTAGGATTTACTTTACTCAAAGTAAATACAATGTTAGAATAACTGGGTGGCATACTATTTAACAATACTACTTTTGCATCATCATCTCCCACATCAATTTTTATTCCAGCTAGTTGATTTGAAATAGAACGAAATTTACTTATGTGATCAGCCATACTCTCACCTTCTTCCATCTTGAGCCCGAATAGTTTTTACTTGAGTGTCACCACTGCGCTCCCTATTTGAGATCCAAATATCTTGTTCAAAGTATTCCATATGATATTTGAACTTGTTGATAAATCAATATGATGCAAGTAAGCATCAAAAAATCCAAGACCAATAATTGTTATTGCTTTCCTATCCTTGCTTTCCCATTTGGTGGCTTCATCAACATCAGTTGGTTTTGAAATATTACCTTCAACAATTTCCCACAAGTCTTTATTGATCAAAAGTAATTGAGTTTGCACTTTCCATGTGTGAAATTCTTTGCCATTGAATTTTTGTAATGGGATTTCCATTATGGATGTCGAACTTAGTCGAAAATGCACCCTTACAATAAAGTAAAATTTTATTTTCAATGGCAGCAAAAAATCATATGATCAATGCAAAGATCTTGAAAAAACATACATTTTCAAAAAAACATCACCTCAATCTGAGTTATGAGGTGAAAGATATGACACTTCCAAGTTCTAAGTCTGACATCTTTCTGGACCCTTTCCAAAAATGGCAAATGGTTTTTTAGAGTTACCAAACAGCGATAAAAATGTCAAAATGGCAATGCAATACACAGGTCGATCGATAGAATGCATAGGTAGAAGGATGATGAAATACGCATGAACAACTATGCAATGTGCACGCAGAACGATTCAATTCATAGGTAGAATGCTCCAATATACAAGATGATAAAATTTTATTCAAAGACTCACATCCTGGAATCTATGCTTGACACCAAATATTATATTTGGCCCATATTGTAAACAAATAAACCATATAAAAAACATAGAATTCAATTAATTTGGGACATCTTATTCATGATTGATGAGTGACATATATAGATCAATTAACCCCTATAATGGTGGAGTCAAACATAATCTTCAATCCCTACATAATCTCAACCTCATCTCCTAATATCTCTCTAACATCCCTTAGTTATCTCAACACACTCAACTAATCCTAAAATACCAACGTGAGTTTTTTATAAAACAAACTCACAACTAATATATAAAACCTATATTATTAATATGAGATATATTTTCTCGTATTTAATAATATTACATTTTATTTATTCACCCATATATATTATCTCCATGATAATATATATTACATTAAAACATTCACCAATATAAACAATATAATATTCATAACAATTACATGTAATGTATCAGATATATCCACTTAAAATATCGGTTTAAAATAATGTGGAAAGAGAATACAAGTTGAGGAACATTGTACTTAAGCTTGTTTATCATCATTCATGCTTTCATTATTTTATTCTTCATCTTTCTCTTCTACTTCTTGTTCTTCTAGCAGCCTTGCCACATAAGCATCATATCTCTAGAACAATTCATTTATTTCATCCTCGTCGGGTCCAATGTGGTGTTGGAAAATCAATGTTTTCCTTGATATTGAATCCAAACATTGGGCCATTTTCGCTTATACTCCAAAGTGGCACTGGATTTCAATTCCTCAATCCTATTCTTAATCTTCCTCATAGTTTCATTAACTTAATAGGAGAAGTCACTTGTTTGGATATTATTTTCAAAGGAGTCAAGTAAGAAATCAATTTTTAAGTCCTGTAACTCTTCTTGAATTTTTATATCACCATATCTTCTAATCTCTTATCAATAACATCAAGCGTATCATCGACCCAGTACCTTTTGACTTAAAGTTTTTTCTTGATTTCATTCAAGGTATCTAATTTGATTTTTTTAATTCTTCAAGAGCATATTGGCTCCCTTTGTATTCTATTGGCACGATGCTTTATTTCTCAACTAGCTCAACATTAAGTTGGGTTATGCGGTCAAGTTTGGGGAAGAGTTCCTTCCAAGTAAAATATTTCATTGTCACATTCTTCAACTATTCCATCAATTTTCATTAATCAACTTTTGAGGTCCTCATATTTTGACATTTCCTCTTTGATAGTTTCTCTTCCCTTCTCGGTCAAATTTTCAATCCAAGTGTCCATTGCTTGGATGTTCTTAACAATACTATCTATTTTATCCATTCCCTCAGGGGGTATTTATAAAATTACAAGCTTAATTTGTATTGATTTTCCCAATCAATTGTTGTAAACTATAACTCAAGGTTCTAACTTGTTCTTTCAGTTTCCTTTTTTCATTCTATCCTCATCAACCTTTTGCAATAAATCACTTACTACCTTAGACAATCCCTATTTTAATTGATCTCTTGATGGATTCCCTAAGGGAATAATATGGATATTATAGTCATCAGCTATGATGTTTTCCTTTGTCCTCCATTCAAAAGGGGTTGCTATTTCTAAGGTCCTTGCCCTAGATGAATCAATATGAGTCTTTGTGATATTCCTGGGCCTTTTTGGGGCTCTCACTATCTTTGTAAAAGAAAGAGCAATAAGATCAACCACTTGCACATGAATGGTTTCTTCTTCATTTAAATCAATTCGTTGATCTATTTCTTCTTCAAATTGTTCCAACTTTTGTCTCCTATGATCCTTGCTTTGGAGTTTCTCGGGGACAAATACTATTTGGTTAGACATTTCTTGATCCTTTTGTACTAATGATTCACCTTTTCTTGGACATTTACCTCAAGGGTCCCCATGCCAATTTCTCTCTGTACTATAATTCCTTAGATGCTTCTTTTCTTGATCATCTTTGATCTACATCAAAATTCAAAGGGAATTCTTTCACTATTTTTTTTGAAACCATGGTGGAATAAATTTATTCCCCCATGCCCTTTTGTATCAAAGTTTGGAATGTGGGTTCTTCCTCTCTAGAGAGATTGGCCTAAGTTTCCATACTACTATCTTTATGCCCTAATGATTCCTTTGGCATCATCATGGAAGGTTATTCTACGGAAACAAATTCACATTTCCCACTAAAAGCTTTGATTTTCCACTAATAATGATTTCTTCATCGTACTCATATCTTGTTCCATTTTCGGTATTTCCTCAAAATAAAATTTTCCTTCTTGAGAAAAGTCATTAGTTTTGGTGACCTCAGCAGAAAGTGGACACAACTTTATCTACTATCATTCGATATTAATATCCTTCTAAACTAATAACTCTGGTTTATTTTTTCTCTAGCCATTTGTTTAGGGAGGACAAATTCATTTCCTAACTTCCTACTTCAGTTGTTAGTGTATGATTTTTCACCTTTGATTCTTTACTTACTTCAATATTATCCACTTAGTGTTAATAAAGGTTCATCAATAGACAAACTATGTGCAAGTAACATGGATAATCCCTCACCAAGCATCTACATCAATTACCTTAGTTTGTACATTTACAAATTCATGCATTATTTTAACTAGAGGTGTATTGATATTCCTAACAAGTAGAGCTTCAATAATTTTCATACTTGGAGTAACACACTGAATATCCACCAAATCAACTGTAGTATTCTCCTAGGGAATTGGGTTTTGAGTGCATTCCACTTCTTTTTCCACAAAAAATGAATGAGGGATAATAGGATTTGATTTCCCCATACTTGGCAATGATGCACCCTACTGCTTCTGGGAGATATTAGTTTTCTCCACTTTTGGGGATCAATTACCCCATCCGTGTGTTTGAAATTTTTTGGTGTGTGGGAACCTACCCTTACCAAGACTGGGTGGTGGAAAATTTTGGGCTTCTTATGTGTTCATTCAAATTTCTTCAATTCTAATGCTACTCTCTTTTCATCTTTGTACAACCCAAGTTGAATATGACCACTTGTAATGCCTCCACTCATTTATTTCTTAGTACTATGTGGCTTAGCTGAGACACTTGGATGAGCCACTTATGATGCTAGACCTTTCCCTTTCGCTTGAAGAGGAACTGTGAAAGTAATGTGAGCATTCTCCATAGATTTCAAAAGCATCTCTTCAGTCTTTTACATGAGCACTGACACAAGAGTACCAGTTCCACTTTGGTAGTGATGTCCATTCATTAATGAAATTAGGAGTAGGTATTTTAATTAGAAGATGGTATTTTCCACCCGGTGGGTCCATTTTTGCATCCTCCCCTAGGGGTGGAATATCTACACTCAAAATTCCCAAATTCCTAAAATTGTTTAAGACTTTTGTATTTTGGATTGATAAATCAATATTCTTCGAGTTAACAGTTTATAGTCCTCCACATAACATCAATTATCCTTAAGTAAGGACCATCAGGTTCATCCACATCCTGATCTAGAGGATAAATAGGCTGATCCTCCACTTTCTGATCGATATATAACCTTCTTACTGTGTGAGGATCATCAACAATCCCTTTTGGGATAATTGTAATTTTATAGTCAATTATTTGTGACAAGGTCATTCATGAAAAATATCTTAACCTGACCTCTTCCTCATCTCTACAATTCATCTAGTAATCTTCAAAATGGGGCTTATGATCAAAATTATTTACAATATTATTGAATACCCATCGATTTCATAGTTTGGCTTTGTCTCAAACTCATCCATGTTAAACTTATTCATTTCTTTGCTAGCCTTTATGATTGAAGGACATGAATACCCAATCCTAATGGGGAACTTAAAGTTTGTCTTATGTCTTCTAGAAATCAATTTATGTAATGGAGCAATTGTCTTAGTTCACATAAAACAAGTTTGTCATCTCATACTTGGGCAATTTGTAAGGCTTTCTATCAAAACCACGACTCTTAAATATGTGATTATATTTAATGAAGTAGCAACCATATTCCATAATTACATGTCTTTCTTGCTGGGAAATTCTATATTGTCCCCATTCTAGTTCAAAAAGGTAGATAATTGGTGTGAAAAAGGCATCATTGACTAACCTTACATTTCCACTCTAGTTAGCTAGTTGCAGCTGAGGAAAAATCTCATGCATTTGACACTACATGAAATTAGCACATGGTGACATTACAGGAAATGTTTTTGGCCAACAACATTATAGATGAGGTATGTCATTATATAGAATTTGAGGTCAGTGCAAATTCTCCCATCTCAATCTTTTCTACTAGAGTTACCATGTGTTTATGAAGCACCTCCACAATAAAATTGGCCCAACAAATACTTCCTTTTCTCTCTAGGATAATCCACAAATATGTAGTCATCCACTCCTTGAACTCATTTGTAGTTCCAAACTTTCCATTGACTTAAAATTACAATAAGATCTTTCGTATCCTTAATGAACTATGCCCTAACCAATTTTTTAGGTATCCTAGGAGTTTTCTTTTTTGTGAGGAGCCACTTTGAACTTATAAGTTTGGTATAATCCATCTTCTTTTCTTCATAATATTTCAGAGCCAATTTAATGCCAATAGTAATTGGGTTTGTGATAATAGGTAATTTAACATTATTTTGATGGATGTTGGTGTTAAAGTCAATATTTCACCTCCACTCCCATCCAACATCTCCCTCTTGTAAGGATCATAATTCATGGCACAATGACATACTAACTTTGGGCAATGAACAAAGGGTGGAATAGAACTGCTACAACATGTGGATTTCCTGGATTGCTTTCAAAGATTCACTTTTATGGGGATCATTCAACCTTTGGAGGAAGTCATCTAAATCAGCACCCATTAAATTTGTATATGTAATCTTGTCTAAATTGCTAGTAATTCCCAATACGAGTGAGAAAGAAGAGGGAAAGGTCTTAATATTCAAAAAACCCTAGCTTTATCACAAATAACTTTTCCGACAGGAAGAAAACACAAGCGTTTCAAACTCTTACCAATTTTATATGAGTACCAGAGCAGTTTTAAATTCAAATAATAAATTTCGCAATCCTCTAGTTTTCCAATCAAGCTCCACAGTTGAAAATGTAATATTTTGCAAAGTAAAAGTTACTGATGAAGCAACACATTCTAGAAACCGAGAAAATATGAAAAATGCCTTAATTTTCAAATAAAAGCATTGATGGTGGTAGAAATAAATGCTTTGCATCATAACCGCTCATTACATCCTTCCCAATTTAAAAAAGAACCATCCACGTGGAGAAACCACAACTACTGTGGGCTTTGGGAGCATTTTTGCAATTTTGCAATGCTTTTAAAACTTTATGCATTCTAACTATTTTGACCCGCATCTCCACCTTTGAATTTTGAGTAGGCTTAATATATAGTCTTATCTAGGGCTGCAGGATTTTTATTCCATCTTATTCCTTTTTAGTTCAAAACCCAAAACACCAAACTACTTCACGGACCCTCTTTCCGCTTTCTTCTCAAGAAATAGACACGTATCTCTTTGCAGTTCTTGGGAGACTTTTTAATTTTGATTCATTTTCCATAGAGGAAAAAAATGCAAGTATGCACCTCTCCCCGCATTCACTTTGATCACAACACGTGTATACCTTCGGGGCTAGTTGAATTTTTTTTTAATTTGGACCACCCTATAGTTATATTGACAAATATTCTTCGGGTCACTGGACCAAAATTTGCACTTCTACTAATTCGATTAAAATACAAGTTTACAATTTGGGCCCACTACACCGCATGCAATCATGAGCTGCCACGTATTAATGATTGACAGTAAGATTTGAAAACAAAGACACAACCACAAAAACACAAGGAAAAATTTGAGTTTTAGACATGGAGAAAATTTTCTTCCTGGAGGATTTCATCAAGGTAACATGAAACTCGACATGATCCTTGACCAAAAAAGAGTAAAAATACCAACAACAAGAAGGAATAAAAAGGCTACCAATCATCACGAAAGGAAAAGCAGAGAACATGACCAACGACGTAGGTAAATTTTTTGAAAAGGGGTAAGATCAAAATGAGCACCAACACCTAGCTCCAACTCGAGGATGGGAACTCCTTATGCGATTGTCTGTTGGTGCTCATTTTGATCTCACACCATTTGCCCTAATTTTTCCCCAAATATTTTCAATTTGTGGGCTTTGTCACTCTTTCTTGTCCTCCCGATCATCGATGCTAAAAATGTTCAAATTTCTTTTGTATGCCTTTAAAAATCCATTCCCATGGTCACAAAATGCTTGGAACCATGATTTACCTAGTTTTGTTTCAAATTTTCCCATCCTTAGTGAAAAAATTGAATTTTTGGGCATGACTGGAAAATTTATGCATTTTTTTATGGTCGAGGCATCTTTTACCCGTCAAATTCTACCTCAGCATTCGATAGCTATGTGGCCTTCTTGAATTGGGTATGGGAAGGCGGGTCAAAGGAATTTGAATTTTTTAACTTCAAATGGTGTAAAAGTTAGAAATTAAACTACTACTCCGTTTCCGACCAATCGAGAAGAGGACATGCGCAGTTTAAAATTCAACACAGGAGGGTGGACCATCGAGGTATTTTGAATTTTTTTAACTTCAAAAGGTGAAAAGTCAAATTTAACCGTAGCTCTACATCAAATCAGGAAGACACATAGTCCAATCAGAAGAGGACACATAAAGACATTGAAAATTCAAAGTTATGGGGAGGCAAGTCATTGAAGAACTTTAAATTTTTTTCACCCTTTTGGAAAAATGGTGAAAAAAGATAGAAATTGAACTACAGCTCATGGCCAATCGAGAAGAGGACACGTGGTCCAATCAGAGGAAGAAACATGGTCCAATCAGGGGAGGACATGTGGTACATTGAAAATTCAACAAAGAGAGGCGGGCGCCAAGGAAAATGTTGAAAATTTTCCCTTTTCGTAATAAGAGGAAAAAATGGTAGAATTGAGCCACGACTCCATCGACGGCTAGGATTAAGCCATGTAGGGCCCAAATTAAAATCAGAGGAGCAGGTCAAAATGTCAAATTACACATTTTCCTCAAATGTCATAAAATGCAAAAAGCACCCCCAAGTCCATTTTGAATCAAATTTCTCCACGTGGATGGCTCAAATTCAAAGTTGAAAGGTAGAATCAAAGGTATATGTGCATTGCATTTGATTTTTCATCCATTAGAACTCTAGGATATTTGGAGATGTAGTTGATGCAATTTTTTGGTAAATTCATGTCGTTCTGGTCTGCAAAGTTCAATTGAATCAATTTGGGAACTCAATTTGTAAGTCGAGGTACTTTTGAGGTAGATTTTTCTCAAGCTCGTGCAAAAAATGTGAAATACCAAATCTAGAAGTTGGAGGGTAAAATTTCAAAAGGGAAAAGTGTGTCGCATGTGTCAAGGATGAAAAATGTGCCCCTATTGAGAAATGATGCAAATATTTGAAATGATTTATCTTTTTGCACACCTAACAACTTTTGGGCATGCATCTGCTGAAATTACCTTTCTCAAAATCATGATCGAATATGTAACAAAAAAAAGTGATTGAATATTATTTTCTTGGGGGAAAAATTTGATGCAATTTGAGTATTATAAAAGAGCATGACTTAGACATGTAAAAAGTCGGGGGTTAAATTTCACGAGAAAGATTTGAGAAAATCCTATCTTCGAGAAATCATTTGAGACTGGTTAATTTCTTCGTGTTGGATTTAAATCATGTTGAGTTGGTTATAATTGTATAGCCATCAACAAGTTCTAAGATTTTTTAGATAACTCTCCCTGTTGATGAATTTTGAATTAATTGGTGTTAAATCTACGGCAAATTTGTGTCTACTTGATGCTGATATGTTTGCAAATAGTTTTTCTTATTCCTATTGCAATATTATATTAAAATATTTGTGAATCACACATATCTCATCCCTATGATAGTTTAGTGGAATTTGCAATTTCATTTATTAGAATAACCTTCATCTGATAGTGAAATAAACAAATTTAAAATCACTTCACCTTCATTTGTTGACAGAGATTGTTTGTAAGTCTTTGGGTGTACCTTAGGCATGGTAAAACAGAGATTGATAATGTTTAATTGAGTCTTCTAACTTGAGCCTTCATGCTAGATTCTCAAAGATTGTGTGAAAATGTGTAAATCTGGGCCTCCATTGATGCACACCTTCTGGTTGAAGGAATAATTTAACTGTTCTAAATCTTTCTATTTTTAGTTTTCCATTGTTGTGAAGTTTCTCAAAGATTTGGAAAGGTCCAATTTATCTTGTTACTCTCCCACCAAAAAATCATTCAAAAACAACTAATCCCACCTTTAACTACCCCTTTTTTGCCTTGTATATCAACCAAATGCAAAATTCTACTATTAGAATATGCAGGAACAAATCAGGTCTCTAATGTCTTTAGTAACCTTAGCCTTGTGTTGAAAATATCTCCATCTTCTGGAAGTGACAACTCGTGAGAGTCATATTTGGTGTGTTGATCATATTTTCCCAAGGTTTTCTTTATGAAATTTGTGCAAAAGAAAGGTATCTACATCTCCTTTAATTACAAAGGTTACAAAATAATTTCTCTTACCTTAGTTAAAAGGCAAAACCTAAAGTAGTGAGGATAAGATCAAATCCTTTTAAAGGTGCTACCCACTTCTCCAATGCCTCGAGTGCTAAAGATCTAGATAAATTTCATCCCGGATATAAATGACATACATAATCATTTATCGCCTCTCGAATGTCCTGTCAAATCCATGATGTTGCTTGACCTCCGAAGAAGATTAAATTTTGGTACCAACATGTCCTAAGAAAAATAACAATAAGACCAAGCGCTAGAAATCCATAGAGCCATGGAGTCAAGAACAAGTGTAGTAAACAAAGAAATGACAACCACCCAACTAGGAAAAAACCAAGAAACCAACACCCACCGATCACCAATGACCAAACGTGTAAAACAAAAACAAAAGAAAACTGAAAAGGAAAATTATAAAAGGAACAATGATGCGTACCTTGGCTTGAGAAATCAATCCAAGAAGTGTTTCAAATGCTCGCATTAATAGGAAATTCAAGCAATTCCCCATCTAGATATTTTAGGAAGAATGTATGCTCACCAATCTTGATGTCAATGGATTAAGGGCTCATCCATAGTGCATCAAACTTTTCATGTTTTCCCTTATCCTCACATCTATTATCCCATAATAATACAAGATCTCCAACACCAGAAGGATCTTAGGGTTACCTTTTTATCAAACAATCTCTTCATCTTCTCCTTGAGTTTCACATTCCTCCGGTGGGATCCCTCCTCTCTTCAAATAATTCAAAATATTGATTCAAATGTGCATCATAGGGGTTAACTTCTTGATCTTCAAATTGTCGAATAAATTTGTAGGAAGATAATTGCATATGTAGGGGAAGGATGGCTTGAGCTCCATATACCATCTCAAATGGGATTTTTCTAGTGGCTCTCTTAGCAGTAATCCTATCCACCCATACAAAAAAATTAATTGCTCACCCCAATTTCTTTTATTCATCTCAAAAGCTCTTCCGATTATTTTCAACAAATTTTGTTGCTTGACCCATCCTGTCCATTACCTTGGGGATTATAATTGGATGCATACGTGAGATTTATCCCATATTCTTGACATATGGCCACCAAAGGTTTAGCTCAAGCTCATGGCATTATCAACAACTATTTTGGCAGGCACTCCAAACCTGCAAATGATATGATTTAGAATGAAATCCATGACAATTTGGTGGGTTTCCTTTTTGGTAGGGATTTCCTCTACCCACTTGGTGAAGTAGTCTGTAGCCACCAAAATCCATCTATGGCCAACACTTGAAGGAACTAAAATTTCACCAATGAAATCCATACCCCATTGCTTGAAAGGGGCTTCAATTGATACTAGCTGTAAAGGGAGAGCACCAAAAGCTTTCATTTTCCTGAAAATATTTGGCAGCTATCACACTTCCTTACTAATAAGGTTGTGTCTTTGAAAAGTGTAGGCCACCAATAACCAGCCCTTAAAATCTTGTGGGCAGTCACCCTTCCAGTAAAATGTCCTCCACAAACTCCTCCATGGAAATTAGCAATCAATTTTGGAGCTTCATCCTTAGTGATGCATCTTAAGAGAACTCCCTCAGGGTTCTTCCAAGCCAACCCAAAATCAATGATGACATATTTTTGGGAAGCCAATCTAAGTGCTCTCTTTTTATTTTTACTTAAATATTCGGGGCATTGCAAATGTTTGAGATAAAATATAATATCCTTATATCATTCAAAATTTATCAATTTCTCAAGAATATTCACATTTTCTTCTTCAACCTCATTTATCTCAACTATTTGCAAATTGCTTTCTATCATTAGCTTTGCTAGACCTAGACCTCTAACCAATTTTGTAGTTTTGATGTCCATGTCATACTCCTGCAACTTATTTACCCATCGACATCTCTTACTTGATATTTCCATCTCTAATAGGATATCCTTAACCATGGTATGAGGGACATAAGCTGTGACCTTAGAACTTAAAATATATGGCCTAAAGATATTTATGGCTCTCACCAAAGAGAAGGCATGTTTCTCCATGATAGTATAATTTAGTTCTGCCCCTTGTAATGCTTTACTAAAGAAAGCAATTGGCCTTTCACTTCCTTCATCATCCTTTTGTAACAACATAGATGCAATGGTATTCTTAGAAGCAAAGGAAAACATTTGGAAATCCTTTTTATAATCAGGAGCTACTAAAATAGGGAATTCTTCAATGCTTCCTTAATCCAGTAAAGGCTTGAATGGTTGCTTCTTCCATTTGATACTCTGATCCTTCTTCAACATACTAGTGATTGGGATAGTCAATTCAGCAAAGTTGGAAATAAATCTCCTGATGAAATTTATCTATCTGAAAAAGGATTGAATTCCCTTTTGGTTCTTGGAATAGGAACTTTTCCAATAGCTTCCACTCTCTCAGGATCAATCATGACCCCTTATTTTGATACAATATGTCCAAGAAACTTTTCCTTTTGAACCCCAAAATGACATTTCTTAGGGTTCAGTGAAATACCATATTCCCTGCATCTTAACAACATATTTTCTAAATGTTGCAGGTGATCATTTATTTTCCTAGAAAAATGGTCACATCATCCTGATACATAACAATGAATTCATTTATATATCCCGAGAATGCTACATGCATTTCTCTTTGAAAAGTGGATCCCAACATTCATCGGGCAAACGACATTCTCACGTACACAAAGGTACCCCATGGAGTAGTGAAAGCAATTTTAATTCTCTCCGATTGCTTCACAACTACTTAGTTATACCTAGAAAAACCATCCAAAGTAGATAACAACTCAAACTAGTAACCAATTGCAACACGTTATCCATATTTGGAAAGGTATAGTTGTCTTTGATTGATGCTTAATTTAAATTTCTAAATCAACACACAATCTTATGTCCTCATTTTCTTTTTCGAAGTGTATCGAGTTTACAACCCATGAAGAGTACTTTGTAGGTTGTATGATTCCTCCATCCCTTAAATTTTTCAATTCCTCTTGAATTTTTATGGAAAGGAGTGGATTAATTGGTCTTTTTTTTCCTAAAAGGCTTAAGCATTAGCTTGGGGTATCTCGTGTTGAAAAAGGTTTTCCCTATATGATTTCAATTTTGAATATGACCATGCCAAGCAATCTTGATACTTTTTTAGCAATTGGACATATGCCTATTTTTATTCTCTATTCAAATTTGCTGCCTAGCCATAGTCTTCTAGGCTTATCCTTTATACCTAGGTTATGTTCTTCAACATCTCTTGAGGTTGACATGTGCCTATTTACAATGCAATCAGCATTATCAAAATTTGATTCTAGTGCAACCAAACCTCTAGGAATAGTATTGGTCTTCAATTGAATAATGTTCTTACTAAATAAGGTTTATTTTCCTTCATTTTCACAAACCATTGGTTCCCAGTCCATATTTTGATTGGTAAATTCTCCTTTTTTTTTGTAAAAACCTTTGAACCTGGGCATCATCTTTAAAACTTGCCAATGCTTGACATTATCATGGCCAATATTTCAATATCATATTCACAATAAGGAGACACTATACAATTTTCAAACCTAGATCCTAATACTGCCAATTTTTCTACTATAGTATTGTATTTCCTATCATGGTGTGTTATATTGAAAGAATCAAACATTTCAATAAAGTCCCAAACTGCATGCTTATATTACTTCATTATTTGATTTTTTGTTACATACAACTTTCTAACTTGTTTGAATATCAATTTGAATCCCCTTTAACAATAATATCTCTGACACCATACTTCCAAGCAATCCTTAAACCCAAAAGTAGTGCTTCATACTCAACAATATTATTTGTGCATTCAAAATTGAGTTTAAAATAAAAGTTAAACTCCTCTTGGCTTGGAGATATCAGGACAACACCAACACCATTACCAGATCTAGAACAAGCCCCATCAAACATCAAAATCCAAGGATAACCAACCTACTCAAGGTATTTTCACTTATCAATCTTATGTTCCTTAAAATCAACATAACCCAAAAAGTTATCGACATAGACGTCGTGTGTACAATACTTCATAAGAAGCATTGTTAGGGTCCTCAATCAGATGTAACATTTTATTTTCACCATACAACTTCATAAGGTTTCCCTCAATTAGTATAGTTGCATATGACATGTCCATTTATACGCTTCCACCCACACTATCTACCCAATTTCTCGACAATAACATCCCCACTTGGCAGAGACATACCCACAATAACTACATTCATGGTTAAGAATTTTCCTAGATAAGCTGTTATTTGTGCTACTAATCCTTTAACATATCCAATTACTAGCACTTCTCTTGAATCCATAGCAAAGTACACTTCCCAAAAGTTATTGTTACCTTGATATTTAACTCATTCATTACCTCAAGAGGCATTACATTGCATGAGGCTCCTAAATCAAACATGCAGTTATGTACTAGCCTATCTTTAATAATTAAAGTGGTATAGAATGGATCCACATCAAGTTGAGATTTGACTAGAGAAGTACCAAAATACACCTTAGGTGATTCTCCCAGTTCCTCTAATGCTTGTGGTACTTCTAATTCTGCAATAATAGGAGGAATATCTACATTATTCACACTTTTTCCTTGGGTAATTTTCTCCTCCTTAAATCCTAAATATTCAAATGCCCTTTTCCTATGCTCATGGATCATAAGTAACTCAACAATGGGAATAATAACTTTGATCTAGCTTATAATCTAGGCTATATAATAAGGAACGTAATTGGGCATAATTGTATTAGGGGAGATTCACAACTTCTTCTAGTGGTAAGGGATTTTTTATAGTCTAGGCATGGGCGGGAGTTTAAGTTTTATTTGAGGTAATTAGGCCTTTTCTAGATGTATATTTTTAGGGGTTTCTTTTGGGATGTTAGTAAGAATTGGAATTTTGGCTTGGCTTGTGGCCCTACCCTTTGATAACTTTACTTCTAGTATTATATTCCTTCTCCTGAGCAACTACTCCATTCATCAAAAGTTGCATGTCTTCCTCAGAAAGAATTCCCCCATCATATTTCTTTATCATGAAAGCCCTCAAGTATTAGAAATCATGATTAGGAAAATCAAATGCTTATACCATATTAATTTCAAAATTATTAATGGGATGAATAGGTAATACCAGGTGAACACAATCCCATAAATTTGCAAGCAGCTTCTAGCACTTATCAATTTAGTTGAGGATGCCTCTTATTGTGAGTTCTTAGGGCACTCTGTCATGCACACATCACCATATGCCTCATCATCATTTGATTCCTCAACTTCCTTATCTACATCACATGGGGAATGTGGTAAGAAACACCTATCACACCACTCAATAACATGGGCCTCTTCCACAAGTAGCAATCCTAGCAGTCAAAGGATGAGGAACCAATCTATTATCCCTGGGTTGAGGTTGTTTATTTCCTAATCTCATGGGCCCTTTTCCTATATCATATGATTTGTGATCACCTCTGGGATGATTTCTAAATCTCTCCTGACCTTGTGGCTTGTGCTGACCCTGGGAGCTCTATCTTATCCCCTTCTCTGCTCTAGCCAGTTTATAGGATATCTCTTTAACTTCTCCGGCCAAAGTCTTCACAAACTCTTCCAAATCCAAAGCTTTGTTTGACTGAGGATTTTTAGGATTTATCAATTTGAAACCCTCCTTCTTAGGAGAATTTCCCACTGCCTTGATATTATTTTCTATTTTTAAGGCCATGGTGAAATCTTGCCTCAATGTTCTCGGTTTTTATCTCTCAAGTAATAAGTAGCCTTTTTATCTAAAACATCAGAATATTTGATCAAACATGACTCATCACTTGGCCTTAGGATTATAGGGCAACCTATTCAAGGTTTTATTAAACCTAGTATTGAAATCCTAGACAGATTCATTTGGATACTTATTTATATTTTCAAACTCAGATAAGAGGAACCTGGGGTCCTTCTTATCCCCATATTGTAATATGAAGGCATTTTTCATCTCGTTCCATGAATCTATTGAATTATCGGTAAAAATTGTACTAGTAACGTGCATCCTCCTCAAGAGTACGAATAAACAACTTTATATACACGTCTTCAAACTCAATTTAAAAATATTCCATCATATTGACGAAGAGTCTTAAATGTTGGTCACCAGTGATGGTGTTATTCCCTTGAAATTTTGGCAACCTATTTCTGACATCTTGTGGCACCATATTAGGATATCCAACCATACCTTTGAAATTTATTGGCCCAAAATTATTGACAACAAAAGGATGTCTAGGTGGAGGATGATCCATATTGCCTTAAGGAGGTGAATTTACAGGAGAATCAAAATGATAAGGAACGAGGGGTCTTTGGAGCATAGGAATATAGTTTTCAAAATAAATATCCTCTATTGATTCGGTTTTGTGAAAACCCTATCAACCTTGGAGGATACATGGAAATATTTGAGAGGCACACTTTTTAGACACAAATGAAATTATGGCCCCTCTCCAGTTGGAGAATTCAAATTCACCATAAACTACTTGGTTGAGAATCACTTGAAGACATATGGTAATCTTCAACCACAAAGTTGATCACCTTCAAAACTGGTATCTTCTTTCTTGATTCTTGATCTCCTAATACTTTCCGGACTTGTCTTCCTTCCGAATTTACTTTTCCTAGTTTTAGAAATAACTTTTTAGTAGGATCCCTAGTGAAGAAATACTTCTTCCTCCAACTTTGCAAATATTAATGAAAATTTTCACTTAACACAAAGTTAAGACACTAGTAATCATCAAAATTTCAAATCAACTCGAGTCCCCACTAAGGATTCTCACCTTAGTTGTGAAAATGCACTATAAGTAACTTGCCAAATGTCTATCAATGCTTAATTTCTACAAAACTTAATAGATCTAACCTTCCTTTACCCATATTTATCACTATTGATACAAATTTAGTGCAATAACCACTAGAAACTAGAAATACTGCACAATGAACTTGTGATCTCACACAAATCTTACAAATCTTAAAAAAGGATGACATTTAAACAACTTATTTGCACTCACATCATGTAAGAAACATTACCAAGGTTGGTATGTGTATGTATTTGTATAAATAATCCTTGGAAGTGGTGCCAGATCAGTGTTGGTACCCAAATTGATTCTTCCTTTGTGACTGAGTAGCACCGTAATTTGAGCAGGATGCTTTGGAGCTAGATAAATCAAAGTATGAGTCATTTTGTAGCTGGGGAAGGATTTAAATTACACTTAATTCACTCAATCCTAGAAAATTTGGATAACACCATGCAAAAGGTTTGACCTACCCTGACTACTTTAGGTTGTGCCTTCAACCAGGGGTGAGAGAACCCATTTTGTAACATGTATTAGTGGATAACATCTACAAAATTTGAGAAGGTATGGTCAATGCAACATAATCTAACTCTCATGAGTTTTCACTTTAGAGAACGAAGAAACCTTCTAAACAAATTCTAGGTTACTAAAAGGAAATGGTGAAAACTAATTTCTCCTATTCATTTAGGTAAGGGATGGGTAAATCAATGCATTCCCTCATCATTTATGAATAGACAAGTGCAAACAGGGTAGTTCTATAGGATTCATCTTTTGATTAATTTTTGGTGGGAAGTTAAATAGGATAAAGTTGATTATACAAAATATTTAAGAAATTTCAACATGAGTTGGGAAATTCACAAATGCACAATGATAAAATTCTCCAAGTAGTTAAAATTATCTTTCAACGAGAAGGTGTGTACCAATGGAAGCTCGTAAATACATGATTTCACACATTCTTCAAGGATTCAACACAAAATATCATATTTAAGACCTAATTAAACATTATAAATTCTTGATTTACCATGCCTAAGATGCACTCTTAGACTTACAAACAATCAGACTAGCTTGATGAAAGTAGAGTGAATTTAAATTGTTTATTTGCATCAAGAAATGAGAGCTCTCCTCACAATGAAATTACAAATGCCATAATACTATCACAAGGAATAAATCTTGTGTGATTCAGAGAAATTTTTAACACAAGATTGCAACAAGAATAGGAAAACCACTTGAAAACATCTCAAAATGAAAGTGAAAACAACCGTGCCTATGATTAACATAAATTACTCTAAATTACTCGAAGTTCTTTAAATTGATCAACTGGGGAAAGTGTCATGTACAGTCTCAGAGCTTGTCAATGGCTGGACAATTACAACCACCTTGACATGATCAAATTTAAAGATACATAGGAAATAAAAGGCATCTCAAATGGATTCTTTTGGGAAATGTCTCTTCTCAAAATTTCTCTCCTTTTTTTCTTCTTTAAATAATTCTCAGAAAATTTAACCCCCCTTTTTTCTTACAATTTATCTCTCATTTTATATCTCTCAACTCACTTACAAATCTTCAATTTTTTCCCCTAAAAACATGAATATTCCAAGGAATATTTTTCCATTACAAAATCTTGTTCTAGAAAAGGTTTACCGTTGAGACTACCATGTGTATAAGATATAAGTATTTTCGATGAGTTCTATTTTCTCCCAACTGGGACATCCGGTTTTCACCCTTTGTTGATTACTTGAAACATTTCCTTCGATTTTGATTAAACAATCATTTTAAATGATCACTGAATATATCCACATGTTTTTGACAAGACGTACACCTACATTTATCTCTTCAAAATCCTTCTTGGTTTCAAATACACTCCATTTCATGTCTTATTGGTTTAAACGCTACATAGGATGTTTGTCTAATCACATTGAATCACCGAATATACTCATTCCTAATCCTTTTTAGAACTTTAATCATCTTTGTGTGAATTAAAGAAAAATATGGTTCACATCATGGGAAGGATTTTATTAAGACGAGGCCATATGCATTCTTCCATCTATAAGGCCTGTTTTTCTTATTATTAGCACATGTTTTCTTTCCTATTCTAGACCAATGAATTTAACCAAGAAGATGGAAAAAGTACTTGTATATCATAGCCTCAAGGAAATTTCTTCGAGAGGATTTGAATAAGATTTTTTATTTAAGTGGTCCTGATGAATCTTTTGTTAGGGTCCTTTTTGATATAGAATGTGTGGGTGACACAAGAGGAACTTTAACCTATCGGTAAGTTTGGTTAGCACTCCTTATGTGATTAATAAAAATCAATCCCATGTTTGTATCCTTCTAGGTTATGTATTTCCATCTCTTTAGATGGGAACACATGAAATCTCCGAAGATTTGAAGAGATCTTGGATTGAAAGAAGGCCCCAGTATGCGGGTAGACTGATTTTTAGTGTCCATTCTGTGTGACGAATGATTTGTGTCAAGGAAATTCCTCAAGAGTCATATGTATTGTATGAAAAATCATCCATTGACACTATGCCCACTATTTCCCACAAGGTGGATGAATTAGAGAGGAGAGTCAAGTCTTTGGAGAAAAATCAAGTGAAGGGCATACCTTCTCAGCCAAATTCAACACCATTATCAAATTCAGGTAAAAGGAAGGGTGAGTTAAATTCTCAACTTCGTGTCATCATTTCAGATGAAGAGGAAGATTTATAAATATCATCTCATCACCGAGAATGACACTTTCTTATTCTCGGGATAGTAGGGAATATTTTTCTATTCGATCATCCACCATGTAATGCATTGCTTCACAATATGGGCATGAGTTTCGAACCTCACCCTATTCCTTCCCAAGAGATAATCCACCCTTTACAAAGAAGTGGAAAACTGGGAGAAACTCAATAACTCACAATCCACTTAGTCCACATCATGCGGTACCTACCTCTTCAGTAACCCCAGGCCTTTCCTCTCAAACTGTTCTCGAGAGGTCGATTCTTCACAAAGGAAAAGGCAAAACAACATTTTTCTTAGGTGGTTTGGATCTCTTATGGGTCGGGTCACATCCCAACAAAGGAAAATTGATCTTGAAGAAATCATGAATCATCTAAGAATGAATTTGGAGTCATTGATGGACTTGGGGATGTCTCGGGACTGGTGGGGTTAATCATCTTTATTCAAACAACACAAGGTTCAAGCAAATTTTTTTGAGGAAGAATAAAATTTTGAATAAACTTCCTTTTTTAGGAGGAGAATATGAGAGTAGACTAAAAAATGTCTCAATGTTGTCCTTCCTTCATAATTTTCCATTTTTTCATGTATATGTCTTTTTGTTCCAAGGGCGGGGCCCTTATATAAACCCATCTTATTTCGCATCCAAATTGCAAAAATACAACAATATTAATAACTCACATGTTTTTTCCATATGTATGTGAAATCTTAATTAAATTAGCATGAACTATCATACTTTCCATTTTACAATTGAAATAAATGAACAATACGATTCGTAAAGACAATTATATGTAATGTATCGATATATCCACTTAAAAGTATCAATTTAAAAGAATGTGTAAAGAGAATACAATTTGAGGAACATTTTGCTTAAGATTTGTTATCATCATTCATGCTTTCATTCTTTTCTTCTTCATCTTCCTCTTATGCTTCTTGTTCTTCTAGTAGCCTTGCCACATAAGAATCATATCTCTGGAACAATTCATTTATTTCATCCTTGTTAGGTCCAATGTGGTGTTGGAAAATAAATGTTTTCCTTGATATTGAATCCAAACATTGAGCCATTTTCTCGCTTATACTCTAGTGGCCTAGATTTCAATTCCTCAATCCTATTCTTAATCTTCCTCATAGTTTTAAAGCTTCATAAGAGAAGTCACTTGTCTGGATATTATTTTCAAAGGAGTCAAGTAAGAAATCAATTTTTAAGTCCCCATAACTCTTCTTGAATTTATCTATCACCATATCTTCTAACCTCTAATTAATAACATCAAGCATATCATCGACCAGTTCTTTTTACTTTAATTTTTTTCTTGATTTCATTCAAGATATCTAATCTAATTTTTTTCAATTCTTCAAGACCATATTGGCTCCTTTGTATTCTATTGGCACAATGATTTCTTGCTCAAACAGCTCAACACTAAGTTGGGTTATGTGGTCAAGTTTGGGAAGAGTTCCTTCCAAGTAAAATATTTCATTTTTGCATTCTTCAACTATTCATCCATTAGTCGACTTTTGAGGTCCTCATATTTTGAATTTTCCTCTCTCGATAGTTTCTCTTCCCTTCTCAATCATTTTTCAATCCAAGTGTCCAATGCTTAGACCTTCTTAACAATACTATCTATTTTATCCATTCCCTTAGGGGTATTTATAAAAGTACCAACTTGAGTTGTATTGGTTTTCCCAATCAATTGTTGTAAACTAGAACTCAAGGTTCTAACTTGTTCTTTTAGTTTCCTTTTGTTCATTCTTTCCTCATCAACCTTTTGCAATAAATCACTTCCTACCTCAGACACTCCCTATTTTAATTGATATCTTGATGGATTCACTAAGGGAATAATATGGATATTATAGTCATCAGTTGTGATGTTTTCCTTTGTCCTCCCTTTAAAAGGGGTTGTTATTTCTAAGATCCTTGCCCCGAGATGAATCGAGTATGAGTCTTTTTGATATTCTTGGGCCTTTTTGGGGCTCTCAATGTCTTTGTAAAAGAAAGATCAATAAGAATATCAATCACTTGCACATGAAGGGTTTCTTCTTCATTTGAAATCAATTCGCTAATCCATCCCTTCTTCAAACCTATTCTAGACTTTTATTCTTGAGGATGGAGTCAAAGTTACAGAGATCAAACACACTAAAAATGCTAATAATCAAATCATAATAATTTTTCTCATTATACATTTACATATTGCAATACTTACATATATAGGAATATAATTCCTATATTTTAGGATGTAGGTATAACTACACCTCCACGAATATCTCTCCCAAACTCTATACACGTGAGTGGTTAAACTCATACAACAATATTTGTTATAGTTGTTTAATATAACAACTTATAACAAATATTCACTAACTTACCATTTACATAATAATTACCAATGTAATTATTATTTACTGACATATTTACTACCACAAATTAAGATGATAATAATTACTCTCGTAATTATTATTTAAACACACATATATGTGGAGCACTAACTATGGATTTCCTAACATTCCCCCTTAGTGCGAACATGGGGAAAAACCTACTTTTACTGCAACATGTCGCTACGTAGCCTTCTCATGATCTAGATGGTTTCAAGGACAATACCAACAACCTTTGGATGGTTTTCCAAGTGGTTAACCAACAACCACACAACAAATGGTTTTGAGACAGAACCAACAACCTCTGGATAGTTTTTCTAGTGGATAACTAACAACCACAATATCATGATGTTGCAGTAGTATCATCGGCTCTCATCACTATCTCACTACAAGGAATAACATAGGAAAATCTACAGAATGTTGTTGCTCATACACACAAGCTGAAAACTGGAAATGGAACATTGGATCATGTTCCCCCTCAATGTGAAATTTCCACTTATTGAAAATAGGAACACTGAAATATAATCACACTACAAACAACTGAAAGAAAACTAAACACACACATGTCACCAAAGTTGATATGTGGCCCCATCGTTGGCGACTGATGAGAGGTCGTTGAATGACCTCCAACCTCTATTTTCCTCCATCCTCCAGTTTCATACTACTAGGTTAGCTAGATTTGATCACAGAGCTTAAGAAGAACCCCCACAAATTGGACGTCGCATTCTAGCGATAATGCGTCCTTTACAATTTTTAATGTTTGACATTTATTACTCAATAAGGCTCAAAAAGGGTACAAAAAAGAGGGTATTTTTTGAACTTGGAATTTTTCAACGAAATTGAAACCAATGTGATGGGGATGAAAAAACAAGCACTTTTGTAAAAATCGGCACTCTATTTTGAGTTAAAAAGTTATTAAGGTTTCAATTTCGTAAAAAGACCCAATTTAATTAAAATTGGCTCAACGATTAAAAATTTCTCAAGATGGAGAGAAAATTTATCATGTGACCACTCGTTGGAACCGAGAGGAAATGTAGATTCCAAAAATGTTTATAACCTCAAGAACTGGCACCAAACAAGTATTAATTTGGCCAAAAATGTATTATTTTCCCTCAATTTGCAATTATTTAAGCAAAAACTATAGAAAAAATAAATATTTTCAAACTATAGTTTTGCAAAACTATAAAATAATTAGCCAATCAGAAATGGCTGTGGGAAGGCAAGAAACTCACGGCTGATTTTTGAAGTGACCAACAATGATTTGTTCATAACTTGAGAACCAGAGCTCCGATTTGCAAACCGTTTAATGCGTGGGAAAGCTTATTTCCAGAGCTTTGCAATGGTACTCATTTTGTTTTATTTCATTGCATGATATGAAAGCTGTTCTTGACTGAGTTTGACGCCTAAACCGGCTAAAAATCATGCTTTCTTTTTTGACAGCTGCAAGAAGTTATACGTGGCCAAATCCTTCTTTTGACTGCTGGAGATATGAATGCACAACACTAAATATATGGCCAAGATAGAGGAGACAAAGTGTAGGAAACAAAACTATTCCAAAATCATTGAATAGAAAATGCATACACAGGAGCAAGTACAACACTCGCTCCCTTAGTTACACTCAAAAAACCATCACTGAGAGAGGATTAGAACGTTGCTCTGATACCAAATCTTGAGGATGGGTCAGAGTTGCAGAGATCAAACCCACAAAAAATGCTAATAATCAAATCATAATAATTTTTTCTCATAATACATTTACATATTGCAATACTTACATATATATAGGAATATAATTCCTATATTTTAGGATGTAGGTATAACTACACCTCCATGAATATCTCTCCCAAACTCTATACACGTGAGTGGTTAAACTCATACAACAATATTTGTTATAGTTGTTTAATATAACAATTTATAACAAATATTCACTAACTTACCATTTACATAATAATTACCAATGTAATTATTATTTACTAACATATTTACTACCACAAATTAAGATGATAATAATTACTCTCGTAATTATTATTTAAACACACATATGTGGAGCACTAACTATGGATTTCCTAACATTTGTCTCTTATGATCCTTGTTGGAGTTTCTCAGGGACAACTACTATTTGGTTGGAAATTTCTTGATGCTTTGTACCAATGATTCTACCTTTTCTTGGACATTTACCTCAAGGGTCCCCATGCCAATTTCGTTTTGTACTATTGATTCCTCTGGATGCTTCTTTTCCCGATCTCGCCACTTTAAATTGATCATCCTTAACCCGATCTGCATCAAAATTAAAAGGGAATTATTTCAATATTTTTTCAGCTAAAACCATGGTGGAATAAATTTCTTCCCCATGCCATTTTGTATCAAATTTTGGATTGTGGGTTCTTCCTATCTAAAGACTATCCGATTTGCCATACTACTATCTTTATGCCCTAGTTGTAATGCCCATGCAGGACACCGGAAAACAGTCCAATAAATCGCCAATTTTTTTTTTTTTTTGTGAATACTTAAAATACAAATCGGATTCCCATTATTATTCATTTTAAACTAGATTGATTTCCCTGATTTCTAAATCACTAACCCCAAATTATTTTATTTATTTAATTTCTATTAAGTTACTAGAGACACCCTAGAAGGAGTCTACACCTCTTTTAAATTAATTAGATTTCCCCCTTTTATTTTGTTTACCCACACACACATCCTAAAATTTTATCTCCCATTCACATTTTAAATACCCATGACCTAAAGTGAGTAGGGTTAATTGTGGACCCTAGGATGAAAATAGATCTCAGCCCTAGATTTAAGTTTGCCCTAACTTTCCTTAGCACATCTCTAACTCTTTCCTTTCTTTTTCTTCATTTTGAAATCTGCAGGTTTTAGGAGAGGCCATGAATGGTCATGAAGAGATCTCAAGTTTCTCTTGTATTTTACTCTTGATTTTTTTTTGTTTATTTGCATTACAGGATTAGTTGGAGGAGATTCTTCTCAAGGATTGTTTCATTTCAGCAAGATTTTGAGAGAACCCAGGGTTTTAAACTTTGTTTATTCTTCTTTTATTTAGTTAATATTCTTCTACCAGTTGAAGATCTGGTTGTGGGTATCAATATCATGTCATTTGTAAATACAAGTGAAATTAGATATATAAACATGTAAACAAAACTAGATATGAATTGTACAGAAGGAAGAACTTGGATTAAAAATACTATTCACGGATGGAGCCATGGCCTGAGAGGTAGAGGGCGGCGGTTTGGTACAGGAGGGGTCTGCGCATAGTGTGAGGAGGTGGTGGGGTGAAGGGGGTCTGCGTGGAGCAGGGGAGAAAGGGACAACGTGGAGGAAGGGGGGACAAGCCGCACCGGCCACCGGCGTGGGGAAAGGGAGAGAAGATGGAGGGGGAAGCCATGCGGGGAGGAGGGGACAGGATATACGTAAGGGGAGGGGGCAGCAACAACAGGCGTAGGCAGGGGGTTTCGTGTGTGGAGAGGGAGGTGTACGCAGGTGTGGGGAGGGCTCGGCCCTCCCCAAAACACTATTTTTTTGTTTAATTTTATTTTAATACTCTACAAATTTCAGTCCCACAAAATTTTAAGTTTTATGAATTCTTTGTTTAGATTTACATTTCAAAATAGTTATTTATATATACAATTTGTGGATATATATATGAATGGTACTATTCCATTTGTATGTTATAGAACATTATAGTGAATTTAAATCATTTTCTTAATGCATTGTATTATATATATACACACACATACACACGAAATACAATCTTACAAATGATATATTAAATGTATATATATATATATTTTTAATGCAATATCTACTACAATAAAGGAATATTAAGTATGGAATTCTTTGTACTTCATACTAAAGTTATGTTTTAAAATAAAACTATAAAAAAGTATAATATACCCATTTCACATTTAAAAGGCTGAAATCTAAAATTATATTTTCTTTTCAAACAACCATGACGGCATCACTTCTTAATCCAACAAGACTCATCAAAAACATGGAAAGTAACAAGTTTTACAAAGACATTCAACTTTCAACCATAATCAAGAGTGGAATAAATACAACTTTGAGAACACACGTGCTTCCTCGAACTATACATATATTCCACATGGAAGACTTGCAAAAGAGCTCACTGCAATATTTTACAAGGAACATAAGTTTATCAAGAGCTACAAATTTCTAAACAAGAGAGGGTCATAAAGTACCATGCCACCAAAGATACTCCAGCACACCTCAAGGACAAGGCTCCAACTTCGAATGCTTTACAAGGATTCAACTTCAAGAGAACGAGGCTTGTTTAACCTCCCAACCTTTAGGCATCATTACATGCCTTTCCAAGGGTTGAAAGACATGCTTTAGCCTCCCCAAGCCCATGGGAGAGAGAGCTAGCTTCCACAACTTTGAGCACAATATCTTTAGGGAGACAAACACCACAATACACTCACAACAAGACCAAACCATACATGAAGGAAAAATACAACATTAAGCAATAAAAAGAAAAGAGGAGAAACCATATTCATCCTCTAAATTTGGGGAAGAGTAGATGAGATACCGAAAGTGACATAAGGTGTGATCTAACAATATAATGCACACATCAAATTTTCTTCTCCACCTCCTTATTTCTCCGAATCAACAAGATCCTCCTTATTGCTCCACCCATTCACCAAAATCCTTCTTGGGAGGGTTTTGAACCCTTAGGTTTCCTCTCAAGAATGGGAAAGGGGTTCAAACCAAATGAACCCCTTTACCCACCTCAAACCATATGAGGGGAGTAAAGAAACCGACATGGCTTGCCCATCAAGCCATGAGGTTTGAGAGGGAAAATCCCTCTCTCTTCCCCCAAATAACTCAAACATCCATCAAACCATATGATGGATGGAGTAAAAAGCAATACAACGAATATACTCAAGCAACAAACCATATAAGCAACTAAACAAATAAATCAACTATGAACAAGCTAAGATTTAGTAAAGAAACATACCACATAAATGAGCTCAAGAGGTTACCTCTAATAGCTCTCCAAAACAAGATTTTACAACTTTCTTCCTCAAGCAATCCTCAAGCTCCAAATTTCTCAAGCACCAAGCCAAAGCTCCAAAAATAAGAAACCAAGAAAAAGTCCCTCTCTTTTCCCATGGATGGGAATTTGAAGAGGAGCAAGCAAGCATCTTCACAAATGAGGGGTGACATGTGTCACCCTCTCCTTCTTCAAGGTCAAAGATGCCAAAAAAAAGAGAGAAAGGGTAAATTTGTCTTTTGCCCTCTTCTCCCAAATTCCCCTAAATGTTAGCAAGACAAAATTAGTGAAACTTTTAATAAGCACTCCAATCCACACCCTTACAAGGATGTGACCAATCAAGAGGTAAAAGGGAGGAAAACTCCCTCTAGCCTTGAAAATAAGCCCCCTACCCATTAGGTAGGGTCCAAGGGCTCATTTTTATGTTAGGGAACTCCCAAGCTAAAAGGGGTCCCCAAAAATGCCCAAAATATCCTAATTTCGGGTTTCGATTTTTGGCACAAGGGTAGAGGGTGTGGGGACCACCCTAAGGGTCTCACATGTGACCCTAAACCCTTGAGATTAAGTGTCTCATAAAACAAAATCAAAAATTTAATGAAAGTGGGATTATTAACTCCCAAAACCAGTTTTACAACATAACTAATTACCCAAAACAAAATTAATAAATCAAGGCACAATGCATTACAAAAATTGGGGTCACTCATGGTGCCCAAAATAATAATCTCCTACACTAGGGCTTCACACAATGAACATGGCTAGGACTCAGCTCGTGGGCTGCTTGTGCAAGTTGTGTAGCTGGCACGAATCCCACGTTCTCCTATGACTTGTCACTGCACACTCATTACACACATTAACTTTGCACTGTCCAATACAAGAGTAAACTAGCTACTCACTAAGCAAAAAGATTCAAACATGTAAATTAATGATATCACCATCATCAATGTGGAACGCACAATCTCACACAATTCGTCGTATGTTAGGTATTACAATACATACAATGTCATATCACCATGTCATCATGTATCCTTATCTACAAAATGAATACGTAACAAAATCAAGGTATGTGACTAAACTAATTATCCAGCATGTATCAATTTGACCTAAATCACATAGAAAAGTGTTACTGTCCACAATATCAAATAAAAGGTGTCAACCTACTAATCTAGTTCAATTAGCGCTACGCGCTCCAAATCACCATACGTGTTCATGAAAGCAAACCAACATATCCAAAATTCATAAGCTGTGGTTTAAGAATTCAAAAGATCATAGAGGCTAGAAAAAGTGGGCACTACACTAGTGATGCCTTTGGCATCGTCATGGAAGGTTGTTCTACTAGAAACAAATTCACATTTCCCACAAGTAAAGCTGTGATTTTCCACCAATAATGATTTCTTTGTCAATAATCATATCTTATAAGGTTGGCTTGATGAAGTGACAGCGACATTTAGATTGTTTTCGAGTGCTATGTTTTCTTTGTACTAACGGAATATTTAAATGTTTCGTGTGATCTTTGATTTTACTGCGTCATGCAAAAAAATGATGAACTTGATTTGAGTGATTCTTGTTGTGTTGGAGGAAAATGGGTGTTTTCTTATGGAAATAATTAAAGGTATGAATCTTCTCTTACATTTGTTTTGGTCTGGAAATAGCACTAGAGCTCTTTGTGCATAATATGAGTTGGACTTTGCTTATAGGTTATAGCAATGTGCAAATTATTATTTGAGAACTGTGTGCATTCATAGGTATTGAAAGCCGTGTGAATAATTGATTAAGGGATTTGTATAAGCTGTTATTTGGTTAGAATACGGTGAAAGAATTTTGAATTCTTCTAGTACGAGTAAGTACATAGTATGCATTCTTTATATTGCTTGCTCTATGATAGATACGATGTTTTACCAACCTGTTTTTGGTATTTGTATGAGCCTTTCGATTTAAAATCAAGTATTGATAAGGATGATAAATTCTTCCCCTGTTTTCATTTAAAGCTGAATATGAAGTGAATTATTCTTCACTTTGAAAGTGAATTCGAATGGATTTTGTAAGTTTCACTCTGAACTGTTATCTTGATTTGATGTCTCGTTTGGATTCAATTTTTCAGTACAGTCATGGGGAAAGGAATAGGAATGTGGATGGATAACTTGGAATAATGATCATTTCTTTTCTCATACAGTTGGAAATCTGTAATCGTTTAGGAACAAATTTTGTATTGCTTGGGTTTAAGCATCTATATTTATTGTTGTTTGCTTTTCTCATCTGCACTTGATTGCTTGAAATCAAATGAGTTGCATGAACTAAAAGGAAAGTAATTGGTTTACATTTCAGTTAGATTTTATCCTTTGCATTTATTACTAATTAAAGGAATGGAAAGGAAAGCGATTTATGTTATAACAAACGGTATGCTTACTTATATTCCTAGTTCTTACAAAATGTTGTAATCTAGAAGAGCTGTTGAAGGAAATTACTTTTGTAATAAACATTTGGGAAAAAGGACAAGTAGTTCTTTGATTGATTGGGATGGTATTTAGATGTTTCGGTTTGTCATGTAGTTCATTCTTTTTGATACTTAATTCTTGATTGATGTTCATATTAACGTTTCATAAAAGCGAGGTTCTTTTATTGAGACGATTAATTAGAAGCACCTCATTTTAATGACAAGTGCTTAATATGCTCGGTTTAATGAGGCCGACCTGCAAGTAAATTTTGCGAGATGGAATTTGATTAAAAGCGAAAGCGTGGTTGTTTTTTACGATACTTCTTTTGATTGTCGAAGATGAATTGTATTTGTTAGTTATTATTCCTCTGAGGAATTGTGAAAAGAAGAAAGTACATTCTTATTTATGAGTTGTAACGTTGTTTAATATAAACAAAGTCCAGTCATTTGGGTAGCAAATGTATGGATTATGAAATGGATTGATGAATACAAATACGAGTGTGATATTTTAATGACTATATCGAGTTTGATATTGTGGATTATATTGGAAATATAATGTTATTTCTTGATTTGGAATTATTCAATTGTCCTTGGATGGATTTAAAAGGAACCGATATCTATCCTTACCTAAATGCAACTTTTAAGTTGAAATGTAATTAGTTCATACTTGCATTAAGATGAATTTTTAATTGACATTAAAAAGGATTAGGAAGAACATGATCTCATAAGCGAGTAGGTATTCGGGATTAGCTTGGAAGCTAAAGAATATCAAATAACTTAGGAGAGCAACCGAACTTCGCATTCGGACTCCGTTAATAGCCTCGTATGTTAAATTCAGAAAGAAAGGATATGGGATCAATATATCCAGGACTAATAGACCTTAACTATGTAAGGTTAAGGAGAATAAATGAATACATTTATTGAGAATTAGACCTCATTTAAATGACGTCTAATAAGCTGGAATTCTGAATTTGGTTACAGTTGTGAAAAACTTGGTTAAGTTTAATAGGTTAAACTTATTACGTCTGTCGGTAATGGGCTGCTTAATCCAATGATTAAGAAAAGAACCAAGTAGAGAAAATGCAACCCTTCGGTACGAAGGAGAAGATGCATAGCAAGCTAGAAGATGGATTTAGTCTCTCTTAGCTCCATACAAGTATACAGAACGAGGATAAAGGATCGGCATGGTTCTTTGAAAGGTGATCTTAAATATTAAGATCATATCAAATCACTTGAGCTAGATGTGTACTCTCGATGGGAGGGTTCCGTAGGACATTGACATACGCCAGCCCTATAGCATGGTGTCTTCATGAAGGTGGGGTCTTCATGCGACGACACAATGTTATAGCCCGACATATTACAAATGCCCTCCCGAATTAAAACATCAAGATTACATAAGGATGAATATTAAGTTCTTGGTGAGGGATAGGAGTATGATCACGTATACCCAGTGACTACGGAGGACTAAAGATAACTAGACACGAGTCGTTGGGAATGACACCGTATGTCTACGTATCTTTAGTTACCATGAGCGCCTTCCTATATTCGTTCATATTGCTAGTTGGAAATTGGAAGTTAGAATTTGACCTTAAATTGGAAGGACTGGTAGGAACCAGGAAAGACCATTCTAGATAACAGGTGAAGTGAGGTGAAGGACATATTCCATTGGTGTGTATCACATCCAGGAATATGATCATGTAAAGCATGTGAAAAACTTTGGCCAAAGTATCGCAAGTGCTGGTTGCATTGTCCTAATCACCTAATTTAAGATGTAGGATGTCAGATGAATATCAATAACAGATATTCAGATAGGCTTCTTAAATGGATCACTTCGATAACGAGAAGCGATTAAGATAACCTTGTTATTATATTATGCATGAATCAACATGAAGGATCGGTAGTTTAGGAGTCATGAAATGAGAGATCGTTGAAACTCCGAGCCATGAAAATGGGAGATCTGTAGTTCTTGAGTCATTTACAGCAGTGCATATAGAATCTGTTATAAGATTGAATGGCCTTTGAATGTGTGTTCCATATTACAAATATGTGAGCAGGGGAACATTAGTTTTAAAAGGAAATTGTGTGTTCAAATTTGTATTGTCTGGCAAAGAAAAATTATTAAAACTTGAACGTGTGTTTGAATTATATAATTCATAACAGAGAGAACGTTTTGTAAAAATAAAAAAATTCCCTTGTTCTAGTATCTTAAAATGGGGATGTTACATCTTGGTATCGGAAGTGAAGGTTGCGGCTCTTGGACCTAATGATTCCATGATATTAATAAGGTTTACATTTTCTTATTGAACGAGAAAATGGTGAACAAGAGGGAATCTTTGTGAATAACCCGTTACTGAGGTGGAGAAGCGATTCTTTGCTCAAAAGCTGGATAAAATCCTTGCTACCCTACTAGATACGAGAGATTGTTTAAGCATTGCAGGAGTCATGAGTCAATGGCAATGAAGAGGAGGAAGATGAAGCGATATAAATAATCAGCCACCTCCACGTGGACAACATCAACGGAGGGAATCGGGTGTTGATAATAATAATGTAATTGCTCCTAATCATCCACGAAAATAAAAGGGCAAGATTAGCGGTGAACTTACAAATGATATAAAGAGAATAAGTCCTCCAAAGTTTGATGGAACAGCCCTTGGGGATGGAGCTGAGAATTGGCTCGGTGAAATGGAGAAATACTTTGCAATAAGAAACTTCTCAAGAAGAGACCAAAGCGATATGGGGAGCATATCGGCTTTCTCATGAAACATCATCATGGTGGGACAACCGTAAGGTTGAGTTGAATATTGTCAAATCGGACATAACTTGGGATCAATTTAAGGGTTATTTTAGGCAACGATGGCTGCCTCAACTCTATTTCGATAGGAAAATGACTAAATTTCAGAACTAGTCACATAAGGAAGGCAGTCGGTGACGGAGAATGCGGGAAGGGTTTACTAAACTCCTTAAGTATGTGCCTGATGCACCAAGAAAGTGCGAGAAGTTTAGAATACGGAAATTCATAATGGGACCTGAATCCATCATTGGTGGCGAAGTGGATGTCACGGCCCAACCACCATGGAAGGAGTTGTCGAAAAGGTAATTAGATAGGAGCGAATTGAGAGCAATTTTTGCTCCTAGAGGAAGAGATAAGGAAGAAGATTCCCATTTCTTCTTCATCTCTCGCACCTAAAGGGGACCTTGGAAAAGGTTTGGTGTGAAAAACAAAATTGTTGTGGATAACAACAAGAAATGCTGTGATGAACAAACTGTAAATAGCGTGCTTGAACGACTTCACAAAAGTTAGTGGCAATGGACAAAAGTCCTATGGGAGCGAATGATAACTTCAAAGTGCAGCAGTAACAAATTTGAGCCTAGAAAGGGCAGTTGAGATGCTTGTTTGTGGAAAGGACCACTATGTGAATCTTTGTCCTCACGAAGAAGGATGATCGCGGTTATAACATAGGATACACGCTGCGGTGGCTTCTTGAGACAAGTGAAAAGCAAATTACGCCTATAGAAGTTACAGGTAAGTTGTTGGTATGCTGTAGTCATACTTTTTGATCTGGAGCTCTTGAATGCTTTATTTCTACTAAACTTGCAATGAAATTAAAAGAAAAGGCTGAACGAATGGATAAAACATGGATGATGCATTATGGGAATAATGTTGTCTATACTGATCGAAAATGTGCCTTTTTGGGGCAATTCTTGACTTGCTAGTTTCTCCACCGAAGTTGACACGTATGTCACTCCTTTAGGATCATATGATATCATTATTGAGTAAGTCAGTGGTTGGCATAACATAAGGTAAAGGTCATTGTTATGAAAAACAAATTTGTTGTTTTGATGACTGCGAAAGCATTAGTCATTCAAGTGTAAAAGCGTGAAGTTGCGGTTAGAAGCGCTTGATTATCTGTTATGCAACCGAAAAGGGCTAAAAATAGAGGCTGCACTTTGTATGCGGTAAAAATGACGAGAAAATGCTAAGGAAGATAATGATTTCATGGAAATATATCCATTGTTAAGGGTTTTGATGATGTGTTTCGGAGGAATTGCCGGAGTCTTCCACCCAAAGCGAGTTTGAATTTGCAATAGAAATAAAAGCGGGAGGCCGAACCCATACCTAAGGCACCTTATAGAATGACCACCATCGATTTGGTAGAGCTAAAGGCTCGATTACAAGAAATTTTGACTAAGGGGCTGATAAGACCGGCGTCTCACCTTAGGGGAGCGCTGGTAATTTGTAAAGAAAAAGGATGGCACATTGAGGGTGTGCATTGATTACGGAGAATCTTTGAACAAGGCAACTATTAAAAATCAATACCCACTTCCTATGATTGATGATCATTCGATCGGATGCGAGGAGCATCAGTTTATTCAAAAATAGATCTTCAATCAGGTATCATCAGGTGAGAATAAAGGAAGAAGATATTCATAAAACATGACTTTTAGAACAAGGTACGGGCATTATGAGTTCTTTGTGTGTTACCTTTGGGTTGACAATGCAGTAGCCTTCATGAATCTAATGAACAATATTTTTCAAGAATACTTAGACAAGTTTGTGCTTGTATTCTTAGATGAAATTCTTATATACTCTAAAAATGTCAAAGAGCACCAAGAACATCTAAGGATAGTCTGGAAATTTTAAGAAAAGAGGAAGTTGTATGAGTAAACTATCTAAATGTTCCTTTTATGATGTAGAGGTGCATTATTTGGGACACGTTATAAGCAAGAATGGAATAGTTGTTGACCCTTCAAAGATTACAGCTATAGCGAGAGTGGCATGCACCTAAGAACGTGCATGAAGTGAGGAGCTTCATGGGCTTGGTGGATATTATCGAAAGTTCGTTAAGGACTTTTCAAAAATTGCTGCCCAATCACTTCCTACAAAAGAAGGATAAGAAATTTGTTTGGACGGACAAATGTGAATCGCTTTTAAAATTTTAAAGGAGTAGTTAACTACAACACCTATTTTTGTGTGCACGACCCAAATGGAAATTTTATGGTAGTAATGGATGCCTCGGGAGAAGGCCTTGGAGGTATTCTACATGCTAGAATAACCATGTTATAGCTTATGAAAGTAGAAAGCTTAAGTTACATGAAGCAAATTATGCTCCACATGACCTAGAACTCGCTGCCATTGTTCATGCACTTAAAATGTGGAGGCATTACCTTTTAGGCAAGCCTTTTGAGTTAAAAGCAGGACCATGCGGGGCTGAAGTATATTTTTACTCAGCCAAATACGAATGCAAGGTAGCGAAGATGGTTAGAATTTTGTCTCGTATGATTTTGATATAAGCTACATCAAAGGCAAGGAAAATAGAGTGGCATATGCTCGAGTCGGCGGAAGCATATCTCTGCTCTTATAACATTAAGAACTTCGATTAAGGATGAGGTGAAATATGCCTTGGAATCAGATCCTTATTTCAAGAAGTCAAAACAGCACTTGTTGCGAGATCTAAGGGATGTCGGGTATAAAGGATTCCATTTTGACAATGAAGGAATTTTGAGGTTCGAAAATAGGGTATATATACCTTTGGTAAATGACTTAAGAGGGAAATTATTAGCTGAATTTCATAATTCACCTTTTACGGACACCCTAGCATTACGAAAATGCTTGCTGATCTTAAGCAGCAATACTTACGGAAGGAATGAAAAAGGATGTGGTGGAATTTGTAACACACACTTAGAATGTCGGGCGTGTTAAGGTGGAACATATGCATCCCTTTGGATTATTGTATCCCCACATGACATTCCGCGAGTCTACAAATGGCAAGTGATAACGATGGATTTCATTGAGGATTGCCTATGTCAAGAAATAAACATGATATTATCTGGTTATAATCGAAAAATTGACCAAAGTGGCACACTTTATTGCTTTAGTAATTTGAAATACGATGCACCAAAGTGTTAGTAAGAAGATTTGTACATGAAATCTTGATTGCATGGAATATCGGAATTAATCATATGGACAGAGATCCGGGAGGGATGACATCAAGGTTTTGGCAAGCGCTTAATGCGGCCTTGGGGACTAAATTAAACTTTAGTTACTGCATATCATCCGGAGACGGATGGAGCAGGACTAAGAGAGTTAATCAAGTTTTAGAGGACATGTTAAGGATGTATTGCATGGACCAGCGGTATAAATGGGAGGAATACCTTCCTTTAGTTGAATTTGCCTGATAATACATACCATGCCTCTCTAAAAATGGCGCCCTTTGAAGCATTGTATGGAAGAAAATGCGAGAACCCTGTCAGTGGGATAGCGTTGAGGACGAGAGAGGTGATTGGGCAGCAATCCTTACGGAAATGTAACAGCAAATCAAAATGATTAGGGAACATCTAAAGGAGAGTGCCGATAGGCAAAAAGTTATCTGAGACTTAAAGCGGGTTGATAGGAATTATAAAGCGGGAGAAGGTATTTCTTGGGTGAAGCCGAAAAGAGCTCGATAACTTTTAGCAAAGGCTACCAAGTTGTCACCACGATACGTGGGACCTTTTGAAATTGTTGAAATAATCAACCACAGTAGCTTATCATCTAGCATTACCTCCTACTTTGTCTCAAATGCATGATGTTTTTCATATTTCTTTGCTTAAGAAATACATGAAAGATTTATCACATGTGCTTGAATTGGAATTCCTTGGGTCAAGACCCAAGAATAATCGTGGTTAAGCCCATTCGAGTGCTTTGGGAACTACTTGATTGTACTTAAGAAATCATGAAGTGAATCAATGTAAGGTCAGTGGGACCGATTCGTGAAGAAAGTGCTGACTTGGGAAAATCTTGAAGAAATGAGATCTACTTTTCCACATTTGTTTGATCGAATTTGAAATTCAGAAAAAGCTGATAATTCTACCAAATTTAGACAATTATTAGTCTATTGTCTACGGTTGTCTTAAAACACATGTTTTTAAGAGTGAATCTGCTTTTGGTATGAACTTATGAATGGAAGGAAATAAGCCCGAACTTTGTCTAGGAACTCCTTGATTTGGTTAATTTGATCATCGGGACGATGAATCTTTAAGGAGGGAGGAATGTAAGCACACGATTTTTGTAAGTTATCTTGGTGATTATTTTCATAATGTTGTATGCTTTGCTGAAATGAAGGCAAACATGTTAAGATATATTTTTGATCTTAAGGGAATGTGTTCTTGTAACTGGATTCTTGCATCGTAATTTGTTTACATCGGATGACGATTATTATTGCTTGTATGTTTGTTGATGTGATGACAAATTTGTCGTATGCTTGTTGAACTCTATTCGCGATTGTGACACACCTCGAATCAATTCCATTGATCGAGGTATGTTGTGGTCTTCTTGTGATCGCTTTGATGATTTACTTTGAACCAAATTGAGGGTTGATATAAATGTGACACCTGATTTTAGGTATGAATAAGCTGTGCACGTAGATGCCAGCGGGAAAGGTTCGATTCCCGAACCATGCATTGTTGAAACATGAGACCTCGTAAGGCGATAAATGCACTGGATGTGGGTGGCTCGAGGCATGTTTAATGTGGGACGAAGCGTCTGCACAACACTAAATTTCGATGTCGGTTGGAAGACTTGATTGGAAGTCGATTAATTAGGTGTTAGGGGGAATTAGATCCTAATCTACTCCTAAGTTCTACCTTACATCCTAAACTACTATCCTAAGTGGATTTTTTAAATTCTAAAATGGTGAAAATAGACCTAAGTTCTATTAACCTAAGAACTAGGTGGTAACCTAGGTTTGAACACTATTGTTAATCCTAAACTAATCCTAACCTAAGGAAGGGGCGCACCTTTGAGACCCATGGGAAAGGATAAGGATGGAAGGGAATTTAATGGCGATGAATGAAGGTCCTTGGCGTGGACGGGGAAAACCTAGAGGTATCAGTTAGTTATGGAACTAAACTTGGTTTGCATGCAAAATTTGAATTTGGTGGTTCGCCAACCCAAGTCGGCGGTGGCGTGAGGAAATAGGAAAAGGCGAGCCTTTAATGCATTTAATTTCTTGGTCTTCGCGACCAGCCCACCTTGGAAAGAGTATGGAGGAATTTTGTTGGTCATTTGTGTTTGTTCGGATTTTTGGAAAGTTGCTCTGCATTTGGTTTTTCTTGGTTCGGTCGAACCAGTTGTGTTTAGTTGATTATCAACTTATTTCTTTGGAAATTGAAAGCTATTTTCTGAGCCTGTAGAGGAAGGGATTGTTTGGAAAGCTTGTTGCTGTCACCATGGAAGGAAATACCACCTGTAGACGCGGTTTTCTTCGAGCTTCGAGGAAAAATTGCAGGCATGTTAAGCCCTTCTCTTTAAAACACTTGCTTTGCTTAAGCGTCTCATTAAAACAACCCTGCTCTTCTGATGAAGGGGGTTTTGGGTTTATTTGATTGTTGTCATGTTTGAGATGATTTGGGTTTAGTCGATTTTTTTTGTCATGTTGGAAATGATTTGGGTAGAATCATTTTCTTGTTGTTGTGATTTAAACTGTCTTTGCATATTATTGAGTTGGAAATATCGCCATGTTGTGTTGGTTTGTTTGTGATGATTGGGGGAATTTGTTCTTTCTCTTGAAATTATAAGGAAATTCTACTTATGAATACTTAGGTAATGCGTGAATCAATTTTGAGATGTTTGTTGATAAGAATTTGAGTAGGTACTTCTCTGTAAATGATTATATGGAATGAAAAGCTGTACATGTTGTATGAGTTTGTTTTTCATTATTGAAGCAATCGTTCTTTTGCTAATATGAACTTGAGTGATGGAACGTATTAACTGTGCGAGTGTTTGAAGTTGTTTCTTTACTGAAATTTTTAGAGGAAATGAGTTCCTCTTCCTTCATTTTATTTTGGATTTTGAAGGAAATAGCATTTTAGATTTTGAAGGAAATAGCATTTGAGTTTTAATGAGCATTATGAGCTCGGTTGTTGGAAGTGATAGTCATATTTTGTATCTTTGTGCTTTTCTTTTCTAAAGAAATGGATGAATGCGATTTGGGTATTCGTGAAAGTTAAGGAAAGCTAAGCTTTTCCTTCAACTTATAAATGGCGTATATTTCCTCTTTCCTTGGTGGAAAGTTGATCTTGTTGTGTCTTATTGATGCGGTTTGATCTTCCGGTTCGGTTGTAGTTGTGAACAAGAACTTGCTTTTGTATTTTTATGCAAATAAATGGAGAAATGCATGGGAATTAGTTTGTTGTTTGAGTCTGTCTTATTTGTACCTAGGCTTACGTATCTAATACCCTATGTGGGTTTGCCTTGATAGAGGTATTGATTTATGAATATTGTATTTTGAGTCCTGTACCTCATTAGGAAATAGGAGAATGTTGTTTTTGGATTAAATGGTTGATTGAGATAGAACTTGAAGCTGGGCATTCTTTTCATATGGTATATTGAATAAAATTGTGCATCTTTGTGTGATTTGGTTTTGATATTGTTTCTTTTACGGATTTAAAAAGGAAAGCGAGTTCTTATTCTTCTCTTATTTTAAATTTTGAAGAAAGCAGTAATTGGGGAATTTATTGAACTTTATAAGTTCGGCTTGATGAAGTGGCAATGGCATTTAGATTGTTTTACGAGTGTTGTGTTTTGTTGTACTAATGGAATATTTAAATGTTTCGTGTGATCTTTGATTTTACCTTTGTTATGCAAAAAAAAATGATGAACTCGATTTGAGTGATTCTTGTTGTGTTGGAGGAAAATGGGTGTTTTTCTTATGGAAATAATTAAAGGTATGGATCTTCTCTTACATTGTTTGAATTCGGAAATAGCACTAGAGCTTACTTATACAATATGAGTTGGACTTGTTGTAGGTTATAGCAATGTGTAAATTATTATTTATGAACTATGCGTTGCGTTCATAGGTATTGAAAACCGTGTGAATAATTGATTAAGGAATTTGTATAAGCTGTTATTTGGTTAGAATACGGTGAAAGAAGTTTGAATTCTTCTAGTACGGTAAGTACATAGTATGCATTCTTTATATTGATTGCTCTCTATGATGGATACGATGTTTTACCAACATATTTTTGGTATTCGTATGAGCTGATTTAAAAGAAGTATTGATAAGGACGATAAATTCTTCCTTGTTTTCATTTAAAGCTGAATATGAATAGAATTATTCTTCTCTCTTGGAAAGTGAATTGAATGGATTTTGTAAGTTTCACTCTAAAGCTTGTTATCTTGATTTGATGTCTCGTTTGGATTCAATTTTGATGCTGAGTCATGGGAAAGGAATAGGAATTTGGATGGATAACTTGGAATAATGATCATTTCTTTTCTCATACTGATTGGAAATCATAATCGTTTAGGAGCAATTTTATATTGCTTGGGTTTAAGCATATATATTTATTGTTGTTTGCTTTTCTCATCGCACTTGATTGCTTGAAATCAAATGAGTTGCATATTTGAAAGGAAAGTAATTAGTTTACATTTGAGTTAGATTTTATCCTTTGCATTTATTACTAATGAAAGGAATGGAAAGGAAGCGTTATGTTATAACAGCAGTATGCTTACTTATATTCCTAGTTCTTACAAATGTTGTAATCTAGAACTGTTGAAGGAAATTAATTTTTGTAATAAACATTTGGGAAAAAGGGCAGTAGTTCTTTGAGTGATTGGGATGGTATTTAGATGTTTGGTTGTCATGTTGTTCATTCTTTTTGATACTTAATTCTTGATTGATGTTCATATTAACGTTTCATAAAAGTAGGGTTCTTTTATTGAGGCATGGTTAATTAGAAGCACCTCATTTTAATGACAAGTGCTTAATATGCTCGGTTAATGCTGACCCGTGCAAAGTAAATTTTGTAGATGGAATTTGATTAAAAGCGAAGACATGGTTGTTTTTGATACTTCTTTTGATTGTCTGAAGATGAATTGTATTTGTTATTTATTATTCCTCTACGAGGAATTGTGAAAAGAAGAAAGTACATTCTTATTTATGAGTTGTAACGTTGTTTAATATAAACAAAGTCCGATCATTTGGTTTGTGCAAATGTATGGATTATGAAATGGATTGATGAATACAAATACGAGTGTGATATTTTAATGACTATATCAGTTTGATATTGTGGATTATATTGGAAATATAATGTTATTTCTTGATTTGGAATTATTCAATTGTCCTTGGATGGATTTAAAAGGCCCTGATATCTATTCTTACCTAAATGCGACTTTTAAGTTGAAATGTGCAATTAGTTCATACTTGCGTTAAGATGAATTTTTAATTGAAATTAAAAGGATTAGGAAGAACATGATCTCATAACTAATAGGTATTCAGGATTAGCTTGGAAGCTAAGGAATATCAAATAACTTAGGAGCAACCGAACTTCGCATTCGGACTCCGTTAATAGCCTCGTATGTTAAATTCAGAAAGAAAGGATATGGGATAAATATATCTAGGGCTAATAGACCTTAACTATGTAAGGTTAAGGAGAATAAATGAATACATTTATTGAGAATTAGACCTCGTTTAAATGACGTCTAATAAGCTGGAATTCTGAATTTGGTTACAGTTGTGAAAAACTTGGTTAAGTTTAATAGGTTAAACTTATTACGTCTGTCGGTAATGGGCTGCTTAATCCAATGATTAAGAAAAGAACCAAGTAGAGAAAATGCAACCCTTTGGTATGAAGGAGAAGATGCATAGCAAGCTAGAAGATGGATTTAGTCTCTCTTAGCTCCATACAACTGTAACAGGAACGAGGATAAAGGATCAGCATGGTTGCTGAAAGTTGATCTTAAATATTAAGATCATATCCAAATCACTTGAGCTGGATGTGTACTCTCGATGGGAGGGTTCCGTAGGACATTGACATACGCCAGCTACAGCACGGTGTCTTCATGAAGGCGGGGTCTTCATGACGACACAATGTTATAGCTGACATATTACAATGCCCTCCCGAATTAAAACATCAAGATTACATAAGCTGAATATTAAGTTCTTGGCTGGGGATAGGAGTATGATCACGTATCTGAAGTGACTCACGGAGGACTAAAGATAACTAGACACACGGAGTCGTTGGGAGCGACACCGTATGTCTGCGTATCTTTAGTTACCATGAGGCTTTCTATATTCGTTCATATTCTTGCTAGTTGGAAATTGGAAGTTAGAATTTGACCTTAAATTGGAAGGTGGTAGGAACCGGGAAAGACCATTCTAGATAACTTGGTGAAGTGAGGTGAAGGGCGTATTCCATTGGTGTGTATCACATCCGAGAATATGATCATGCAAAGCATGTGAAAAACTTTGGCCAAAGTATCGCAAGTCTTTGGTTGCGTTGTCCTAATCACCTAATTTAAGATGCGGGATGTCGAGATGAATATCGATATGAGATATTCGATAGGCTTCTTAAATGGATCACTTCGATAACAGGAAGCAGATTAAGAGAACCTTGTATATATATTATACTATGCATGAATCAACATGAAGGATCGGTAGTTTTGAGTCATGAAATGAGATATCGTTGAAACTCAGAGCCATGAAAATGGGAGATCGTAGTTCTTGAGTCATTTACAGCTGACATATAGAATCTGTTATAAGATTGAATGGCATTGAATGTGTGTTCCATATTGCAAATATGTGAGCAGGGAACATTAGTTTTAAAAGTAAATTGTGTGTTCCAAATCGTATTGTTTGGGCAAAAAGAAAAATTATTAAAACTTGAGCGTGTGTTTGAATTATATAATTCATAACGTAGAACGTTTATAAGAAAAAAATATTCCCTTGTTCTAGTATCTTAAAATGGGGATGTTACACTTTTCCTTTCTTACAAATGATTTCAAAGTCATATCCCAACATCTTTGTGACCCATTTTTGTTGCTCTTATGTATATATTCATTTCTCAAGAATTATTTCAGGACATGGCGATCTATTTTGACCTTGAAGTGTCTACCATAAATTATGGTCTCCATTGTTCCACATTTCATGTAAGATTGCAAACATTTCTCTCTCATATGTGGGATTCAACAAATTCTTTCCTTTTAGTTGATGACTCTAAATAATATGGGATGTCCTTCTTGTATGAGTACTACACCTATCCCCTTTCCCGAAGAATCGTATTCAACTATGAATGTCTTGAAAAAAATCTTGGGTTCTTAGTATGGGGTGGTGCACATGGCCTCCTTCAAATTTTCAAGTTCTCTAGAAGCTTCCTCACTCCTAATGAAATGAGTCTTTCTTCAATAAGGTTGTGAGTGGTGCTGTTATACTACCATAATTATTTACAAATATGTGATAGTACCCTATGATCCCTAAGAAACCTCATAAATTATTGAGGGTTTGGGAACTTCCCATTCTACCATGGTCTTGATCTTGCGAGGGTCCACCTTAACACCTTCAAGGGAGACAATATGGCCCAAGTATTCAACTTCCTTTAACCCAAAAGAGCACTTTGAAGGATTTGCATAGAGTTATTATTTTTCTATAGCTTCCAAAACTGTATTAACATGATACACATGTTCGTCTCATGATTTTCTATAGACTAGGATATCATCAAAAAATAAAAAGATAAACTTCTGTAGGAATGGTTGAAATACCGAATTCAACAAACTCTAGAATGTGGATGGTGCATTAGTAAGGCTAAAAGGAATCACAAGAAATTCATAATGGCCTTGGTGAGTGCTAAATGTTGAATTATGAATATCCTCTTCTTTTACTCTTATTTGGTGATACCTAGAATGAATATATAGATTTATAAAATAAATTGCACCATGCAACTCATCTAACAAATCATCAATGACAAGAATAGGAAACTTATCTTTCATAGTGTAACTTCTTAAGCTCTCGATAGTTTGAGAACATGCACCACCTACCATCCTTCCTACGTACCATCACCACGGCATAGAATCATCACTTTGACTATGATAGATAATACTTGTTTCCAACATTTCTTCCACCATCTTCTCAATCTCACTCTTTTGCACATATGGGTATCTATATGGCATGATATTGGGGGATGACTTCCTAGAATTAACTAAATGACAAAATCATGAGATCTATTGGGTGGTAATCCTCTGGACTCCTTAAAGAAAACTACATTTTATCAATAATTTGTTATAGATTAGGGTGTGTGTGACTATATTTGGTGGTTGAACTTCCATGGAGAACAATCATTCTACAAATCCTTTTGCCCCCTTTTAAGAATATTCTACATTTGGTGTGAATCAACAAGTTGTGGAGATTTTTTGTAGTCCTTGAAGTGTAATTTTCACCCCTCAAAATGAAAGTGCATGAACAATTCGAGAATTTAGCTCGATGGTGCCCAAATTTGTGAGCCACTACACACCTAGAACAATTTATATCCTCCCATGGAAATGACATACATAGGCTAGTGAAAAGTAATCTCCCATGGTAAGCTTAATGTTATGGAATTTTCTGAATAACTAATAGTACCACCATGAAAATCATCACTTGAGACCACGGGTTAGATAAACAAAATAGTTCAAGTGCACCACCAACTTATGATTGATGAAGTTGTGGGTACTTCTGAATCAATCAACACTATTACCATCTATTTTTATGAATCCAAACACTTTATGGTTTGGGAGTACCAATACCTGAAATTACATGACATGAGATGGTTGGTTGGGGGTCTTCTAACTCCTCCTCCGGCTTGACACCGACCTCTACCTCTTCATCTTATTCTTTCTCTTATTCTTTATTGGGTCCTTTAATATAGAACAACTTATTTTTCTGTACATTTATGTCATGTTCCATATTTTCTATCACGGATAAAACATAACCCTTTTTCTATTTTTTCTTCAATTTGTTGGGGTGTTAATCTAATTGGTTGAGGAATGATGGCAATAATTTATTTCGATATTTAGTGCTATGGAAAGTTTTCTTCCTTCTAGAAATAAATTTTCTTCGCCCTACGTACATGCCATGATAATAGAATTATAAACCTTAAGTGGATTAAACATACACACCGTGTGCTCAATGTGGTCTATGGTACATGAAGCCATTTTTTTATGTATAAGAAAGAAATTTTTTTATGCATAAGAAATAATTTAATTTTTCATACCAAATATTTCATAACAAAGCATTACTCAAGTTAAGACTATACCTTCATAATCAATGAGGATAATCCTCATCTCCTTATCTTTACACATATTTCCTTATTTACTCGAGAAAGACACACTCAAGAGCACCTTTGAGTGTTTATTTTTCTCAAAAGGAATTTCATTACTATCATAACCCACACACACATATAGTTATCTCATACTAATTAATATCAAAGTCACACACAAGAGGATCAAAATCAAAATATACACTTTCTCTATAGAGATAGATAATAGTTTCATGCTCCATTTTCATGCTTTTCAAGCCATGATACAATATTTTCTTATATTCTCTTTCTCCAAATAGAGTTTCTTCCATCCTTTTTTTATGTTCCCATTCCTATCAAATTCTCCTCTTCCATGAGGATAATAAATCTCCTACTCCTCTTGTCCCTCCTATTCGAATGACTTCCCCAAATAACTAACTTTATTAACCATCAACTTAACTAGGTTCCACTAACTTGCAACTTCCTTGAGTTAAGGTCTATTATGGAGTTAGGTATTTCTTATATGACTCAAGGACCCAAAAATGGGTTAGAAGTCTTTATTCACTTAAATTGACACTACTAATCATTAATCCCTCTCTTACGTTGAAGACAAGCCATTATTGTTCTTTTACATGCTTATGAGATTTAAATTATATTTTGGAGGGAAAATAACCAAGGAAGATAAGACAAATTTTCAAACCTTCTTAATGACTTAAAATGGCTTCTCTGGACTATTAGGACCTCTAAAACTCTTCAAATGACCATTCTTGACCTCTCTAGCATGTTTACCTTGATAAATATATTGAGGAAGAGTTTGTAGATTGATGCTCTTGCATCATACACCTAAAGTGGTGAAAAGAAGCCTTCATAACTTGTTTGGAAATTCTTGTTTTCATCGAGTCTTTGCATTATTTTTCCTTTCTCTCCTAATTATCACTTCCCTTGTATGTTTCATAGCCTCCTAGGTCCCATAACTTATTTTGTAGCCTTGCATTTTGTTTGACATTACACCTTTTCTTCTTGAATTGCTCATGTATCTCCACTTATCTTTATACTGCTACTCTCATACATGCATGTACAAACATATCAAATACAAATATAGATAGTTCTTCTTCTTCTATCACCTCTTTCACTCATTCAAAATACATTCCCTTAATGTAACCATCTTGTTCTTTGTCAAAGTATTCATTTTATTATCATTTTGTTTTCTCTCTATCATCCTTCATCACCTCAAGATACTTTAAATCTATACTTTATTCATATTTGTTCTTCTTTGCCCAAGAAATCAGCTTTCTTAAGCTACTGCAACTTTCCTTTCTTCTTGTTTTCCATCTCACTAGCCAAATTTTAAAATAGTTCATCTATCTTTGTAAAACTAATCATCATGCTTCCTAAGCTCATCATTTCCATCCACCCACTCATTATTTCTTGTATTATGCTCATTAAATGCACTAGTAGAGTATCTTGGTACAATTTCAAGGAATTCACCCACAAAGTGAACATTATCATGCACCTCATCACCAAAAGCACCTACCTTGTTTTCACTTTTTCTTCTTAGACTCTTTGAAGAGTTTAAAATTTCATCAATCATACTCATTTTCTCTCTCAACATGAGAATATTCTTCACTTATAGCTTCATCAAACTTAGGACTATCATATTCATCTTCTTTAGCACAATTTTCATCTTTCTTCCATGTTTGTTCTTCATTCTTGTAAGAGAATTCATCAAATTTCCATGTAGCTTCCTTTCTCATCTCTTTGATGGCTATACATTCTTCTTTTCTTGCTTCATTCATTTATTTCAAGTTACCATAATCAAGTATATCATCAAAAATTTCACAATCTACTTCCATACCTTGAATTTTGTCTTGATTTCCTTGATGATTTTGTTCACACCCTTGCAAAATTCTTGGCTGCCATGCTTGAACTGGTTTTTCCATGCCATTTTGTTCTCTTGAACTAGTGTTCACTTCATTTTTCATTCTTTCTTGTAGTGCACTCACTTGATTCATGTTTTTGACTACCCACTTCTTGTTTGTCATGTGTTTAGGTTGGTCCTTTGTTTTCATATGAGCTACATGCTTGTTTTTATAGCTTGTACTCTATCTTATAACAACTTTATCTTCTTCTTTAGCTTGTGAAATTGACTTCAAACCTTTGCAAAAACATTCTCTTCCTTACCTTTTTATTGTTCCTAAGCCATATAGGCTAAATGTAACCATGATTCATGACTTCTTTTGAATGATGAATTTGATATTTTCTCTTAGTGAATTCTTGTTTCTTCTTGGCTTTACTAGAAGTGTCTTCCATACATTTTTCATTTGATTTATTATCCTATAAAATCTGATTTGTTAGCATGCATTTCATGTTCACTATCACTTTTTCTTCTTTCAGTAGCTCTCCCATGCCTCATAGAATGACATTGTGCAAGCTATTGGATAATTACTATGGGCACTAGGCGATGGCTCGTGAGCTGCTACTATCTAACAACCTACTGACCACGCCGAGGAAAATTTATAGAATAATTTTTTTGTTTTTTTAAAATATTGCAATGGGACTAACCTTTGATTTTATTTATTTAATTATGAGGATTAGTGTGGTTTTTGTGCATCATTTTTGGATGTTACATAAAAATTTGATCTTCAATTCCCATCATGACTTTTATCATTGCTTCAAGCCTCTCAAATATATCATTTGCCTCTTTTTGCTCTTTCTCTAAGAAAAACTCTCTTTATTTTGTGCTTCTTTTCTCTTTGTCATAACTTCTTCCTTCTTTCAACATCTTGGACTTGTTTCCCATATCTCTCTTCAATCTCTCCATATGACCTTCTCTTTAATCTTGTTCACCTTGAACTATTAGTCTTCACCTAGGTCTCTTTCACCCTAGTCTTTTAGACAACTTTCTCCTTTAGCTTCTTATCCCTATGAATCATTCACCACTTCAACACTTATTAGATACAAACATGCCTCAAAATTCCATGAAAGTTTCTAATCAACAATGTTCTAAAAATATTCAATCATCAAAGCACTTAAAATATCAAGAAAGTTTCAATCTTCAAAGTCTAACCTTCTTAACTTAGCATGTTCAATGCAAGTTCTAGAAAATTTCATTCTTCAAGGATCAAAATAAGAAGAATTCTTATTCAAAGCTCAATCACTGTAAATACACACCTCTGAGACATTATATCAGTATCTAAAAGCATATAAAAATCACCTTCAACAACTTTCTTTTACCTTGTCTTCCTAAATATATTTTCTTCACTCCTACAACTTATTCATTTCATCATTAGTACAAAAGACAAATTCAAAAACTCAAACTCCTGCTCTGATACAAAAAATGGTGCAATCACCATACCTTACTCAGACCATAAGTATAATAGGTTTATAGTAGCAATCTTCCATAGGCCTTGCAGTTGAGGATCTTTTCCAAGCTTAAAAAGGCCTAAAACTAGAAAAAATTGTCTTCCATCACTTTCATGGTCTTCCAACAATTGTACTTTACCTCTTTACCCTACATTTAATGTGAATCAATGCTCAATATGAATCAACAACCAAGAAATAAGTCACTTCTTTAATTTTCCCAAAACTACTCTTAAATCTTCTAGTCTAGCTATTAGCTCAAGGCATGCAATATTCTTGTTTCAAGCTTCATAGAGACTCTTCCCCATCTAAACTCTATTAACACTCAAAACATGTTTGGTTCATCCACAAAATCCATTAGAGGAAGTTAGAAACATCAAGTTTTATCCACAAGTCCAAATTGTCCCCTAGACTCCTTTAAGACCAAGATCTTGCACAAAACAAGGTTGGAATGATCTAGAAGCACACGGAACAAGTTATACACTTCAAAAGTATTCTTCTATGATCCTTAAAGTGTATGCAAAATTTTAGGTCCTAGCTGTTGGTACCCAAATTTTTTCTCCTTTTCAAGTGAGCAACATCAAAGATATGGCATGAAGCTTAAAGACATATTAGACCATGTTGTATGTCGTTTGTAGCTGGGGATATGATCTAACTGGCACTTAGGTTTGTGGAGAGATGGATAGCACTCTAATAGGACTTGATCTTGTCCTAACTATTTTAGGTTATGCCTTGCAACCAAGGTAAGAGAACCTATTTTGTAACCTTGTAATGGTGAAGGAGATGAAGATATCCTTCTTTTGCTTGAATTCTATGAGGAAGACCTTGATGAAAACATGATCAACACCCCAGATCTGACTCTCACGAGTTGTCACTTCCAGAATATGGGTATGTTTTCAAAACAAGGCAAAGGTTACTAGAGACATTGAAATCTTGATCTGTTCTGCATACTTTTGCAAATGGATTTTGATCTTTTGTGGGTATACAATGCAAATCAGGGGTAGTACAGGGTAGGATCTATTGTTTAGATGATTTTTGGTGGGGTATTGACAAGACAAACTTGGATATATCATATCTTTGACAACCTCTACAATACTTGAACAACTATCACATAAAATGCTTCAAACAATCAGGATGTTCTTTCAACCGAGAAGATGCAAAAATGAAGCCTAGGTTTGCATCCTTCACACAATCCTTGAGACCTCACCAAAAATCTTGAAGTGAAGAACTCAATTAAACAAAAAAATCCTTGATCAAACCATGCCTAAGGTACCCCCAAAGGATTACAAGTAATCACAATTAACAGATGAAGGTGAAGTGATTTTAAACTACTTATTTTCAATGTCGGATAAAAGCTCTTCTCACAAACAAAAAAGTAAGTGCCACTAAAATATTAATGAGGATGATATCTGTGTGATTTTTAAAGACTTTCAATGTATAAAAAAGAACAAGGAAAACTATTTACAGGTATTTAAAACGATAACAAAGATCATATTGCCCAAAAAAACATAGATTTAATTCAAAAGCTTGTTAGATTCATTAGTAGGGATAGTTTTAAGGAAAATCTCGAGTTGTGTGATGGCTATACACTTATAAATAACTCACATACATGAAGATCCAACACAGAAGACATTAATCTGGTTCTTTTGTGGGTTTCTAAAAAAATGAGCTTTCTCTCAAAATTTGCTCATGATTTTCAACCTCCCCCCTCTTTGCATTTCTCAAAACTGCACTATATATCTCTTGCCACATTGGATCCTTCTTTTCCAAGAAAAGAATATTCGAGGATCAAGTTTGTTACAAACAATCCTCATGATTCACTGAAAATGACATCAAACAGAAAAACATTCGTAGGATTCTAGGTGTGCCAAAAGGTTGAATCATTACAAATATTTGGATCATTATCCATCCTGGAGGCACGTTTTTCATCATTAAGGCATGAAAACACCTTTTCACTCATCATTTCACCTTTTACCTTTCCAAATTACCTCTGTAACTTTCAAATTTGACATTTCACGTGTTTGGATGGATTAGGGAAAAATGAATTTCAAAAACATCTCAGATCTACAAATTAAGCCATGAAAGTGATCCCAATGATCCTGGAAGGCCAAAATGACATAGAATCGCTGAAAATTTGATGAAATTTGATGCAAAATTCACATCTCCAAGCTTCCTGGAGCTCCCATGGCAGCCAAAATGGTGCGACGTATAGGAACCGTCGATCGATCCAACTTTTAATCCTGGCCCTCCACGTGGAAAATGTGGACTTAAAATAAGCTTGGGTTACTTTTTTAATTTTTAGGTAAATCCAGACACGTGGCACAATATGATTGGATCGGGCCAGGGTTAAAAATATTCACTTTATAACCTTTTGAAAAATTGGAAAAAATTCCATCTTTCCCCGCCTCCTTCCTGGCCCCCACGTGTCCAAAATGTGGGTCCCAATGAAACCGCATGGGACAATTCTACACATTTTACCTCTTTTTGAAAAAAAAAAATTTTTCCCTGAAACCTCCATGGGCTCACACCTCCGAATTCATCTCTGCCACGTGGCACTCAATGATTCGTTGCGGGACCATGTCTCTCTTTTTCTATCATACCCTTCATAAAACTTGAAAATTCTAGATTTCCATTGATGGCCGCGCTCCCCTTTGACTTTTCAAAATTTTGGACACATGTCTAAATTGGATTAGAGCAGGAGCTACATCCCATTGTTAACTTTTAGAAAATAAAACCAAAAAATTATTAAGTTTTCCATCGACCCCCTCCTCATTTTTTTTTGCCTTTTTAACACGTGTCCCTTCACGATTGCTTTGCGGAACTTAGCCCAATTTTTGAATTTGATCCATTTAAAGTTTAGAACTTCAAAATCACCCAAAAATATTCCCTCCATTCTAAATTTTCATGGACACGTGTCCACCTATGATTAGCCACGGGGTCGCGCTCCAAAATTTCACCTTAGCTTTTTAACCCAAAAAACACAAAAATGTATTAAGTTTTTACGCCATCGCATCCCCTCACGTCCAAAAATTTTCCACGTGTCCTCCTCTGATTGGAGTGGGGCTGAAAATTATTTTGTAACTTTTACAAAAAAATAGAGCTAAAAATTCTAAGTCCTCCATCCGGCCCGCTCCTCCTCTTTTGTTTTTTTAGGGCACGTGCCCACTCGATTGGCTGGGAGTTACGGGCCATTTTTGAATTTTAAAAATTTTGCAAAATAAATTCAAAAATCTCCAAGGAAATTTGACTCCCCCACTTCTCCTCAGCCAATCAAAACATGCCACGTAGGTAATTTTGGAAAAGGTGGAGCCATGGAACCAATTTCACCATTTTGCCAAAAAGCAAAAAACAAAAAGTTAGAATAATTTTCTACCAACCTTCAGCCAATTCAAACCCACCACGTTGCCAATGCATGCTAAGGTATAAATTGATGAGAAAATGATGCTCGTCTGACCATCAAAATATAGAAAATGCCAAGGATGCCCTAGAATTTGATTTTTTCACCAAGGATGGAAATTTTTGATTTGGAACCAGATAAAACATTATTTCCAAGCATTTCTCGACCTTGGGATTGGATTTTCAATTACATAGAAGTATGAATTGATCAGTTTTGATTTTTCATAATCGGGAAAAAGGGAGAAAATGGCATAGCCTATAGATTTGGAAAAATTAGGGCACAAACAAGGCACACATGGATGTTTCTCCTCAAATGAGGCATGGAAAATGATTTTCAAATGGAAAAAGGCATAGAAGCAGAGGAAAAAAATTTCATCCCATCCATTCAAACTATAAAAAAATTGAGGAAATGTGGAGTGAAAGGAAAATTAGGGAAAAGCATAGTAAGATCAAAATGGCACCAACACTAGCTCTTTGACTAGCTCTCTCTACTCCACTTTTACTCTTTCTTGCACACAAGTTCCCATTAGCACAGGGGTAGTCTCATTTATATCATAACTTCCTCCTTGAAAATTTTCAAGACTCAAAATCAATGATTTGTAGTATTCATTATAGATTTATTTAAGTAGGGTAAGCTTCAAGTTTTAAATCAATAGGTAATTGTCCCTTCCTTGCAAAAATACCTCACCTTTTAGGTCACCGAAGCTGTGGTAAAAGTATGGCTTAATATTGTCAATAATTTGTTCAAATCCTACCGGTGAAATCTTAAAATTCTTTCCATTTCTATTAGAGGGCTTTCCCTTTATGTTTTCTTAAAAAATTTGAGTTAAAATATCTTGATTTGGTATTTCATTTGTCTTTCCTAGAAAGCTGTATTGTGCATTATATGAAGCCCGTGGGTTAGAGAAATCCCTATAAATTTCTTCTTTTCAAACATCAAACCCCGTATTTGAATTCCAAGACTATTTTAAACCTCTCCTTACTCAGAACTTACTAGTAGCAGGGATTCACGAGGTTAGATGATTCCATAGCCTAGTTCCTCACTATTTTTCACATAGTCAAGGTATGGATGAAACCCTCCAATATGTTCTTGATAAGATCACACTTGTTTGAAGGAATATTTATGATTGGATGATGAAACTAACCTCAAGGAAACTTTATAGAGTCATTAAGCAATTCAAAACACTCAACAAGAACCTTCAACCTCACAAGTATATTTCAAAGAGGGTAAACAAAAACTCGTTCCCATTTCACCCAAGTATTAAAAAAATATTGCAAGATATGTAATCAAACTATTCATTCTAAAATATGTGATCACCATTTAAAGCTCAATTAAAATGATCTTAACAAGCATGAAACAATTCTCATCCATTCAAGGCCCTAACATAATAGTCATAGTCATACACCTTTCATATGCATAATCATATACTCACAAAGTGTAGAAGATTTAACAACCATGAGATAAAAAAGGATTAAGGTAAGCTTATCTTATCACCGAGATAAATATACTCATCACCCATGCAATTATAAATGCTCAAGAACAATATTTATAATTACAATTTAATTCCTTTAATTTACTTTCTCAAGCTTGATGTACACATAGTCATAGCCCACTATTCCTTTTTCGTACCATATATTTCACAAAAAAACATTACTCAAAGTTAATACTATACCTGCATAATAATTGAGGATAATCCTCATCTCCTTAAGAACTATTTCCCAAATCTCACGTTCCATCCGCTCAACGACATATCGTAAACAAATTTTTCCATACTAATTGGTAACAAAGCATAATCGTTGGCTGAGTAAACACTACTTGTATATAACATATATTTGTATTCCCTAGGAATATACCTTTCTTGGAGCTTGAACAAAGAATTTATATTTCTAACATTAATAAGTTATTCATCACATTGTCCCCACTGTATACAATGACTATCAGAGTTGGATCCCTTTTCCCATAGTATTTACCCACCACATTGGAGTCATATCATGTATTTTTAGTGAGGAAATGCTCTGGATTATTATTTGTATCGATAATGATTTTACCCAGTGCATTGTGTACATGTACATCTTGACTTCCTTCACTCACAAGATGTTTAAAAATTTCATCAACAATCAAAGTCAATTTCTAGGAGAAACAAACATAAACAAAAATTGTAATCTTAATATAGAAAACTTTATAGAAATTAAAATGCATCTTTCAAAGTTATTAAGTTTACCTTCTTTCACATTCTTCAACAAGTGGTTTGACAAGTAGTAGAGAATGAACAAATATTATAAGACCTTTAATGAGGACCACTAGGATTTTACCAAATTCATTTTTGATATGGCTACTTTTGTTTACAAAAAATGTGTATAAAACATTAATCAACGATCAACCAGTACATATATTAATGTCCCTAATCTAAGTCACATTTTCTTTGAATAATGATTTGGAAAGGTATGCCTCTACCTTTTCTTTATTCTGTGAATTCAAGGATTTTTTTGTTTGAGGTGGATGATTTGGAAGAGGTCAGGGATTACTTCCAAAATAGTGTTCACTATGATGAACTGATATCTTTGATGGAAAGTTGCTTGGGATTAGAGTGTGCACATATGGGCATCTTTATGAAGTTGGGAATCCTATATGATAGGTATCATCCAGACAAGCTCATGGAATGTAAAAAATTATTTTCAACACAACTCAACATTCCCAAGCTCATCCCTACAAAATACACTATGAATTAACTCCAAAACCATCATTATTTGTTTATTCATGAACCATTATCTTTTGTATTTGTCTTTTTTCTTGTCTCTTCTTGGTTACTTGTGTGTTGCATATGTTTTTACTTCTGAGTTTCTTTTAGTGAATGTTTTGGACTTTTTTCTTTGAATAATAATTTGGAAAGGTATGCCTATATCTTTTCTTTATTACTGTGAAGTCAAGAAATTAATATTTTATTTGTTTGAGGTGGATGATTTAGAAGAGGTCTGGGATTACTACCAAAACAAGGGTCACTTATGATGGTGATATATTTTATGGAAAGTGGATTAGGATTAGAGCGTGCACATATGGGAATCTTTACGGATTTGGGAATCCTATATGCTAGATATCGTCCAAACAAGCTCATGGAACATATAAAATTATTTTCAACATAATTCAACATTCCCAAGATCTTCGGGTTTGTGATGAGAAATAACATTGGAAGAAGCTTACATGGATTTTACCCACCACATGGGAGTCATATCATGGATTTATAGTGAGGAAATTCTCTGGATTATTATTTTTTTGATAATGATTTTACCCAGTGCATTGTGTACATGTACATTTTGACTTCTTTCACTCACAAGATGTTTCAAAAATTTCATCAAAAACCAAAGTCAATTTCTAGGAGAAACAAACATAAAAAAAAATTGTAATCTTAATATAGAAAAATTTATAGAAATTAAAATGCATCTTTCAAAGTTATTAAGTTTACCTTTTTCACATTCTTCAACATTTGGTTCGATAGGAAGTACATAACAAACAAACAAGATATACGACCTTTGATGAGGACCATTAGGCTTTTACCAAATTCATTTTTTATATGGCTACTTAAACAATTATAAATAAATAATAAACTAACCTTAACATTCCTTATGTAGAAAGTGTAAAGTAACATGACCTAATGTAAAGACAATAACCTCAAGGCGAAGGAGTTTCCTTGATCTCATATGGTGTCACTACACCTAGCTATAATGTTGACATTAAAGATGGAGAGACCTCAACCTATGATGATCAAGAGCATGAATGAAAATCCTATGTCATTACACCACCTCCCACCATTGAAGCATTTATCTAAGAAAATATTGAAGGGGAGTTCAAAAAATTACATGAAAATGTGCATAAGTGATAACAATTGCATAAAAAAATCATAAGGGTACATGAGGAAATCAATCCATCCAATGTATAATGCCTTATATCATCCCATGTTATGCTAAAATAGGTTCAAAACTAATCCTTTGATCCTTCATTTATATTTGTAACATTAATAAGTTATTCTTCACATTTTCCCCACCTATATACAATGACTATTAGAGTTGGATCCCTTTTCTCACAGTATTTACAAACCACATGGGAGTCATAACATGAATTTTTAGTGAGGAAATGCTCTGGATTATTATTTGTATCGATAATGATTTTACCCAAGTACATTGTGTACATGTACATCTTGACTTCCTTCACTCACAAGATGTTTCAAAATTTTCATCACCAATCAAAGTCAATTTCTGGGATCAAGTATCATCAACAACAGCCATATTGTTGCTTTGTACTGCAATCAAGTATGGTTGTATAAGATGAATGTTCTCGACATGCATTACAAATTCAACAAAACACATAAAAAGTCATCAAATAATTTCAAATAACACATCTGCATCAAAAATAGAGTAAAAGTATAGCATTAAGGATCATACCTTATGCATAATGTCAACCACACATATATGATCCACTTTAAGAGTAAGGACATTTAGTAGGTCATTAATAATGTCTGGGTGTTCTTTCGATAAAAGCGAATAACCTTGTAGTACAACTCAACATTGGCCACTTTAACTACAACATATTTGAATTGCATATGATCCCATGCTTCTAGAGAATGGTTCATGATTGTGGTTTCAACATTTTCATATTCATCATAATGAATATATAAATATGTAACATTCTTCCAGTGTTATTGCTCATCACAAATGCGGATGATCTTGGGAATGATGAGTTGCATTGAAAATAATTTTATATGTTCCATGAGCTTGTCTGGATGATATCTAGCATATAGGATTCCCAACTCTGTAAAGATGCCCATATGTGCACGCTCTAATCCCAAGCCACTTTCCATCAAAGATATCAATTCATCATAGTGACCCCTATTTTGGTAGTAATCCCTGACCTCTTCCAAATCATCCACCTCAAACAAAAAATATTAATTTCTTGACTTCACAGTAACAAAGAAAAGGTAGAGGCATACCTTTCCAAATTATTATTCAAAGAAAAAAGTGACTTAGATTAGGGACATTAATATATGTATTGGTTGATCACTGATTAGTGTTTTATACACATTTTTTGTAAACAAAAGTAGCCATATCAAAAATGAATTTGGTAAAAGCCAAGACCAAACCAATTACCTATAAAATAATGTTCAAGCCACATATTTGAGCCAACATAAACTCCTCGGCATCAACACAAGAAAAATATACTTCCTTTCATGTCTTTAATTGTTTTCCATGCGAGCGGACAAGATTTCAATTTGCATGAAACTAGAGAAGTTTAATGAGTGTGATGGCAAGTTTTGCCAGTTATAAATATAAGTAAAAATTATATTTGTAGCCTCATAAAGAGCTTCATAAAATATACGGTCTCCCACACTTTTAATATTAGCAACATTTGGTGACAGTATAAATTCTTCAATCTCACCAAGCCTGTCAATCTTAGCATATGCATAGATAAGATTGTTGTCAACCATCGACTCTTTAATATTTTTCCTTACCATCATCATGTACTTGACTAGGTCATGATACATAATTACATTAAAAATTCATTATAAAATATACTTAAGCAACTATTATAACTAAATTTACAATATGAATTAGCAGTTTGAATTAGCAATGTGAATTAGTGGTCTGCTAGGAATATACCTTTCTTGGAGCTTGAACATAGAATTTATATTTGTAACATTAATAAGAGATCACTCAACACTTTGAATGTTATCTAGTAGGACATTTACAGCTTCTACATTCAATTTGAACTCCTTAAAGATGGAAAAGGCCTCCTCATATAACATGGCTCCAACAACAATTTCCCCAACTGCAGGGCCATCAAAGTTTTCCAATATATTAATGTAGTCCATTACACATGATTTATCAACCTCAGTAGCAGTAACAATGAGAAGATTTTGCAGATTAGGATTTGCAATGAATGTAGAATTTTGTAGAATAATCTTCTCTAGAAGCTCAATTAACTCACGTGGCGGGTGTACACACCAAAATTGGGTCATATTCCCCTTTAAACCCCATTAATTAAATTAACCATATCCCACCTATTCATATCCCCTAGTGCACATGTTAATTAAATTAATTATCTTAATTAAATTAATTAATATCCTCACTTAACCACCTCACCTAGCCACCTCACTCAATGACCTACTCAAACCTCATTAATGACCTAATACTGAGTCTAAACCTATCCTAACTAACTAGGACTTAGTCTAAACCTAGACTTAACTCCTATTAACAAACCTAAAGGAATCCTACATCACTCAAGACTCGATAGAAGGTTGGAGATCACACCAAAAATAGAAACAATTTGGCTATTTTTGCCAACCTAGATATTCCCGCCTTGACCGATGTTGGTTATATCTCAACCGATGTTGGTCACCTAACCATTGCGATTAGGTTAAATACATTTCCAAAAGCCTTTTCCCAGGTTGGTCAATTCATTCAAGATCTCATTCTTCCAAAGACTTGGAGCACTCAAATTTCTTTAGCACTCAGGAAAAAGAAGACACACAAGAGCACTACCAACATTGGTCACCATTCATCATCATTTTCATGATCACAGATTCACAATAGAGAGGCACAGAGGTCTGCAACACAAATACAACGAATCTTCTCTTTGGATCTCTATTTTCACCTTCTTCATCACCTATGTTCTCCAATCTAATTTCTAGTAAGTATTTAAGATCTCTACACTGAATGTCTAGTTTCCTTGTGTAGATTTATTTATTCATCTCTTGTAGTCTATTTCTCTCCATACCCATATACTTCCTTCCTTCCATCAACCCATCACCTGATCATACCTAGAATTTTCACCCATTTTCACCCTTTTCTAATCATCTCGATTCTTCAAAACATTTTACAACCCCATCCTCACCATTTCCAACCTCTATGTAATCACAGGGAGTCTGGAAAACTAATTATAAGAACTTTCTGCTAATTGCCCCTATTGATGCCGATTAGCCAAATGACGCTTGGATTACTCTACCAAACGGCATCGGTGAGTCAACTGATGTTGGTTACTATGTTTGGAAATATGGCTCATGCTAACAAGCTAATACCCACTTCCCAATATCCCAAAACCATTTCTAATACTTACTAAACCTTACCCAAGCACATACTGCACACTCGCAACCCAACACTAGCCAATCAACCCTCCGTTTTGACCTTTAACAAACTTTTGCATGACATTTCTTATTGTTTTGTATGAGATACCTAAATCATTTCAATTCCAATAGGATCTTTACTTCATGTATGATTTAACTAGCATTAATATTGTTATATAAAAGTGGATTGACATCTTATTCAGGAAGTATCACACTTCCCGGATCTAGCTTCCACTAGGTAGTCCACTCATTGTTTTGTTTAACTCTATTTGGTGGTATTGTTTTACATCTACAGGTAGTTCCTCCTAGCCAAAAGGGATCTCTCACATCTTTTTGATCCAAAAGTCATCTATGGGCCGGGAAATCTTTAGTGGTGAATTTTTTGTAAACTTGCGAAAATTGAGGATTATGGAAATTCGAAATGGTGAATGTTTTTTGATTCATAGCCAACTTTTTTGCCAAAAAAATCAACCAACAAGTCCCTTATACTATTTTTCCAAGATTTTACATACATATAAAAGCTTATGAATGTAATTCACCACCATTTTGAATCATATTCTGCACATATTCACCAAAGTAAACATAAACAAACTCAAAGCTGTATAATCTAAGTCATCCAATCCTTCACCGTACAACTCAAATCCATACAAGCCATAGCCATCCAACCCGAGGCTTGAGCGTGTAATACCGAGCCATCTAACCCGAGCTAACCAACCTTGAGGCATCCAAACACGAGGCATCCAACCCTAATAGCCATCCAACCTGAGTTGTCAAACCTTGAGGCGTCCAACCTAAGGCTTCTAACCCCGAGCCATCCAACCCCGAGTCATCAAACCCTGAGGCATCCAACCTTGAGTCATCCAACCCGAGGCATCCAATCGTGAGCCATCCAATGCTAAGCCATCCAACCTCGAGTCGTCCAACTTTGAGCCGCCTAACCCGAAAGCGGTCCAACCTTGAGTCGTCCAACCCTGACGTGTCCAACCTTGAAGTGCATCCAACCCTAAGGTGTCCAACCCTAAGTCATCTAACTCAAACCATTCAATCCCATAGCCTTTGAACATAAGAGCCATCCCGAAGCAGTCATGGATACTAGAAATTGGTTTACAAATTTAGCCAGTTCAAAAAAGGGTGCAAATACTTTGCTTGACTATTTTGGAAAATCACAAAAAATGAAGGGGGTTTCTGCATCTGCTGAAAATATCAGTATGTGGCATGTGTTATTTACTAGTTTTTAATCTTACATTATTTAATAATTATGTTTATCATACTGTTCTTGGAACTCTTTGTAGTTTGTAAAATTTTTAGAGAAATTATTTGCAGACATTTCAGAAATTCCTTCACATATTTATCAATTTAAAGATTTGATGATCCATTGTCTATTGAGGAAATAATTCCATCCCTTGATGACATAGAAGTACAAGAAAATTCATCAAATTCTCATGATACACTAGCAGAGGAGGCTTCTTCTCTAAGGTCTATTTCAGGAAAAGGAGACATGAGAATCAAAGTATTCTTGTTGATAACTAGATGCAGAAGTTGATCCCAAGAAAATAAAAGAAAATATGTCAGAAGAAAGAGGACAAACTGGACAATTGGAAGGAAATTCTAGTTTGAATGGGCTGCAAAATATCCATTTATTGAACCTGTGTACACTAAAAATTGTAATGATGTTCCAACACAATGTCGATGTAAAATATGTGGTTGGAAACAGGGGAAGGATCACACGATGCAACTCAAACTGGACACAATTGAAAAGCATTGTGGGAAAATATACATTTCCCAAAAGCAAAAGGATGACAACATAGTCAGAACACATAAATGGAAAGATGCAAAAGATTTTCTACATGTCAAATACGCAGAAGAATATGAAAAGGAACAAAAACATATGAAATATGTAAATGAAAAAGGTGGGACCATAGTAGCAAGATTGAGCAAATCTATGGAGGTAGAAATGCATGCAAAAAGTATTCAGTTTGCTACCGTATTCCATATATTGAAAAGGGGAAGACCGATGTCAGATTTCGGAGAAAATAAAATTTTGTATCAGGTTATTGGTCTACAAAACATTCCTCAATCTCATTGGTCAGATACTAGTGGTGGGAAATTGTAAAATGTCTATCTCTGGTAGAAAAGGAGGATCTGAAATTGTGTGTTCAAAAGGAAAACTATATTTCCCTTTCAATATATGAGGTTAATCCAAGTGGATAATACTTCATGGATTTGTATTCATGTTTACACATTTGCTAATGAAATAAGAACCCCACACCTCTTATCAATTCATAAAATGACTGAGAATTGCAATTCTAAAAATATTTATAAATTACTAGTGTCAAAATGAAGGATATCGCGGAATGGATGACTTTTGCATTGCAACAAAATTAGATTTTGTTGGAACTGATGGTGCTGCCATAATGCGAGGAGCCAGAAATGGTCTTTGTGTTAGACTTTAGACAATTGTTGCTCGTATATGGTTTTCATCCACTGCATGGCTCACAGAATGAATCTCACTTACAAAATTGTGAGCACATTTGAAAATGTAGCTAAAGTGGAGGAATTGATATGTGATTTGCATGATTATTATTCTAGTAGTCCTAAGAGATTTTTAGAATTTCAAAATTTTTCTATTGGAATGACAGAGGAAAAAAATTCTCAAATATGTAGATATGAGATGGATATCTATGTATGAACCTTCATGTAGAATATATGATGAATATCCTTCATTGACATGATTTATGTATAAATACCGTAGGGATGTAGATAAAACTAAAGATCTATTGTGCCATCTAACAAACATAGAAAATTTACTCACACTCTATGGTATTTTTCCCATGTTGAGGGAGCTTAATATTTTAACAAATCATGCACAAGATCATTCTTTCTACATAACAGACTTCATAAGACTCAAAAGACGTGTTTGTTAGAGTCTAGAAAGTTTATATATTTCTAATGGGAGTTTTCAAGGTGCTACTTTTGAAAATATGAATGCATTGACATATTTAAAAAATCTAAAGTGGTTCTTAAAGTACAATATACATGATCATATGTGTGTAACAACACATGGAAAAGAGATTCCGCTTTATATGTTCCAAAAAAGAATTGATATGGCTAACTCAGAAATAGAGGAAGTAAAAGTGACAAGAAATTTATATGATGCAATATTAATTGAAACAAGGAATAAGTTGAGAAAGATTTCTAAATCTTTAGCTAAAGAGATCCGAGAAAGATTCAAAATTGATAAAATACTCTAAGTAATGGGAGTTGTAAATCCACAATTTTGGAATTGTTCAGGAAAAACATTATACATATATCAGTTCTTTATTTGTCAAAAACATGGGTGATGTAAGTGGCCATTTCTCTAAGACTAAAGAGATAAGTGGAGTTTCTATAGAAGGAATTTTGCAAAGAAAAATACTTAGTACCCAATCAATGGATTTTGCTAATACTATGATAAGTCAGGTTCAACTTCTACAAAACCCACAGGATATTGGTGCCATGAAAAGGATTTGGAAATATATTTGTTCCAGTAGTATTCTAAGTGAAGATTTGAGTGAGTATATTAAGATGTATGAGCTTTGTCAAACAATGATTCTAGGTTATGTGGAAGATGAGATGGTTTTCAGTGCACTATCCTTTTTAAATTCAAAATTTGAAATAGATTGGATAGGAATCTAGAAAGTTGTCTCCGATTGTATGTATCATGTTACTCAGTGGAGTCTTTTCCTTATGATAGAGCACTCGAATTATGGAATTCACTTGTAGAAAGAAGAGGAGTTAGTAATATTCTACCTGAACCAGGGGATCGAGACATAACCACAAATCATGCTACAGTTTATTTCCAAGACACAAATGAAAGTGTTGCTGAAGGACTATTCCAATTCACATAGATTTCATTACAATAAATTGATGTAGTAAGTATTGATGTATTTCATACAGAGATTACAAATTTCAATAAATGCAAATTGCAATATTATATTTTTCTTTATTTGGTCCATTACCATTGCAAAATGTCACTATCATTTTTTGTTATCCCATTTGTTTTTTATATTTGGGTTTAGGAAAAATAAGGACACATTTATATGTTATATCTGTTAATTGATTTATTTTACATCATCAAGAAATTAGAAAAGTGTAAATTTAAGAAACATTTACGTAAATAAAGAAACAATAAAATCATTTGTATTAACATATAGTTTACATTGTACAATTCCATTTTTCAAAGTACTCTTGAAATAGTTCTCTCACATGGCAGATTACTTTATGATGGAAGGTATAAATTCATAAAGCATTGTCGGCCAATACAATTACAAAAAGAGGGTTGTCATAACATATCAAAGATTAGGAACAAGTTCTATCATATAAGGACACATTATGAGGCCATCCTCTTTTCTCGCCTATGATTCGAATCATAGTTGTCCTTACATCGCCACACGGAATAAAAACTAAAAAGGGCTGGTCACTATCTTTTAATTCCTACACCAGTGTTGGAATTGTGACAACACACCTATCACATGGTGAACTTTACTAACACATTTAATTTTTTTATTGTAGGAGTTTCTTTGCATCTATATCTGAGCTATCTTCTATAACTCCGATGTCTATAGATCTCGTTTTGCGGTATTGATATTTTCAAGAATATTCAGCTCCTCCTCGCTACATCCCCGTAGAAAAAGTGTTGCATCTAAGTCTGTCTTTTCCTTTAGTAATACTTCTAGATCCATCTTGTGTTCCTTTATTATCCTTCTCAATGTATTGTTTTGTTTATTTATTACAATGAGTTTTTCCTTTAATCAGATCAAATGAATTCAGGATTTTGTAGGCATTCTTCAAATGTGCTTTAAATACAACTACTTCTTTCTTTAAATTTTCATATTTTTCCTACAAAACAAAAATATAATTTTTTTAGTCTATTAGATAAATTGAAAAAATATATTGTAGTGCTTATAATATTACGATTTTGCATGTAAAACTAAAAGCCCACTCACCACAACTTTTTCTTTTTTTACATTTTCTATTAAAACATTTGTCTTGTCTTTAGCCCATTTGTTGTAGTAAGCATGTGCTTCAACATTCAGATTCTCCAACCTATTTAACATTATGTCTATAATTTCATCATTATAATCATTACTATATAAAATTGTCCCTGACTGAGCTTTGTTTAGCAAAACGTCCTGCCTTACTAGTTGGCTCTCTACGACAGTGAACAATGAATGCCTTTGAGCGTGATTATGGTATCGTGTATTTATTTATTTTATCAAAATTTTAGCTCTCCTCTCCCAAGACTACACCAAATCCACATCAGACATTACAACCTCTTGAATTGTTGCCCCCATACTATCTGATATCATATTTTCTAAAATGAAATGTGTCTTTTCATCATCTATTTGTGGAGCAGTACTTGGAGGAGGAGGAGAGTCACTGCCCTGTATTTCATGCACATTTTGATGTGGTTGAGGTGGAGTAGATTGAATCATATCATGGGTATCAAAATAGTTACTCTTGTCTACATCACCACTATCAAATCCCAAATACTCCTCATCAAGGGTGATGTTGTTGAAAATTTGTGTGGTATTACACTTAAAACACCACCTAGTGAGAGTCCAGGAAATTTTGTGGTTGTAGGATGAGCATTCCTGCTGACTCTAGAAACCGTATGTTCTTTCCTGAAGATCTTCTCTCATGTTTATCTTGGACATGTCGGAGGTATTGGTGGCCTTCTAAGTGAAATGTGTCCAAAAGCCATATTACCTACATGAAGCAAACAAAAAATTCTTAGAAATTTATCATTATAAGGTTCAACCTTGTAAATGCTAAAAATAGAAAGGAAACAAAACATTGTAAATATTTTAAATTAGAATTTACCTTGCGTAGACGAAGACACAATCATGACATTTCGATCTTCACACAGGAATGAGTTTGATCTTCATCATCAAACTCAATAGTTTCTGAATACAATAAATATAGAAAGAACAATAGAAATAATAAAATCCACTACTACATACATAAAAAGATAACTTCATACATGTTGTTAAATGTGATGATAAACATGCTGCGCTTATCGACCCCCTAGGTCGCTTTTGACAAGGAGGTCTTGCGGTGTTGATTCTACAAAATCCATGTCGAATCATGAGACCTCTGGAGGATTTACTCTAGCTGTGATTGCCTCCTTATGAGATGTTGCAGCTATAATTTTTCTCTGCAATAGAATATCTTACAATTATTATTTTATTCAACAATATTGAATTTGAAATCATTATAACAAGTAAACTGTAAAATGTAAAACCTAAAATTAATTGGTAGCTGTTGGTCTTCAAGACTAAGACCAATCATTTGATTATTGATTGCAGTTGGAATTTTATCTTTGGAATTTCATAGTATGCTTCATAATAGAAAGCTAGAATATAATTGCAACAAGAGAATACATTCTTTGATTTATCAGATTGATTGGCTTTGTAGGCATGGGAGACATTTATTTTTATTTTGTTGGACAAATAGCTGCACCAATCAAATTGTTGACCTACTAGTGTTTGCAATAAATAATGAAGTTCCCAATAAGGAATGTCTATAGATATTCCCTGTAATGCAATCTTGGCCTGAAAAATTGACGCAACTACAATAAAGAATTTGTTTGTAATGCCTTGTAGAAGAAGGCCTCTTGACAAACGATTAAGAGGAGCTGCAAATAACAAAGAAGAAATGTTAGATCCTTGGGTGGTTGAGTAATGTTAAGGAAAAATAATTTGAAAATAAAAAACTTACCATCAACCTATACATTGTAATGAGACTCCAAAAAACATTTGTCTCCATCTATAAGGATAGCTTTTGTAGTAACCGGTGACTTATTTTGGAATGGTAAACCTGTTAACCGATGTATGTCCTCGGGTTCGATTGAGAAAGAAATTTGACGACGTCTCGGATGAATGAGGAGAACAGAAAATTTTCCATCACTCTCGTTGTAAGAGTGAGAAGGTAATCAAGGACAGAAGATAGTATCGAATCGGGGGGCATGTCCACAAGCCCTAGTAAATTCTTATTTTTCAAGCCAATCCTTTTGTGCATCTTTTTCTCTCAGAAGAGCTACAATCTATGGACACATGAGGTTTTTGTATTGAAATTTGGGTGTAGGAACAAATGTGGTGCTTGCCATTGTTGAAATAGTGAAATTTGGGAGAAGTTTGAATATTGGAGAAGTTAGAGCACTAGAAATTTTCATAGAAAAGTGATGAAATGAACCTTCTAGGGGTATTTATAGGGGTCTGTATGGTTCAAAGGACACATGATGGAAAATTATTAGTGGCCCAAACCCTTAACCTCCCAACTTACTCGACCAAACTTTAGCCGTCCAATCCACCCGTCTAATCCACCCGTCCAACCCACCCATCCAACCCTCTTCCAACCCACCCGTCCAACCATCAACCCTCATGTTTGACCTTCCCATTTAACCCTCCCATCCAACCCTCCCATCTAACCCTTCCGTCCAACCCTTCCATCCAACCCTCCCATCCAACCCTCCCATCCAACCCACCCATCCAATCCCACCCATCCAACCCACCCATCTAACCACCCATTCAACTTACCCATCCAATGACCCACCCAATCCCCGACCAACTTTGTGAAACTAGGCGAAAAAGGTCTCGCGAAATCACCTTTGCCACGAAACATTTTTTCAAAAATTTTCCAACGATTCGAAAGTCGATTTTTGAGATTTGCCACACATTCTAAACTAATTTTTCAAAGGGGTCTTCTTAAAATGAATCCCTGCGCCATGGGTGCATTCAACCTTCAACCGACATTATAACAGGTATTCCTCCTTGGCCTTCTACCCTTATTTGTTTCATTAATCTGCTAAGAATCGGTGAAACATTTTGGCATGCTCGGTGGGACCCATCAAGGGTTCCTTTGCATTTTTTCATTCCTAGGAAAAAATTGTGTGTTTATTTCCCTTCAAAAATTATTCACATTAATTTTCTTCTCTGGAATATTCTCCTTCTATTTATTGTATAAAAACAATCATGTTTTTGGTGCTTTAAAAAGAACACGTCTTCCTTTCTATTGCATTGCATTAGTGAAAGAGCATCCCTCTTCCTATTCTCCATTTGTTACATCGAACGTAATTGTGGATTTGGGCTTAAAACACTTGCATTTCATTATGGTTTGTTGCATTATAGCTCACATTAATTTGAGGGCAACCTATACGCTGGAAGTCATGCCAGTTGATGGTTGAATAATTTAATCATAGTTCACTTGCACACTCTCTCTCTATACCAAACCACTTACATAATTTACACATCTTCTTAAACATCATCCTACCTGGAAGAAGTTATCAATGATCACATGATCAGAGGATTGATAGTGGGTTCCTATCCGGTTTCTCTTTTTTCTAGTCATTATCTCGTAGAGAAAAGTCACCTTAGATCTTGGATTTTCATAGGACACCTTCTATCAAACCAAAAACTCTATTCTATTCATGAGTCAGTCTTAAATAGCATAAGCTAAAACATAAAATTCACCCATAGGATTTCATGTTTCTTAACTTTTGCTTGATTTGTGTTTTGAGTTTTGAGGACGCATTCTCCATTCTCTTCTTCCTTTCACACACCACCATAATAGTTGGTGTATTTCAACTATTTCTGAGTGTGTAAGAGTTCATCATTACCATACTCAAGTTTTTCGGTTGGTATTTTATCTGATCTAAGTCAAAATAATAAAATTATTTCATCTTTCCAAATTTCATAGTGGACCGATGCATCGGTCCAAATGACCAACATCGATTTACTCATCCAACTATCATCGATTATTTGAATTTTTGGTCATTTTACCAAAGAGTAGATCAACACATTTTCTGTTCTTTTGAAGTGCCTCAGACACATCATCATACCCATGGATCTTTAAAATCACTGTCAAATCTAGTTTTGTCTCATTTTCATCAGTTATTGCCCCATTGGAAAAAAATTGATTTCCCACATTAACGGTATCGGTAACCTAGCCATGATTTACTCTAACCATCATCGGTTAACCCAACCATCATCGGTTCCTATGTTTTAATTTTTAATTAAAAAATGACCAAATTTACCTCTAGGATCCTATTTTCTCCATTTCCTTTTGTTTTCTTGTGTCATTTACAGAGATTAAATTACCATTTCTATGTTGACTCACATGGTTTTGACTCATAGCTAAGCCAATGCCCTTGTTTTTCATGTTAGCCTTGACCACTCTTACCTATCATTTCACCTCCTTCCATCTTATCACCTATGGATCCCACTCAGCCCATTATCATCAATATCAATGATGAGGATTTCACAAGACTCCTTGACCAAAACCCCGCTTCCTTACAATATTATCTCACCCATTCCTCTACTCATAATTCATCAGGACAATTGGTATACAACATGTCTATGTCCATTCCTCCTACCCTTGCCCCACTTCCACATTAGCTAAAACTATCTCAATGTTACCTTCATCCACCTTACCACTTGTAGTCTCCCAACTAGACCCCACATCATCTATATCGGCTGCACATATGGCATCTGTCACTCCCATGGTGTCCACCATTGCTTCATCAACCACCTTAAACATAGCCCCATCTACACCCAACACCTCATATATACCTATTCCATCTCAGCCACCCATGGTGTCGGAAATGTATACTCCATTCCAAAACATCATCCTCTCCATCCCGCAGTCCTTACCTCCAATCACTATAAGGGTCATTACATCCACCCTACCTACTTACCCATATTACAAACAACCCCTATCTCTTCCACCACCTATTTGGGATATCCACCGCTTTCATCTATTCCCCCTTGTAGTTCTCGTACTTGGCACCACCATATACTGGGATGTTTTCCTCATCATACATTCATCATTTATCTCCTTATCTTTGCGGGGGTGCCCAGGATTATCATAACCTACCAACAACCTTATTAAAATGATGATGGAAAATATGCAAACATTATAAGCATCAGTTTCTAGCTCTCGCAACTCTCTAACATATGATGAAATTTTCAATGATCCCATTCATCCGTCTATTCCCATTCATCTATATCCTACACATTGAGAAATTCCCAAATTCAACTAGTTCAATAACAAAGAAGACCCACATCAACACTTGTGGTCTTTTAAACATGGGTGTTATTTAATCACTCATGACGACACTCTACTCTTGCGGACATTCCCAATGTCCTTGATAGGACCCGCATTGGATTGGTATAGTGGTTTACCTAGACATTCCATTTACTCATTCAACCAAGTGGCTCAAGCCTTCTTGGACCATTTTTCAATCAATATCGTCAAGAAGGTCACCATGAATGACTTGTACTCAACATGACAATACGTCGATGAATCTATCACAGATGTCATCACTCATTGGCGGAGCCTCATCAACCAGCTCATATTCCAATTTCTCAAACCAAACTTATAGAGTTGTTTACCAGGGCTTGTGCCAGACACATCTCACCAACTCTCCAAGTCCAAACCTTCTATACGTTTGATGAAGTATTCACCATGGCACGAAAACTTGAAATTTTTGCCATTGAAGAGAAGAAAATTCAATTGTGTAACAAAAACGCTGCATTCAAATCCAATGATGCCTCTTCCTCTTCAAAACCCCAAAACAATTATTCCAAAGAAAAAGGATCTGCCAATGTGGTAGCTTTAAAAGCTGGCCCATCTCACCCGTCTAATCAATCAAAACATTCCTCCAACCTTTCTCTCATCCAATATTTTCAGTTCAAGCACGAGAAACAAAAATACACTCCTATAAGAGAGCCCTATTCTTCAGTCTTAGAAAAAAATTTTAAAGCCGGAGAAATTGTTCTTCCACCCGTCAAACCACATACTGGTTTTAACCCCACTCATCCTATGTCTGCATGGTATAAGGAACATGACTATTGCAACTATCATCATGTTAAAGGTCATAGCGATGGTAATTGTATCACCTTCAAAAAATCATCCAAGAAATGTTAGATAATGGAGATCTAGTCTTGGATAACCCTAACACATCGGCTAATCAAAACCTACATATCTTCAAGAAGTTTTCCCTAATCATACCCATAATCTTACCAAACTGGATAACCTTCAACTAATGAAAGTAATGTCTATGAGGTTCATGCTATGTTTGACATCATATCGGCCCTTCCTCAATTTCCTCATATCCCCTCTATTGAGGATATTCTAGCATGAGATCCTTTACCCATAGAGGATCCTATTTCATCTACTCCTTTACCCACAAAGGATTCCCCTTCATCTCCCCTTCACCCATAGAGGATTCCATAGTATCTACCAATGTCATTTCCCCACACACCTCTCAACCTAATGAACAACTGTGGTGTTAACTCTCCTACCCACAGAGAGTCATGCTCACCTTCCTCTCCACCGAAAGAGGAACCTACCTCATCCCACCTATCATCTCCCCTACCCATAGGGGATCCTTTAGAAAGCACCTCTTCTTCCCCGGCCTTTGGTGACCCTGTTGTGTTATATTTACCATGCACATGTTATATTTTAAGTACATATGGGATTCCTCCACATAGGTGATTCACCATGCTTAGGTGTCCTAGGGTGTCATTATGGCCTTACACATCATAGAGTGTCATAGGAGTTACATTTGACCGGATATTTCGGGAATATAACTCTCACCTCTTGATGGCTACATTTGTGGGGGAGTTACACACCCCACTACTATATGTACACCCTTTCATCTTAAGAAATGGAATGGAATGGAGTATGGGATTTGAGCCATTTTTCCCTTAATGCATGCACATTGCTCTCATGGGTGATTTCTTGCTTTGATCTTGAAGCTACATCATTTTGTGGTTGAGTGCAACATTTTGATGCTCATGGATTCCCTCCAGATATTCATCATTCCTCTGACATGGTATCAGAGCTTGGGGATCGGAATCATGTTGCTCACCTCGGTTGCTTACTACTCTCTGCCTCGTAGTTTCTTGTGCAAGTTCTCATCCTTGCTTTGTGCTATACTTGAATTTTTTCAAAGGGATTCTTGTGCTTGATTTTTTGGCTCAAGGTTTCTTGTGCTTGGACGTTTTCTTCCTGTTGACTCATTTGCATTTGTGAACTCGCTACTCGGGCATGGTTTTGGATTCAGAGGCTCGTTTTTTGGTTTTCTTGTGCATGGATAGTCTTTGCATTGGATTCTCAATTTTTGCATTGGCCTGTATTGTGCTCATGCCATAACACTGCTAGTTTGTGATTACTCATGCCTTTTCATGTGAATCACTATCTCGTGCTCAGTCACCACCTGCAACTCATGCCTTGGTTGAGAAAACTCTTCCATTGATGTGCATTGTTCAACTCATGCATTGGTTGAAAGAGCTTGTGCATTACTCCAATAGCTCATTTCAAAACCAATCGGCTTTTTCTCTTTCCTTAACTCAGTTTTCCTTTGGAGATCATTATTGCTATGAGCTCGGACTATGCATCTCTAGTGATCAGCTCAATTTTTGGTATTTTCTTAGACTACCTCTGGCTTGTGTATCTGTGTTAGCACGACAACTCATGCACTTGCATTTACAAGGTTTATTCCTACTTGCATCGGCTCATGTTGACCCTACACACATCCAACTATTGCTCGTTGCACTCAAACTATGAGCTTTGGCTTCATCCCGTAGATTTGAATGTGTTGCTTCATGCCCACGAGGACCTCAGAGTGTGGAATCTCTACACTCTACACCATCACTCACTATAGTCTACCCCTACCGTTTCCATCCTCGATATCTCTACGTGCACATATTGGCTCAAACGTGGTCCCTACTCGGTCTCGGTATTTTTTTCGACTATTTCATTTCCATCTGTTACCTCAACACTTGTGGTCTCTCTACTTGACCTCTCACCAGTGTTGCACTTGCCTCATGGTTGTTTCACTACTTGAGACTCTGCCACAAGCCCCTGCATGCGACCCTTACACTCCAACTTGGTTTGCATTGCATGCAATGGAATACAAATTCACGTGGCATAGACCCCTAGCTCAGTCAACTTCTTAGCTCGCTAATAGAGGTAGCTTCCAGATAGGTGCATCCATGGCTTGACACCTCATCTAGGCCCATCCCTTTTAGATTTGTTTGGCGGTTAAAAAAATCTAGTTTTTGATGTTTTAAGGATAAAAACATTCATTATGGCATTGTAAAATATTTTAAGGCTCTAATTTGCTTATAATTATGTCCTTCATTTATGTGTCAAAGAAGATGGAGGGCGAGGTCCGGGGTTGGCAGGAGGCTAATCCCCCTCGTAAGCAAACCAAACCCTACCTAAAATTTGATGCCATTTCCAATGAGTACCCACACAACACCCTTTACACCCATTTTGGGAACTTTTTAATCCATTTGCACGGCTTATTGGCATTTTCCATCATTTTCGGAATCATTTTCTTGCTATAAATTTTAACTCATTGCTTTCGGTTTTGAGCGCTTCTTTATTCAAAGTTGCATGATTTTTCACACATTAAATGATGACATTGTCAATTTTGTAAACATACTACTTTATAAAGTGCCACATTCTAGGGGGCCATTAGTACTCTTAGGCCTTATATTACACGCAGATGCATTATCAATGAGTCTAACGATGTCTACTTTTGTGCACCTTGCACTTCTTTCTTACGTATCATAAAGGGTGCTCTTTCTAGACTTGAGTGTTGTAGGATCACTTTACAGCCTCCACCACTTCTTACTGGGAGAGAGAACTATTCAACTTGGTGTGTTTCCATGGAACATTATTTCACTCATGAGGGTCTTTCACCCTTCTTACTTGGGCCATTTCCTACACCCACTGATCATCATCATCTGGAGGACTTTCTCGACACTTTTGACCATGTTTTTGGTCACTTGATGATGCATATCTCTAGATATCTCTAGTTTCACGTGGTAGACTCAGATCCACCCCACCATGTCCGGAGAGCATTCTTGATCCCTATATGGAGACCCTTCACATACTACCACCATTATTGCTTCTTCTGATCCAGTTGTCTCCTCTATTTCTTCATGTGATGACAGTTCCACTAACATAGACTTGCTTGGTTCTACTTCTGATGATGAGGATTGTGCACCCAATTCTGATGTGAAGATTACTATAGAGGACTCTTCTCCTCCTCTCTCACTATTCCAAAGAGTGTTGACACATCCCACATCTCATCAGATATTGAAAAGTCTCCTATATCAGTCTCATATAGTCATCACACCCGCCTCTTTTCCACCTTCATTGTGTGAGGCCCCTTTCACTCCTCTACCTTCATTGGATGACTCATACCTATCTGACATCACTCTTCTATTTGTTGAGCCCCCTCATTGGGATGAGTATTTGCCTGACCTTAGTCATATTTTCATAGATTACACTTGTGATGCACTATAGGTTCCTCATCCATCTATAGGTATTTTAGAGGATTTCATCATCTCCATTGTTGGGAGTGTGTCTTCGGTAATCTTACCACTTCCACTTTTCTCGGAGACCTTCATTGATCCACCCTTTCTTGTGGATCCATTTTTTTGTTGTGGGGGATGTTTTGTTGCCTTCACATTAGTTGGACATCCTTTCTACAGGTGTTCACTCTTCATACTCTGACAGTTATGCACTCATGACATTACCTTTGGTTCCTTCGCACTCACTTGCTAGAACTATGTCACACTTTTGTAGACCATACTCAAATTTCTTCGTGTTGTTGCCTTCGGTTTCCTTCACAAAGTGGGAAGACTTCAAGATGGCATTTATGTCCTTCCTAAGGGAAAGAACATAGTTCGTGCTAGTGGCTCTTCTTTATTCCAGAGGCAGAGGATCTCATGATTGACATTCTTCTAGGAGACCTCCTAGAGCTGCAGAGTTTAGATCCATCCATGGAATCTTCTGCATTCCTCTCATCTCCCTCTTCTTCTCTCTTCTTTTTCTTTTTGATAGATTGCCTCTTTGTACATGGGTACCTTTACAGGCTCATTTGTGGCTAGGACCCATCTTTAGCATCTCTCTTAGATTAGAGAGTGGACTTGTCTCTCTTTTGGGGGATTTTTTCCCACTGGGTTTTCTCCTTTTACTCCACTTTTCAAGAGTTTCTTGTACGTGGGTACCTCATCAAGCTTGTTGTTGGGACCCACTTCTCCTTGTTTTCATCTATGTGTCCACCTAAGCTATGCTTCAAGGGGGTGTTGGTGTAGGATATTTACCATGCATATATTTTAAGTACATGGGATTCCTCCACATAGGTGATTCACCATGCTTAGGTGTCCTAGGGTGTCATTATGGCCTTACACACATCATAGAGTGTCATAGGAGTTACATTTGACCAGCTATTCCGGGAATGTAACTCCCACCTCTTGATGGCTACATTTGTGGGGGAGTTACACACCCCACTACTATATGTACACCCTTTCATCTTGAGAAATGGAATGGAATGGAGTATGGGATTTGATCCATTTTTCCCTTAATGCATGCACATTTCTCTCATGGGTGATTTCTTTCTTCGATCTTGAAGCTACATCATTTTGTGGTTGAGTGCAATGTTTTGATGCTCATGGATTCCCTCCAAATATTCATCATTCCTCTAATAGATCCTATCTCACTAACATATTTTAGAGGGATTGCTACTAAATTAACATCATCTCCTCTTATAACAGTGTTGTTTTCATTCCTATCTGACCATTTGGATTATGTTGATAATTCCATTCTTTGGGGATGTCTCCAGCTACCCTTTTTAACCCAAATGCAAATGTCACCTACTAATACCTCCACGATTTATCCAAAGGTGTTTTAGAAAATCAAACCTATCATGCCCATACCAGTCATAACAACCTCTTCTTCATCACCCTTGGCCTAGACGTATACCTTTACTAAAAACCAAACCTATTCCTATGCCTAAGAACCTACCCACACCTAGATACCTCCCTCGCATCTAGAACCATCACCACATTGGGTGTCATGCTGACATCAATCCTAGCCCATCCTCTAGTCAAATTGGATTTAGCCACATCTTCATAAGCCCACAAAAACTACTCTCCTAACTAAAAGGAAGACCCAACCTTTTAGGCCGCATACACCGGTTTCACCTACTACCCCTCTTTTACCTTCACCCCTTTCATCTATCTTAGGACCTCACCCATCAACCTTGGCCAAACAACCTCCTACCCAAGGTAAATTAAAAGCACCATAGCCCACCACCTCATCAGGAGCCCCTATTACACATAACTTACTTACACTGTGTACACCTTTGTAGTCTCTTGTAACCTTTTTACCAACTATACCCACACCACTTCCAGTAACATTGTCACTACCTATGATATTCCCACTCTTCAACCAATACCCTCCACCTCGCCTCTTCCAAAAACCTTCACCGCACCTCCATTATCACCTTGGCTAACCCATCCCCTTCGCCATCTACCTTCCCTTCTACATCACGCACATCATCTTCACCTTTACCTAGGAAGGTGCAACCAAAGTTGAAAAACCCACTACCCTCCAAAGAGGTAGTTAAGCCTACAACACCTTATATCACTAGTTCATCTACTACACATTTACCTAAGTAGGTACAATCAAAACCTAAAATAGTAAAACCTACCAAAATAGTGGAAAAACCTATTTCACCTCTTATTCCACCTCCCGTGGTGCCTCTCCCACAAAAATCACCCACACATTCATCCAAACCCACACTCACCTCACATTGTGATCCATTGGCAGGGTCTTATGCCAACATCTTAGCAAACCTTTTAGAGATCGTTGTCATCACATTGCCACCCCTTAGACCTTACGACCCACTCAAACCCAAACCAAAAGGGTTTGATGATACCAAAATTTGTGCCTACCATCGTGTGTCAGGGCATGATGTAGAAAGTTGTAAGGCTCTTAAAACCATTCTCCTTCAACTATGTCCTCCTAAAGAAAATTTTGACGATGATGATCTTCTAGACAAGGACCTTGTTCCACCTTCACCTATCACCACACATTCTTTCCCCTTACCTATTCAATGACCCGCATCTCCACCTCCACAACCTTTTTACCCTCCTCCAATATTTGAGATTAATATGGTCTAGATTAGAGAATTAGCCAAACCTCTTCCTAAATGCCAATGCGCTGCCTTTTTATACAACACCAATCCATGCCCTCACCTTACTATTTCTCATCCTATCGCTACTCATACCATGACTCATTTACCCATACCCCATATTTATATGGTTAGCGTTGCTTACTTGTGCTTAGAAAGACAAAGGAAAAGAGAAAGTAACCTTCCCATCCACCAATCTTGTGCCTAACATACCATCTGCACCCACACTAAAAATCATCATTCGGGGACCCACATAACCTATTTCTGATGGGGTATCCCATCGTACAATGATAAAACAATTGTACCAATCCCCTTTAAAAATTTATTTGTACAACCTTGTCCAAACCACTTAATCTCATCGACAGGCCCTCATGGAGGTTCTACAATCCATCAAGGTTTTACCTAGCGAACCTATGCATGTGGCCTCCTCACCACCAATCCATCCCCTTCCTCTACACCCGTTACCACTCATCAAGTAGCCTCCCTTAGTTTCTTTGACGACAAGATTGTACCTCTCTAATCAGATGATCATTATCCCACCCTTTTCATTTATGTCTACATTGATAATATACGCATTCGACGCATTATGATCGATGGTAGTGCCAAGCATCAACATCATCTCCTCCCATACATAAAACCAAATGCACATCCCTACCAATAGCATGCATAATAACCCAAATATGTTGCATTCGTTCAATGATGCCATCACTTCCACCCTTAGTACCATCATTCTCCATGTTTGTGTGGGCCCCCATACTATTCCGGAATTGTTCTACATTTTAGAGGGGGAATTCTAGTACAACTTGTTACTTGGCGACCTTGGATCCATGTCATGGGTTGTGTTCCTTCAACCTTACATCATTGTGTAAATTTTGAACATGAAGGACATAACTATACCATTCCAGATGAACCTTCACCATTCAAAACTCTGAAACATGTTGTATCGCCTAATGATTTCCTTATACCGGTTAAGACATCTACCACCGCTTCCACTCTTCCTTCACCCACAGCCCCATCCACCAATGTTGTCGCTACTTCTCCCACATCCAACTCCTCTATTCCCATGCTACCGCAGCCTCTCTGTAAGCTGACCCCCAGCCATCTATTTATCAACCAACCAATGCTCCTTCTCCTCACCATCAAGTAATACATATATTCTAGCTACCCACATATCTATTATTGATCCCTTAGAAGGTGTTTTTCAACACCTCACTCTGGGGGAGTACCACATGTACAACATTAACACATTCCTTACTCCACAAGATTATGGTAACCTTCGCCAATTTCCTCTATATGATCATTGCGCATAGGCGAGGTTTTCTCTTACGATCCTCCACACCACCACACCAACCTAACATATGGGGGACTTGATATTTATACCTACTTTCCCGAGCCACATTCCCAAATGCGACCATTTTCATCTGACATTCAATCTCTCACCAACCACTACTTCTCCCACACCTTCCTCCATCGTTATGTTTGGAAGGGATTTGGATTTAGTTTTTATGAATAGGGCCACCATCTTTGTCATCCCGTGTACTACTCATAAACATAAAGACCACGGTGGTATTGGCTTTTTCAAACCATCTTCTAAGAATTCCCACATCAAACTCATTGAGGATGACAAAACTTCTCCACCTCATTCACCAACATCACCACCTTCACCCAAGGAGTCTATGGATCTAGAATCCATTCCTCCTAACTTTTTTTTTTCATGAATACCATTTCCCTGGGACTTATGACTTATCAATGCGATGGTGAGGCTCCCTCTTCTCTTCCCTTCATGTATCCTAACATGATTGATGATGATACCCCTTGTATTAACATCATTCAATGTTAAGATGATGAGTCTATCCTCACCTACCTTGGTGTGGAAGATTCTTATATTCACTAGTCATTTCCTTCTAAGACAAAAACCATGTTAAATGAATCGACCATTGAAATCAACATTAACACTCAAGATGACCCACACATTCTAAAGATGGGAAAATATTTAGATGTTGTTGAACAAGAAGATTTTACTTATTTCCTCTAGGATTATAGCAATTAATTTTCTTGGTCCTATGTTGATATGCCCGATATTGACCCAAACATTGTGGTTCACAATATCATCACTATTCCTGAAGCCAAACCCGTGAAACAAAAGCTACGGAAAATACATCCTCACATTGCCCTTATTGTCAAAGAGGAAACCCAATGTCTTCATTTTGTTTCCTTCATCCTACCCATTGATCATCCCCAATGGATCTCTAACACCATTCATGTCATAAAAGCAACAGGGGGACTCCATATTTGCACATATTTACGTGACCTTAACTGAGCTTTCCTAAAGATGACTTTCCTTCACCCTGTATTGACCAACTAGTTGATCTCACCTCCGGCCATGAGATGTTATCACTGTGGATGGTTTATCAGTTATAACCAAATATTGCTTTCCCTTAAGATCAACAAAAACCACCTTCATCACTCCTTGGGGACCTTTTTCTATCGATTCATGACCTTTGGCCTTAAAAACATTGGTGTGACATATCAGTTGGCTATGAATTATATCTTTCATGACATCATGCATTGTATATTGGAAGATTACATTGACAACCTTCTTTCCAAATCCAAACATCGGGCCAAACACCTTACATTCCTTAAGGTCATCTTTGACTATCTCATCAAGTATTGTGTTCACCTTCAACCTAAGAAGTGTGTCTTTTCGTTCTCTCTAGAAATATCCTTGGTTTTATCATTTCTTTGCATGGCATAGAAGTTGATCCTACTAAAATCAAGGCTATTATTGAAATGCCTCCACCTACTAACCTTCTTCAACTTCATAGTTTTCAAGGTAAGTTGTAATCTATTCATCATTTTATTTCATAGCTTTCCAACCACTGCCACCCATTTCATCATCTCCTCAAAAGGATGTTTCCTTCAAATGGGATGATGAATGCACAAAGCCTTTGATGCCTTGAAAGAATACCTCCTCCAACCACCTATGATTATTCCTCCTAAGGATGACCAACCATTTTACCTTTACATTTCTCGCTCATGACCATTCCTTGGGTTTCATGCTCACTCATCATTACAAGCAACATAGGGAGAAAGTAGTTTATTATATAAGTCATACCCTTTTAGACTATGAAACCAAATACACCCAGGCCAAAAAACTTTGTTTAGCCTTAGTTTTTTTTACTAAACTTCACCATTTTTTTTTTCCACTAAACTTCACCATTACCTACTCAACCACAAAACCTTTTTCGTCACTAATACTGTCCCCTTACATTACATGTATGCCAAGCCTTACCAACATCAACATGTTTCATGTTGGCTCATGCTTCTTGCAAACCTAGAACTTGATTTCACCCATCAAAAATATGTCAAAGGAAAAACCATTTCTGACCAAATTGCAAATGCACCTCTCTCCGAAAATCAACCCTCTAACTTTGATTTCCCAGATGAATCCATCGCCACCCTATCTTTGGACGATACCATTTACTAGATGACCTTATTCTTGATGGTTCTAAATTTCAGCATGGGGGTGGTGCCAGCATTATCCTCATACCTATTGATAGTGAGCCTATGCCATTATCTTTCAAAATAGATTTTGAATGTACTAACAAATCATCATGAATATGAAGCACTCATATTAGGTCTTCATCACCTTAGATGTTAAATCAATTAATATCTTTGGTGATTCCCAACTAGTTATAAACCAAGTTAATGGTATATACCAATGTTGTAATGAAATACCTCAAAATTATAAGCATCACATGGACATACTCTTGAGTACCTTTGACCATTATGAACTTCAAACCACCCATGTTCCACTAATAAATTTGTAGACACCATGGCTTGCCTTGCTTCTTAGATACCCACTTCACCCTATGACTTGGAAATATTTGTCAGAGTACAAAGGTTGCAATCACCTTCTTATCTATTTTGAGACGTCAACCTTTTCAAAACTATTGAACTTGACCCACGTGACCTTTGGTATAAGTAGTTTGCGGACTACCTTTCCTTTAAATTTTACCTCCAAATCTTACTTGCAATGGACAATGAGCCTTTCTCAAAAGTGTCTCTCACTATGTCATCATGGGAGGCCTTCTATACAAATGTGGATTTTATGGTATCCTCTTATGATGCCTTACGAGTTCGAAATTTTTTTATACCATCAAGTAAGTTCATGACGGAATTTGTGGAGGTCGGTTTAGTGGCTTAGCTATCACTAAGTGTATCCTTCGCGGATTGAGATCAATCCTCATTCTTGATTAACGTCAGTCATATTCTAAACTAAATTGTCCAAACCTAAAGCATGATTTTTGTGACTATGTCAAACATTGTGTGAAGTTTCACTCTGCAACAACATGCTAATCTTCATCACACCCTAGTCATGCCTTGCAAGTCACACGATACCTTTGGCCTTTCTCTCAATGGGGTTTGGATCTTGTCGAGAGATCAATCCTCATTCTTCCCAATGTCATCATCAATGGATTATCACCATTCCACCGAATACTACACTAAATGGGTTGAATCTATACCTCTCATTTCTAAAACAAAGAAAGTTGAGAAAATATGTGAATTCATCAATCCTCACATCATTTGTCACTTTGGTGTTCCTCATGACCTCATCACTTGACGATAATGAAAAATAATTCAAAAACAAAACCCTACAAAAATTTGTGATGCCTTTGACATTCAACTTAGTTTTTCTTCACCTTATTACCCTCAAACAAATGGCCAAGTTAAGAATCAACCAACATAACCTTAAAAAAATCTTATGAAAGTAGTTGGTGATAGCTTGAATCCTAATGGGAAAGGATTGGCACACGCATATTCATTTTTCCTTTTGGGGTTATCGTACTAGTATGCATACCTCAACTATTGTTTCACCTTTCTCTATGGTCTACAGTACGTAGAGGTTGTCTACCCTTGAAGTCTAGATTCCATCTCTTCGTATCTCACTCAAAAATATGCTCTAAGCTACCGATGATGAATTTCTCCAAGACCATTTTACACAACTCAAGTTATTAGATGAGAGACGCGTCTCAATGCTCTCAACCATCTCCAAATCTATCAAAAGTGCATATGATAAATGTGTGCACGAGAGAACCTTCCATAAATGTGTCAAGTGACCTCGTTCCTAAAAAGGAAAATATACACATAACAAGGAAAGAGGGAAAAAGGAGAAACAAAAGAGGAGAAAAGTAAACATGCGAGGAGGCAAATTTTCTCCTAATTGGCTCATGATAATGGCCTAAGTTATTTACTCATACCTATGGATCGGGTGCTTATTGGTTTTCTTCACTCTAGATGGTAGCTTCGAACTTATGCCCCTCAATGCTTTACATCTTCAACCATTCTATTGTTGATTAGATCAAGTCCTATATCACCTTCTTTGAATTAAATTCTTATTCCTTGAGCATAAATTCTTGTTCCTTGAGCACCATTCACCTTCTTACGCTACCTATTTTAAGGATCAACGACTCAGATTAAAATGGCATAATTCTCATGGATACTTTTCTTCTTTTTGCCTCATCTTCAACATGAGAATCCCATGGTCATAATTTCATCACTTAAAACCCATCTCATTCATACTTAACCTCTTTCATGTTAGCCTCTATGTGATATGGTTTTGTCTTCAACATAAGAGCCTATCATTCTCTATAGTCTTGTCCATGACCTAAAAGTCCAAAAGTAATATAACTTCAAAAGTAAAATGTGATTCACCTCCTTGAGTCAAACTTCTAGCAAAAAGATGACTCCCTCAAAATGGACATCTATTCTTTTTATCTCGCTGATATAAATAGATTTCTCCCTCAAAGGACAAATATCAAAATCTAGCCCTACTACGTAGTCTATCATCAAAAGAAGACTATTCTTTTAAAAATATAAAATCAAATATTCAAAAGCTTCCCGCATTGATCATCTTCACAAAACCTCAAGGAGATAATATACTCATCCCACATAGACTTCTCACATCAATCAAGTATATCAAAACAAAATAAAAATTAAAAATAAAAAGATTAAATTTTTCGGCATGGACTTTCCTATTTTGATCATGGGTCTCTCTTTAAGAGGCATCTTTGTCTCACACTAGGTTACGCTCAAACCAACCCGCCTTCACTTCATCACCTTTTTCACCCTAATTTTCTACCCGCTCAAGGGACATGTCACAAATGTGACATTTCATGATCATGTGACTTTCTTCACCCTTAGAATAGTCAATCATGCAACACCTTTAGGATTTTACATTCATAATCCCATCTCTGGTATGGTTGACTTATTACGGTTCTTTCTAATTAGGCAACTCTTTTGGTCACCTCTTACTCTTCACTTTCTTCATTACTTGTTGATTCTCCTATATAGGACTAGACCAAAATCAACATTTTAAGAAATCTCTTTCACCTAAAATCACCACGCCTAAGCGACCTAAAATCAACCATACCTATATGACCTCAATTCAACCCTACCTAAATCACCTCAACTCCACCATGCCTAACTGACCTAACTAAACCATTCCCACATGACCTTGACTCAATCATACCTAATTCAACTAGTTTCCATCAATACACAAATAAGAATGGAAATTAAAACAAGTACATCATCCATACAATAAATATCATCATCTATATAAAAGGGAGAGTCTGTGTATCAATACACATATAAACAGATATAAATAAAATCAAAATCACAAAACTCTCATATACATCCTCACTATCTTGACACATAGGCGGTATAAAAATCAAAATCACAATACTCTCATATACATCCTCATTATCTTTGACATGCAGAGCCGGTATATATAGAAAAAATTAATACAATGATCATCTCAAGTGACTAATCATCACCCCACCCAATATCCTTGGGGATAGTCTCACCTATCTCCTCCTCTTTACATATCTTCCACCCTATTAGCATCTCTCCACCCACCATAAGTCTTGGTCTAATATCCACCTGGCTGCACTGGCCTCGGCCTCTCGTGAACTAGTAGCCTCGCCCTGACCCTATCTCTGGGCTCACTGGCCCCCTATGCTCTTTGAGCTATGAGTGTGAGAGCTAGTCCTCTCACTCACTACATGATGGGATTTGTACTTGGCATACGAGGGAACATCTATCTTGTGACAGTCTTCAAGTGATCCCGATAGTATCGTGACTCATTCGGGCATCCTCATCCTCACCATCGATATCATCTACCATGGTGTCATGGGTCTCACTGCAACTTGTGAACCTTTCCCTATTAAAATAGCCTCGGCTCATACCACAGTGCTTTTCTCTATTTCTGTATAGGTACTGAAATTATGGGACCTTGTCCTTGAGCTTGTGGAGGTACATGTCCTCGAGCTGCAATCTGGGCTTGTAAGGCCACAACCTCTCTGTCTTTGTAGTGGCCTACTAGCCCTATAACTCTGCTACATGTGCCTATAAGGTGGCTACCTATACTCCATCCCCATCACTTCCTATGTAGGAACTTGTACTTGTTCTAGAGATCATGTAAGGCATCACTGGGCTCGTAAGGTGGCCACCGCACATGCATTGTTGTCAATTGACCCTACACACCTATGAAATGTGTCTAAAGGGTGGACACCTTCCCCTGCAAGGCATCCCATTACACTATAGTTGTGGTAAGATCAAGCTCTCCGGCCTTAGTGGTGTTATTCATAGTTGTTCCACCCACCATTTCCTATATCCATCAGTGACTCCAGCATCATCAATCCTCTTATCCACTAACTGCTCCTCCTACCTTGTCGGAACACTCATTTGTGGTGGAGACATGGGTCTCTCCACATCATCTCTTTGGTACTATGGGAAATGTGGAGGCACATCCTATGGCAGCCCCAAACTTTCATCTAACTCTATCTATAGGTATCATATCATGCTCTCTGGTACACTACCCTTATATCCACCTTAGTAGCTAAAGCTCCTCTAACTCCTCCTTCATGCCCATGTACGAGGGATAGCCAATGTATAGCCTCCACACAATATCAACTCATGATAGCCCTCAACAATCGCATGTAGTGGGAAACATCATATATGGCCCTAGCCACCCTCGCTACTACCTACCATCAAATACCAAGATTCATACGTATCAACTTGGAGATGGAAACCCCAAAACCAATCATGTCATGGCAGACCCACTGGGTGAAAACACACAATGTGCTCATATGCCTAACAATGTAATAAATAAGTACAACACATCCCAAATCTCCTCAATCTCCCATAGGCCCATAGCTCCCTATATAACTACACTAGGAATGTTGGTGCCCAAGCAAAGTAGATCCGCTCCTCCATCATATCCTAGAGCACTCCCATCAGTGCTCGTGGGAATCTCCCACCCTCATAATCTGGTAAGGCAAAGCAACCTACTACCTCCATCATCAACACAACCAACCTCGTCTCCTAAGGGTAGGCTACATACATGTCTCCATAACTAAGGCTTGCGTTATGGTACCTCAACTCACCCATCACCTCCCCAAATACAGCCACTATCGGTTCCACTGATGCCTCGATGAAATGGAATAAATTGGCTCCCCTACAATAGGAAGCCTCAAGATCTGGTACATGTCCTCTAAGGTGATGGTCATCTCACCCATCAGAAGGTGGAAGGTATTGGTCACTAAATCCCATCTGTCGATGAGAGCAACCATCATACTATGATCACGAACTATCCACCTATAGCGTCGGACCCCGATAAGCCTGACCTTAGTCATATGCTCCCACTACTCTACGGTCACACTGGATCACATCCCTACCAATAACGTGGTACTTTTTCACACATCTGGAGCTGGTCTCTAGCCGCATCATTCAAACACAACATTATCAAGACTTTACCATATCCATAAACCAATTACCTGACTTACCTATTACCCAACACCCCTAATACCCAACATACCTCTTACCTAAAAACCTATTCCCAAAACACTTATTACCTATTACACCATACCCACACACCAACCCTACCGACTACCCCTTTTCCCAACCCAATTTTACACCCATTAACCCTTACCATTCTTACCTATCCTAGTTCAGTTCACCTACTTCCCCACCCCACATTGCCAACATCACTTATTACCCTACTCACTCTCCATAAACCTTCATTTACATCTTCTTTCCTATCTTTCCCTCCCACCATATCCCTTTTATTTACCTCTTTGCCCCTAAAATTTGACAAACATCGGTCATCTAATCCTTGATGATGCCAGCCAAGGCCAACCGACATCGGTCTTTATCATGTAAACTCGAAAACCAAAACCCGTTTCCCCATCTACCATTTTACCTAAAATTAACCTAAATCCTACCTAAAACCTACCCCAATCCACCCCAATTTACCTTATATTCATCTATCATCCTATTTAACCTACATTTCCCCTTTCCCATATCAATTTTACCCATTTTTCACCCGCATGTCAACATAAAAACCCCCACCATTTTCTTCATTTTTAACCAAACTTTAATCAAATAACAAATTAGGGAATACCCCTACCTCTATGTGACTTGTCTACGGGTGCACCCTTGGTCTCTATTCTGCTAGTGGACCTCCCGAACCCTCTCCTACCTTTCCATGCTCAAATCACCTCCTCTCCCCCAAACCAATGAAAAATCTCGAATCGATCTATAGGACCCACCAATCACACATCAATCACCTACTATGTGGCTTGCCAACTGTGCTAAACACTTCGTACTATCATTTTCCAAGTCTCACCTTCTCCTTTGTCACTTTCTACAAATGGAAAAAGTCAAAATGAATCCATAAAATAGGGATTTTCTTTTTAAGACCCAAAATGACATAATAGACATCATTCATGTTGATCCCTACTAAACCAATGTTGGTTACATCATAACCAAAATTGTTCACCTTCCATTACATTTTAACCCACATTTTTCCCATTTTGACCTCAAACCATTACTGACCAAATACGTTTTGACCTTACCAACACCTATTACACACTACCCACAAGCCTAAATTACCTATACATTTCCTTAATTGCATTTAGGGACTTGTTATTTACCTATACCTCGGCCTTACCTATGCCATGACCTACATACCCTGACCTAAACCACCTTTTGTGACCTTTGAACTTTTGTACTTGTTATACCTTGTGATGTCATTACTCGTGTTATTTAGCCTAATGACCTTACCTTTCCTATTACCATGTTGTTTATCCCGACCAAACCTTTAGTGTCATTTTGGATCATACCTAAATGCTATTGCACCGAATCTAAGTTGTGTTTCTAGACCATATCATGTAACTTTATACATGAATCACTTCAACCTTGTTTAGATAAACCTATCGACCTTGGATGACGTAGATTTTGCAACCTCTTATACAGTACTATTGTAGACACCAAATTTGTGTCTTACGACCCCTTGTGACCCGCATCTCATCTCGCAATCTAACCTCATCACCTAAACCTTACACAATTATTTATTAATTACCTTATAATTGATAAATCCAAATCACCTTACCCGCCACCTCACTTTTCCATCTCATCATGACCTAGCCCTAACCCTAAACTAACCTAATTAAGACCCATGACTTGGTCTACAGCTCACATCCATAACTAATGCCTCCTTACTCGCACCCAAAGCCGACCTTCTAGCCACTTGACCAAGCCCGCAACTGATCTCTCGGGAGAAAAGTAGGGAAGGTGGGCTATTTTACTAAAAATAGCCTACTTTTTCCTTACCGATGCCGGTTCTACTCGATCATTGCGTCTAATACGTAACCGCCATCGGTTCCCTGTAAATGGGCTCCCCAAACCAAAACAACGGATCGGAATTTCATTTTTGGAGATCAGTCAAAGGATTTCTGGATCAACAGAGAGCATTGCGAGTGAAAACGAGAGGCAGATCTTCACTTGACTTGTGAAAGGAGACGAGTGGAAATACCGGAAGTGTTTACAACCAAGGAGATCAACTTGCATCTTTGAAAAATTGAGGTAAGTCACATCTTGCATGTCCTCTGTTATAACATTTCTTATGCTCTGTGAATTTCAGTCCTCCTAAATCCGTCTCTGAATCTACTACCCAACGTGTCATTGCATCTAACTGTTATTCTTTTGCTTCTAATCATCCCATTTCCTAATATCATCCATAAACCAGCCTTACAAAACACCGTAGCTAGTAAGAAGATCCTAGAACCCACCGGTATCGGTTATCGAATAGCGGCATCGGTCATCGCGAATCGCATCGCTATCGAGAATCGCCATCGGTTACCACTATAACTTAGAAAAAAGCCTTTTCCCTACCTAGTTCAACGAAACAACTTAATTGATATTTTGCTGTCTTTTGTGTTAATTCATATTAGCGAATGACCACCTTCGAAAGGAGTTTTATATTTCTGGGCCCAAGGAAGTTTCCTCATTTATTGTTTAATCAAAATCTTGTGGTCTTGTGTTCTTATTTGCAGGGTAGTCCTTCCAAGACAAAAGGAGTTCTCATGATCAGCCGATCTTTCTCTACGGCGCGCACACCATCTCGACATTCTCAGGTATTCCTCCTAACCCTAACCTTATCTTGTTTCTAAAAGGAAGAGTCATTCCGAGTGAAACATTTTGGCACGCCGGTGGGACCCATTTTGGGTTTCTTTCTCTTGCATATTTTCATTTTAGGAAGCATACTTGCTTTGTTCTTTGCTTTTGTTATATATTTAGTAAAGAATTTGTCTTGCTTTCCTAGTTTCGCATTAGTGAAAGTCATCTCTCTTGCTTCATCGAACATAATTTTCGATTTGGGTTTAAAACACATGCATTGCATTCCTGCTTGTTGTTCTTCAATTCTAGTGAACATAGATTAAGTAACAAGTCGTACACGTGGGGGTGATATCCACGGTATTGACAGGAAATTAACCCTAGTTTCACTGCACAACACATACCGAATCACTTCACAATTAACACAACAGCTCAAACATCCCCCTTTTCCGGTATTCCTCCGCCCGATTGAGGTAACCTTATAAGCCAAAACAAACTTGACATTTCCCCTAGGTCTTGTTGTTTAGGATTCTGACATCATCTTACATCTAAAGGCATAAGCCCACGATAACTAAAATTAACCCTAGGGTTAGTCTCTGGATTTGCGTGTGCATCTTGCTTGTTTTCAAATTCTGTTTTCTCTCATCATACTTTGTCTTCGTGATCAATAAGTTGATTTAATATACTCAACGTTGCTAAAAATCAAATTAGCAGCCTTTTTATATCTTCTTATCCTAGACTTTTGACACCGGCATCCGGTTAAGCGATGACGTCTGTTTGCTCTCGACCAACATCGGTTATTAAACCGATATCGATTCTTGTCCTCATCAGCCCTCGACAAACCAAAGAACTTGCCAAATTCATCATTACGAGGTTGTTTTTGTTCTTGATAGATTGAAACTTTCCCGTGTGTTCTTGTCCATGGTTGTCATCACTCGAAAAGCAAGCCGCCATGGTTTCACATGCCTACTCTATGTCTTTGCTCGAATCACCCCTTCACATTCTATAGGGAACCCTACGGACACCGGTGAGATCCCCAAATTCCTGTAGGAGATAAGGACTTTGCCAATTTCGGATGCTAATCCTAATACTGACAATACTATTTGTCACATGCCTCGACCGTACGCCCGATGGTCAGCTCCTTTTGGCATGCCTATTAGTATAGCTACTCATCTAGCCCCACTCCTCCCGATAACACCGCCTTACTTCTCGCATCTTTAGCCCCTTCTCCCAATCCGATGACTTTAGAGGTTCATACGACTCGATTGGCTTTTCCTTGGCTAATTTTGGACCTCACGTATCGTTACCACCAACCCCCCTACCTCATCTCTCTTCGAGACCACTCATTCATGACTTGCTCTCTTGCCACCTATTCACATGAGCTTTCCTTCTCAAGCTCCGCCTACCTTTTCATTCCCATACACGTATCCATAGAACCTCAACACCTTATATGGGACATCCCTATTTCGTTGCTCCAACATACTCATCCTCCATACCTTATCAACACTTAGCCTTACCTCATTGTCCAAAGTGAAGCCCTTGAGTCCAACTTGCCTCCGTTTACTACAACCGCACCATCATCTCATCCAACCTGATTTCATCAAACAAATGATGGACAAAATGCAAACACTGGAGGCTTGCACATTTGGGAAGTCATAGCGCCTTGACATATGAAACAAGTTTGTGGGAGCCTATTCACCATCTTGTTCCCCTTCATTCATATCCTCCTCAATGGGAGTTGCCAAATTTACTCGTTTTAACAGTAAAGAGGATCCTCAACAACACTTGCGATCATTTAGACACGCTTGTTATTTGATCGCCCATGATGACGCCTTGTTACTCCGCACCTTTCCCATGTCCTTATCAGGACCCACCTTGGAGTGGTACAGTGCTTTAACCCAGCACTCGATCTTCTCTTTTAACCAACTAGCCCAATCTTTCTTGGATCATTTCTCCATTAACATTGCCAAGAAAGTATCTATCACCGACCTTTATGCCATCCGACAATTTGAAGACGAATCTATCATGCAGATTTCATGGGACGATGGGGCGGCCTTATCAACTAACTTACATATGCCTTGCCTCAAGCTGAACTTATCGAACTTTTCACGCGGGCATGTGCTAAGCACATTTCTCCTACTCTTCAAATTCAAACTTTCCGCACATTCGACGAGGCCTTTACCATGGCTCGGAAATTAGAAATTCGAGCCTTAGAAGAAGAGAAATTGCGGTTGCGTAACAAAAACCCCATTTCGAACTCCGCATTCTACCAACAAGCCAAACACCACCACTCCTCACGCGTCCACTTCTTCTAAATCAAAAGGAGCTGTACATCCCACGCATGTAATGGTCAAATCTCAAACACCGTCAATACTCCGCCGAAAACCACCTATAAGTACAAAGCCGAGCCATCAATTACACTCCTTGGGAGAAACTTATGGCGTCATCCTGGAGAAATTGCTCAAATGGGGCTATCACACTTGCCCCCTGTTAAACCTCACTGCGGGTTTGACTCCACCCGCAATACCTTCCTCCAGTACAAAGAAAATGACTTTTGTAACTTTCACCGCGTAAAGGACATAGTCATGAAATCGCAAGATGTTGAAAAACATAGTGCAGAAATGGTTGATGTGGGGGATATAGCCCTCGATAATCCTAACGCCCCTGCTAACCGAAATCTGAAAATTTTCAACAAGCCATTCCTGAATCACTCGTCAACGAGAACGTAAACCAAGATATCTTAGCCGAGGAGAGTGTTCATGAGATCCATGCAGTCTTCGATTCTCAGCCAAAAGCCTCTATTGAAAAAATTTTGAATCAAGCCTCTCCACCAATACAGGAGTCTGAACCTCCTTCACCACCATCAAGCCAAAGTGAAATCATTCCTTTACCCATAAAAGAGTTAACTGCCCGGACTTCTCTTCTCATCGATGAGTCTTCTTACACCACATCCCTACAAGACTGTGAGCGGATGTTATCTAATTTATCTATTTCCCAAACGTCCCCTTCTACCGCTCTTGCTGCACAAGAGGAAGGCTCGCCACTCCTTTTGACATCCTTAGATGAGAAATCTCTTACACTGACATCACCACATTCTTTAAACATGACAGATCCCCTCAAACACGCCCTCCTACCTATTAGTCCCTCATCGCCTAAATCTTTTCAACGACCGGTTGACCTCTTAACATCTATTGATACAAGATTGCCTCATCTACCTCCTCTGTGTCACACCCACAAGGATTGGAATCACAACCCGCCATTCTTCCGCATAAAAAGTTCATATTCACACGTGAGGACCTGTCATTCCCACGAGAAGATAGACACGGGCCCTATGGGAACGTTTGAGTACCCCTTTTTCTACTCAAATGCAAATGACTGATCCGATGTCTCCACCATATACCCAAGTGTTTACTAAGCTTAAAATGCCCCTGTTCTCACCTTCACCCCCTCACCTCTACCAAATGCCCCGTCCACTTCTATCAACTTAACCGGATCTTCCCCTACGCTTGGGACCTCACAATGCCGGCCTAACGCACCCGCCTAAGCGACTCGATCTATCCAAAATAAATCCGCCCGCCACCTAGGAGACAAACTCAATTCGTGCCTCTATCACAATCAAAACCATCATCGTCATACCTACCTTCCATATTGGGACCCATCCCTCTACCTTACATCAATATATCATACCTCCTGCGTTTTCTTCAAAACAACCTACGCCTTCCGCACCCATACGAAATTCAGGGTATAAGAACACCGCTACTCTGCGTATCCGCCCACCTATCAACCCTAAACAAATTCCATCATCAAAAGATTTGTTTTCGGTCACTCCTATTTCCCCGTGGTTGTTTTCTGATACCACATCATCTGCGGCCTCATCATCCAACATAGCTTCTGCGCCAAAGAAATCACGTTTAGTGAAAACCACGTATCAACACCCCTCGGCTAAACCACCACCCGTGCGAACCAACCACGCCCAAACATTACCAAAACCCGCACAACCAATACCCTCATCCTCTTCCGATTTTGACCCACTCAAAGGATCTTACGCCAAAATCCTTGCTATGTTGGTGGAGAATGCGACCATTTCCCTACCTCCACTTAGACCTTATGACCCGTCTAAACCCCAACCTATGGGTTACGATGAGTCTAAAATCTGTGCTTATCACCGCACACCAGGACATGATGTGGAGGGATGCAAAGCTCTAAAAACCATCCTTCGTCAGTCACCTCTCCCAGATAGAAAGATTAAGAAAGACAACTTACGAAGGGAGAGACCTTTAGTTTCCATTCCCTCTCGTATACCATCTGTCCCCCTCACCAAGATCTATCATTATTACAACCCCACCTCTTGAAGACCATGAGTTATCCCCAACCATCTTCCTTATCTTCAAGGTCTACGAGATTAATATGATTAGTGTCATTACTCGAGGGTAGAAAAACAATGGGAAAGCAAAAGAAAACACACTGCGGCATCTCTTTCTCCGTCAAACATCCCGATTGCACCACCACCTAAAGTGGTCATTCGAGGAACCGCCTATCCTGTCTCTAATGGCATTGCCCACCGAAATATGATTAAACAACTTCACCAATCGCCGTAAAAATGACATCTTGTATGATCTCATTCGGACTTCGAATCTCATCGACAAGCTCTCGTTGAGATCCTTCAAGGAATAGAGGTTTTACCTAATGAAACCACGCTGTCGCCTCCATTCTAACACCCAATCACATTGCTTCTCTCACCAAACAACCCTTTGCCCCAACCACTTACGCCTCTGCAGTACAACAAGTTGCTGTCGGTTGGCTCGAAGACGAAATTGTTGACTTTGGTACGAGAAGATCCACGACCTGCTCTTTTCATCTCGGCCTACATCGGGACATTCGGGTATGTCGTGTTATGATTGACGGGTGCTTAGCCTAAACATCATCTCTTCAAAAGCCTTCCAACAAATGAATATCCCTTCTAGTTGCATGTGTGCCAACCCCATCATGTTGTCATAGTCATTCAATGACGCTATTATTTCTACCTTAGGCACCGTGATCCTCAACATTTGGGTAGGACCACGTACTTTACCCGAACTCTTCTATGTCTTGGAGGGAGAGTTCCAATATAATATATTACTGGGTCATCCTTGGATCCGAGCCATGGGATGCGTTCCCTCAACATTACATAGATGCATAAAATTTGAGTATGAGGGGAAGTCCTACACCGTAAAGTGACCCTCCCCTTTAAAACCTCCGCAATATGTTATACCGCCTAACGATGTGCTTATACCAATCAAGACACCCATAAATTCAACCCAACCATCCTCTTCAAATGTACCTCAACCATCCACCTCAACCGCGCCTACGCCTTCAACTCGATGAAACCACCATCGCAAAACCACTTCCCTTCCCCGCAGCTAACATTCCAACCTCCGGCCCCTTAGTAGATGTTTTTCGGGCGCCTTACGCTGGGAGTACCGCCTATATAACGTTAGTTCTTTCCCTACCCGCAGAGTACGGACAATTACATGCACATCCCACCTACGGCCGTCGCGGGGAGGTAATCTCTTACGGACCACCCCATTGCAAGCCGCACTAACCTAACGTATGGGGATGTTGGCGCATCCTCCATTACCCCGAACCTCCTCTTGGTGTGGTTCCCTTCAATCCGATTATCAATACTTGACAAATCATCGTTTCGCCCTCACCTTCTTGACTCGGGTTGTGCGTGGAAGGCTTTGGTTTTGGCCTTTACGAACAAGGCCAACATACACTCATTCCCGTGACTACCCGTAAACATAATGATCGCGGTGGTCTCGGTTTTCCGAACACCTACACAGGAGACACCTCGTGTCACCGTATCTGAAGAAGAAGACGTCGCCCCTACCAAACCATCATCACCCACTTTGCCATCATCACCCACAGAATCTATAGACCCTGAATCCATCCCTCCTAACTTTTTTTTTTCATAAATGCTATCTTCATAGGTCCTCTCACTTATCAATGCGATAATGAGGACCCATCTTCTCTTCCCCTTCTGTATCCAGACATGATCGAAGAGGATTCGCCTTTGATTAATGTTGTTGAATGCCAGGATGACGACTCCATCCTCACTTACCTTGGCGCGGATGATTCTTATATTCAACGAGCCTTACCATCTGAAACCCAAACCATGCTGAACAAATCTACTATAGAAATCAACATCCACACGGAGGAGGATCTCACATTGTGAAGATTGGACAATCCTTAACACATCGTAAAAGCCGCCTTTACTACCTTTCTCCATGCTCGCAACCAAGCGCATGGTCTTACGCCGACATGCCAGAATTGATCCTACCATTGCCGTCCATAACATCACCCTAAACTCCCGATTCCAAACCAATCAAACAGAAATTGAGAAAAATGCATCCACGCATTGCTCCTTGGTCAAAGAGGAGCTCCAACAACTCCTTTCTGCTTCCTTCATCTTGCCTATATGACTATCCTCAATGGATTTCTAACATCGTACCTATCACTAAAGCGACAGGGGGACTTCGGATATGCACTGATTTCCGGGATCTTAACCTCGCTTGCCCTAAGGATGACTTCCCCTTACCTAGCATTGACCAACTTGTTGATCTAACTGCAGGTCATGAGATGCTCTCTCTCATGGATGGCTTTTCAGGATACAACCAAATTTTGGTTGCCCCTGCCGATCAACACAAAACGGCTTTCATAACTCCTTGGGGAACCTTCTGTTATCGTGTCATGCCATTTGGCCTTAAGAATGCTGGTGCTACCTATCAATGGGCTATGACCTACATTTTTCATGACATTATGCACACTATCCTTGAAGATTATGTCGACGATCTTCTCGGCAAGTCTAAACATCGTAGTGAACATCTCGATGTTTTAACCATTATTTTTGATCACCTGTTACAATATTCTGTCCGCCTTCAACCAAAGAAATGTGTCTTTGGTGTTCTTTTGGGAAAACTTCTTGGCTTTATCGTCTCTTTGCGTGGCATTGAGGTCGATCCATCTAAAGTCAAAGCTATCCTAGAAATGCCCCCACCCAAAAATCTCAAACAATTGCGTAGTTTACAAGGTAAGCTCCAATCTATCCGACGTTTCATCTCCCAACTCTCGGATCGATGTCAACCTTTTCATCACCTTCTTAAAAAGGACATTGCCTTTCAATGGAGTGAGGAGTGTCACCAAGCCTTCGAAGCTCTCAAATCCTATCTCTTGCAGCCACCTGTGCTTATCCCACCCCGGAGACGACCGCCCTTTCTACCTTTATCTTTCCGCCACCGACCATGCTATAGGTGCTATGCTCGCACATCGGGACTTCGCACGACGAGAAAGCCGTTTATTATATAAGTCGTACTCGTGGATTATGAGACTAGGTATACACATGTAGAAAAATTGTGCCTTGCCCCTATCATTCATTAGCTACCAAACTCCGACATTACCTCTGAATCACAAAACTTTTGTCATCACCAACACAGACCCCATTCATTATATGTACGCCAAACCGCATCTAAACCAACGTATCGCTCGATGGCTTATGCTCCTCACTGACCTTGACCTTGAATTTGTACAACAGAAGTCAATCAAAGGACAAACTCTTGCAGACCAACTTGCGGAGGCCCCTTTACCTGGGGAACAATTTACCAATTTTACCTTCCCCGATGAACTCATCGCCACTCTTTCACTCCGGGAAGAGTTGTATCAAATGACCCTCTTCTTCGATGGATCTAAATGCCAGTGCGGCGGAGGAGCCGGCGTTGTTCTCATTCCTCTCGATGCTGAACCTATGCCTCTTTCATTTCGGCTTGATTTCCCTTGCACTAATAATACAGCGGAATACGAGGCCCTTGTTCTGGGTCTCCAAGTTGCGTTACACTTAGGCATCAAATCTATCAACATTTTTGGCGACTCTCAATTGGTAGTCAATCAAGTCAAGTTATGGGCATCTACCAATGCAAAAATGAGGAGCTTCAAAAATACAAACACTACGTGGATTCACTTCTAGCCTTATTTACTCACTATTCTATACAAACCATTCCACGCTCCACTAACAAATTTGTGGACACTATGGCTTGCTTAGCCTCGCAAATTCCCACCGCACCAACTGACTCTGAATTATTCGTCGTGGTCCAACAACTTTTTGTCCCATCCTATTCAACCCCGGTAGTTTGTCGATGATAAATCACCTGTGTCTACTAGTTCGCGTGGATACCGGTACCACCAATTTCACGACTACCTTACAATCTCTGTCCTCCCACCTCGACCTTACTAGTAACGGCAAACGTGCTTTTGCTTAAAAGTGTTTCGCGTTATGTTGTCATGGGGGACTCTCTATAAATGTGGCTTTGATGGCATCCTCCTTCATTGCCTAACTAGCAGAGGCCACTCATACCATCCAACAGTCCATGACGGTATTTGTGGTGGACATTTTAGCGCCTTGCGTGGCCAAACGAATCCTTCGCCTTGGTTATTATTGGCCTACTCTCAATAACGATCGCATATAAGAATATGTTAAGCATTGTGTTATGTGTCAAAGAACATGCCAACCTTCAACATACTCCTAGCCACCCGCCTCCAGTCGCCGAGATCTTTCGCCCTTCTCACAATGGGGTTTAGACCTTATTGCTGTGAGATTCACCCGACCTCTTCACAACGCTACCACCGTTGGATAATCACAAATGATCGAATATTACACAAAATGGGTGGAGGCTATTCCACTCATTTCAATCAAAAAGAAAAAATTGTCTCTTTGTTTTGGGCTATTGACTAGTATTCTTTGATTTCCATTTTAATGCTACAATTTTTAGTACATGTAATTGAAACGAAGTATACG